>CAJINV010000004.1:8268881-8798389 GCA_905178155.1 Amoebophrya sp. A120
ATCTTCAACCCTGTCAGACCACTCCAACTGCGTGCCCGGGCCTGGGGACGTTCTGAAGAAGTGGGTGCAGAATTTGTGAACATACTCAGCCGCATGTTGGCCCGCCGGGTGATAGCTGGTCCCTGGCACAAACTTCACGGCCGGGAAGTTGCGACGCATCCACGCCCGAAGCTTGCCATAGCCCTTGTTTTTGAAATGCTCGAACCCGTTGTCGGCTCGCAATTTCCTCGGCGCTCCAAAGCGCTTGAAAATTTTCTCCAAACACTCGATCGCTTTCTCGACGGTTTTGTTTTCTGTGCTGATTATCCAGTTATAACCACTGAAGACATCGCAAGCCGTGAAGATGTATTTTTGTTCAGTGCCAGTAGTGGTTTTGTAAGGTCCGGCATAATCGAACATGATGCAATCCAAGAACTGTCCATATTCCAGCACCTCCGCCCGCGATGAGATCAACTGCTGTTCCCGCACGTTGGTGTTGCACGCCGGGCATCTTGCGATGAAGGCTGCAACATCTTTCCGCATGTTGTTCCACAAGAATCCGCACCGCAAAATCTCAACAAAAGTTGCATACTCACCCGCGTGAGCAGCCCCCACGGCCGAACGGTGGATGGCCCAGATCAAGTATTCGCGAAGCGAAATCGAACCCGAGGGAAACAGGTGCGTCAGCTCTTCTTCTTCGAACCCAGCAACCCCATCCACAAATTCCCCCGTTGGAACCACCACCCTAAAAACGTGGTCGCGATCTAACCGGATCAGAACATCGTCTGCATCTCGACAAAACTGCCTCTGCTTCACATCGTCGATAGCAGTCTTTGCCCGTTTCACACCCCAACGACGCGCCGCGCGTTGAAGTAG
Source organism: Amoebophrya sp. A120 (assembly GCA_905178155.1). Classification (NCBI taxonomy): domain Eukaryota; class Dinophyceae; order Syndiniales; family Amoebophryaceae; genus Amoebophrya; species Amoebophrya sp. A120. The sequence goes on from CAJINV010000004.1 coordinate 8,269,737, forward strand.
TTCTTCCAACGAAAACCGGCCCACATTGTCCAGGACCCAAAAATGTTCTGGCCAGGCCTTTTGCTGCATTTGCGCAATTCTTTCTTTGGTAACGTCCACCGGAACTGCTGTTTCTTCGTCCACTCCAGGGGGCGGAGCTTGTGCGCCAAAAGCCAGCATTCCCTTGTATCCGCTTTTCCAAAATCGTCGCAGCGGCAACTGCGACCCTACTGCCCCCAACCCTGCTCCTGTTCCTGCCGAAACCTTCGACGGAGCAGAGAAAATGAATTTCTTGTAGTTCCACTGCTCCTGGATCTTGTAGTACGCTTGAGGAGGTCGCACTACTTCCACAAATTCCGGAACCGTTTCGCCGTAGCAGTGCTGGCAGAGAAGTAAAACACCATCTAACGGCTCCAAATCCGTAATCGGAGTCGCCTTTGTCGGAACCGCCCCCGGCCGGTACAGGCTTTGCAGTCGAAAAACAGTAGGTCCATCGTGAAGAAAAATTCCCTGGGCCTTCTTGAAGATAGCATTTACCCAAATAGCTTCTGGGTCGGCTTCTTCCGGTGCTGGATCCAAATCTGCGTCTTCGTCTGCCACCTGTTCCGGAGGTAGATTTGCAGGAAAATTCGCAATCGCCAGCAACGGCTCTACGTTTTCATCCCTGTTGCCCCCCTGCAAATTCTTCCCATCCTCCTCTTCGACGTCCGAATTACTGAAATTAACACTATTCCCTTCATCACAATTCGCATGAGCATCCTGTTTGTCATGCAAATCGTCCTTGTTGACATCAGCTACATTTTCGTGAATTTGCAGTGGTGCAACAGCAGATGACGACGACAAACCGTTTTGCGAAATTTCCAAAGGGGGAGCGGCCTGCTCCGCTTGTTCCTGTAAAATCGGTAGGAGGCCAGCCTGATTCCGCTGTTCCTGAAGCGCGTCAAACTGCTCCACCAATTCGGCCAGGCGAGTACTGCGCTGCCTGGTGCTTCGTTTCTTCAAAAGTTCTTCTGTTTCCGCAACTATCAAATCTTCCTGTTCCCCGATGGGGAGGCAAAACCGCAAGCCATCCCCGGGATCCTGGATAATCCGCTGTCGCACCGGGGCTACGCCACAATTGCACTTACACCGCCTACCTGGCGCCCGTAGAAGTGCTTCCCCGGTGTGTTTCGGACAAATTAGTAGTGGCGATTCAACTGTTTCTCGACCGGGATTCCACTGCGCCTTAAATAGTTTGACTTCCTGCACCCCGTCGGCGCATTGCAAATCCCGCAGCGGCTTCGCAATTGCTTCCAGATCGTGCGCGATAAATTCTTTCGGGTGGTTGGAATGGGATAAATCTGAGCGGAACCGGTCCGGCAGCCCCTTGATCGCAGCTTCTTTTGCCTCGTCGAAGTTGCGATATAACTTCCTCGGCCCCCAAGAGTACTCCACCCGATTCCCATTCTGAAGCACTACTATTTTCTTCTTGTTCCCATCGGCAGTTGCAGAAACGTGCAGCACTTGGTTTTGTTCTGCCACCCCGAGAGGCTGCATTTCTCCTTGACCCACGCTCGGGTCTTCGTCCTTCTTCGACCCAAATAGCCATCTGATACAATCCCGAACCCCATTCGGCATCTGACCTAATACCCGCTGTAGGTCGGCCCGCACTCCTTCGCGGTCTTTGCCCTCTGCTGGGAATCTGGAAACGATATCCGCCAAAATATTGCATTCGCCACTAATGTGCACCCGGTGAATCAATGGAGATCGCAATTTCGGAAGCATACCTTCGACCCAACGCTGAACCTTGGCTGACTTCACCTGTGACCTTGCAATCTCTTCCAGCTCCGACTCCCCCAAGTTCTTGTGATCGAAAAGTAGGAAAATTTCGCTGCCCTCCACAAGGCTCAACCCAAAATCGCAGAACATCTTGACCCCCGCCAACTCGCGTTCAAAAGTTCCCAAATTTGCATCGCCCGCTGCAAAACTCCTTGACTTCGCCATGATCGGACGCAGGGGCCCGAATTTCTTCTCTGGCTGAGCGATAACAAAACCCCTTCCATAAATGCTTGCGTCGAGCAAAACACAAATTGGCCGCCCGGTAGTGCGCCAATTCTGTCCCGCCGCAAGATCTAAAGCCTTCAAAGGAACATCCGACCGGAGGGAGGTGCGCAACCGTTTAAACGCCTCCACCGCTGCTGGGTCCCCTTGAAATTTCTTAAAGTCCGATTTCTGACGGAGGTAGGGGCGGAGCGGATGACAAATTTCCGTAAAGTCCGGGATGTATTCACGGCTGAAATTCGCAAAAGCAACCGCCGACAACAGCTCCGCGCGCGATTTCGGTGTTGGCCAGTTCCGTAACTGGTCGCAGCGTTTCTTCGTTGGTTTCCGTCCTTCTTCCGAAAATTCATAGCCTAGAATCTCCAAAGACTTGCACCCAAAGCAACTTTTTCGCAGGCTCAACGCAAAACCCGTCTTCTTACACTGTTCCAACAATGCCAACGACCTCGCCTTCAACTCTGCATACGAGGCCGACTCATAGCAGAGGTCGTCGATGTAGACATTGATGAACTCCTCCCCTGTCTCCGGGCAGGGAATGGGTTCGAAAGTTGAGCGCGTCCACGCTTGAAACACGCAAGGTGCCCAAACGGGTCCCAAAGGCATTCTCTGTGGGAAGTAAATTCCTTCGCCCGTAGTCCATGCCAACCATCTCTGCAGCTCCTCAGGCAGAGAAAGCTGATTATAACCAAGCGCGAGATCGATCGCCGAAAAAAGACGAGAACCCCGCCGCAAAAGCTTCGCAAAAATTTGGTCCGTTTGCGGCATCTCGTAGAAGATGTTGGTGACCAAAGAATTATATTTCCGGTAGTCCACAACTATTCTTTTTGTTGCGTGCCCCTTGCGCACTGCAAGAAACGCAGGACTGAGCATCAACGGGAAGTCATGCACCTCGGGATTGAATTTAATCAACTTGCCCTCCGCAACTGCTTCTCGAAGATTGAACTCCATCCGGATTCTGTCGAGCGGCCCCAGCTGGAATGGTCTTGGTGCTGTGGAATTGTCGACCGACTTATGGTCAGGAATAGGGATTTTGATATCGAGCTCCGGATACTTGCGCCCCGTGTCGTGAAACTGCGCGGCATGAGGAACGATCACTTCGTCCCGAAAATTTTCAAACTCTTCATCTGACAACCCCCCCGCAAGTCGTTCTCGATGTTCTGTCCAATAATTCCGCACTTGCTCCTTCCACTCCTCGGAGTCCGCAGCTAGTAGTCCTCCCGCCTTTTCCAGCTTCTTCGTCTTTTCTTCAATTTCCTTCATCAGCGCTGCGTATTCATCTTCGTCGATTTTTCCCAAGCGAAAACTACTACTACTGCCCCCAGAGCTGACCCTTGCAAAATCCGCAGTAGCTTCTTCTTTTGCTCCGCCGGAGCGAGTTATTTTCCACGCATCGAAAAAGCGAACTGCAGCCTCCTGAACCTTTTCGCACTCGGAGTGCAAACCCAATCGAGTGGCTTCCAAAATTTGTAGTAGCGGTGGGAGATGGTCCAAACTCCCATCCGTCGGTAGAGCTATAGCCAGGTCCGCAAACGGAAAAGATTCCTGTCCATCCTCCACTGCCCGCTCTTTCCAATTCGATCCAAAAACCGTTTTTAGGTACTGTCGTCTTTGTGCCTCCGGGCTGTCAAAACCTTGTTTCCCTAATACCGCTGATCGGGCTCGACGAACTTGCCTTGTTAGCCTTCCCCGCAGATGTTCGCCGTGTTCCTGCCGCCAGGCCCGAAGGTAGTCCGCAAGCTTGTGCCACTGGTCCCAATCGCAGTCCAAGTTTTTCAGTAGCTTGAGCGCGGTGTCGGGTCCTCTTGTTTCGATAAACTCCTTCCAATCCTTGAAGTCGCGGTCTTCTCCCGTTCCTTTCGGCATCGCTGGAACGTCCCAGCACCAGGTCGGAGTGACCGAAAATTCGCGCAACACCATGCAGCTTTCATCTTCTTGGTCTTCGGCTGCCGCTACGCATCGGGTGTTGATTTCGTCCGAAATTAGTTTTGTCATCTCCGAAGCCGACAAAGCATTTTCATCATGCAGATCCGGTTCTGACACTGTCGGCGCCGCAAAATGCGGAACCGAAAATCCTTGCCACCCGACTGCTAGTCCCGCTGCTGCTGCGACTGCTAATTTTCCAACAAATCTTCCTACCGACTGTAGAGGCCCACTAGCAGTCTTCTTCGCTGTTCGACCCTTCAATGTCCCGAAAGCGCATTCCTCTTCATCCTCAGCCCGCCCTTCCACATCGTCGTCATCATCTTCGCCAAAAAATCCTTCTCCGACTTCAAACGACTTATTTGCGGGTAGACCGGGAACAGGAGCCAACTTCAGGTCGACATGCTTGAGACAAAACAAATCACTAGGAACCAGCGCCCTCCCCATAACATTGGGATTAGTGATTTGCACCACCAATCTCTCGTCTTCCTGCACGGTATCAAACTGCGAGCTGTGCAGCACGATTGGCAACGTAGTTTCTATTTTCTTCGCCCTGCCCATCGGAGACAGATCCAGCACAGACGTTCCATTTTTAATACGATCTGCAGCCCACTCGGTAAGATCCACCCGGACCGTATCCCCGGCTTGCAGGATGATCTCCGACTCCGCGTCGAGCCGTTTTAGGCTGTACCCAGATCCCGTTTTGCTGTTCACGATCGGCACGCAGAACCACTGCGGCCCCCGACCCCAGTTTTGCCCGAAAAGTGTAGCAGCATCGTAGGAGGTCGCTTGGTCCAGCAACTCCCTTTTCGGGTCGGAAAGCAGAACATAATGCGCCAAATTCGCATCCAGCCCTTCTTCCTCGTCCGACACGAAAACACCGAGGCCGCGCAGGGTAGTATATCCAATGTTCACTCCGTCGGTGAGGTTGTCCAATACGAGAAAGTCCTTCTTCAAAAGACCGGATCTTTCCCCCTTGCTGTTCTCGAGCCTGAACTCGAGAGAAACATACCGAGCGTCATGAACTGTTTCTCGAGTGCCCTCCGTGATAAACTGTTTGCGCCCAGTATTCCGGATTTCGAGACCCAATCCTTGTGCCACTGCCAAACTCATGGCGCAATTGTCCCCCCCCCTGGAGGTGGTGCCCGCTCGGTCAACTGTATTTCCGGTATCCAGGTGCGCCAAAATAGTTTCATCTCCGACGAACAACTTGACGAAAACTCTGTTTGGGGATCGGCCACGCCCTGCGTCGACCTTTCCTAGTCCCATTCGTTCATCGTCAGTTCCTTCCGGGTCCATGATCCGAATCGCAATTCCGTTATACAACTCCGAATCGTCCTCCCGAAGCTCAAAATAGCTGCTCTTGGCACAGAAATCGACAAAATCCGACTCGTGCCATCCCTTGAGAAGACCGTCTTCTTTAAAATCCATATAGATGACACCCGCGAAACCGTTCCGAGGCTCGGGCGGAGGGTGATGAACTTCGGCCGCCGTCAATCGTTTATCGCAATCCAGAACCATCTCCATCAACTCTTGTTCTTCCGGAGTCATCACCGCATTACTAGCGCTGCCCGGCTCCTTTGCGTCCAACGATTGTAGATTTCCCTTTCCCCCACCTTTGCCCTGTTTCTTATTGTTCCGCTGCGGCGCACTGTGAGAATAAATTCCGCGCTTGTTCAGTTCCTTCCAGTCGTTCAACTTCGGCCGCCAAGTTTTCTTCTGTTCCACCGTTAGTCCTTCGTACTCCTTGCGCTGCTTTTCTTCCCATCCCGGGGTGAGAAAATGTTCTTCCACAATTCTCGAAGTCGCGCCCGGCGTAGTACAAAGAGCGCGGGAACAGTAACCCGCCGGAAGTTGTGCCAGTTTTTCCAAAGTGAGGCCGCTCGCTACTGCTCGTTCTGTCGGGCACAAACTCTTTCCGGTTAGCTTCTGAAACGGATCGCAAACCGCATGCGTTACCTGTTTCCCATTCAAGTCGGAGCAGAGTTTGCACGTGGTGAACTGGAGCTGTTTTGCAAAACAAATTCGCGCATAAGCGGTATCCACGTCCGTCTCATCATGGTATCTGACGGAATGTTTCAGACCGCAAGCCATGTTGACCGTTCGCCCCTGAAGACTTGGCCCCCCCAACGGCATCAAAGCATTGCCCTCCGGGTCGTCGACATCGATGCAAGCTAGACCCCCACCCCAAGCTTCTTGTTCCTGCGCCTGGTTCAGAGCCATTGTTGCCACCGATGTCATGGCGTTGAGATAATCCCGCGTCGTCGTGTTGTGGGGTTGGAGAGAGAGATGCGGGGCCTCCGGGTCGCGCATTCTTTCCAACTCAAATTTGATTTTTGTCAGCTGCTTCTCCGGAATGCCAGCTGATAACTCCGGTCCGAGTTTCGAAGGTGCAGTGAGGCGACGGTGGAACGCAACTAGGAAATCCTCAGTCCCGGCTTTGTCGTCCAGGCTGTAAACCTTGTCCCCCTCCCTGCTGCGGAAATCCATAAACCCGCTAAAACGTTCTTCCAGCGTAGCGGCAAAATCGGTGAGATTCGACTTGTACACGACCTGCATGCGCTTCTTCTCGAAAACCTTGACCCGCGCTGGCGTTAAGTTTGTGGCCACGCGGCACCGGTAACCGAATTCGAGGATAAGAGCCCGCCATGCTTCGTCTTCCTCCATCGCCTCTCCGTGCGCCCGTTCTCGAAGTGTCCGTAAAATGCGCCGCGCACTGGTGTTTGCCTTTGCTTGGAGTTCGAGTTGTTTGAACCCTCTGTGGAATTCCCCCCCGATAGTCTCCATCCAATCCAAAACCAGGCGGCACTCCTCGAAAACTATTGCATCGGAAGACCCTTCCAGCACTAAATTCTGTCCGTCCTCGCGCTTTACTGGTGGAAATACGTCTTGTTTGTAGTTGCTTCGAACGCCGTCCGCCCGTGCTGGAGCGCGTGGGGAGATATCCAATTCAAACCGGATCGACCCGCTCGAGAGTTTGACGGCGCACACAAATCCCGCCGGGGTTGTGAAGTGTTTCGCGGCTTCCTTTCGAATCGCTCGGCCCAGCTTGTACACTTCGAAAGGGGAGGCCGGCAAAGCGCCCGCCTTGTCGACGCCCTTGACCGTAATGCCTCCGCTTGCATTCCTGGCGGCGGTCTCAATGGTAAAACCATGAGAGCCGACCGCCAGAACACGGCCCACGACGCTGCTGAGACTCGGGGAAGCCACTGCCGGGGCGGCTCCGTCGCCGTCTCCATCCTTCGGCGCCTCTGCAGTAGTGGTCTTGCTTTTCAGTCCTTTCCCAGATACTGTTTTTTTCTTGCCGAAGATCCCGGTCTTGGTCGTGCGGTCGGTTTCCGCACAAGAAGACGCCGCATCGCTGTGCCTCGCCAAACCGCTTGAAGCCATTCTTCCGGAGCCGCGCCGCGGGCGAGTAACCATCTGTCGTAACCCCGCTGCCCCGAACGCTTTCCGGCTTGTTGCATAGCTGTGGACGCTGCCTTTTTTCGGAATGTCGTCTGCGCTTCCAGTGTGACTACTGCTCTTGCCCCACTGCTGGCTGGCAGTGGTTTTCGCCCGTAAAACAGCAAATCGCAGTCCTTTCCAGACGCAAACGCCGACCTTCTGCAAACCCGCAAAACACAGTGGCAAACAACTCGACCCGGCATCCTCCTTGGACGGGTATTTTGACGTTGCCGGGAGGCCATCCTCATCCAGAACCCGCACCGGCGTGCGGTGTAATTGCATGTGCGAGATGGTTGAAGCCGTTCCAACCGAATGCATGCGGGAGGCGCCGACACCCGTCACCGGATCCGTTTCCGAGTGATGCAGGCTGTCCAGGTTTTGCCGCGTCAGATTGCTAGGCCGCTTGTATTTCCGGCCGCGGACATTGAAGATTTTATTCGCCATTTTTTGTTTGAACCTAGATTCACTTCTGCTTGTTACCAAACCAAAATGTAGCCCGTAAAGTCCGTTTCCGTAAAATTCTCAAGATGCAGTTGCAAAACAAAATAGAAACCTCAGAAAAATTAGTAGTAAGTGATAATTTGTAATGCAAATTCCCCACGGGAAAGAAATAGATAGAAATAGATAAAATAGAAACTCGTAGTAAAAGTTAACTTTATGCAGCAAGGCCGTGCGTATCTATTATTTACCCAAATAAAAATAAAAACGCTCTGGCTTCGTTGCCGCTCGGGTCCACCACTTGTGATTCCACCTGATTTTGACGATTGGTTTCTTTCACGCGTAGGTTTCCCAACGACTCCAAAGACGAGAGACGCAAAAGAAAACTCAAGAAGATTCTGAACACTACTAGGAATCAGAATAGTATTCTGTTTGTAATGCACTCCGGTGCTTCTCGTGTGTAGTTTAGGTGTTCCTTTGCCTTCCAAAATAAGCTATGCCGTTTGTGCCCGTATTAGGGTGTTTAGAGGTAAGCGTAAATAATTTGTAATGCTGAAAAGCATACAAGCCCTAATAGTTTCCCGTGGAGAAGCTAATGCATCTGCAGTGAAGGTTGACAAACAAAGCATGAATTTGTAATGCTGGCGGCCGTTCTGCTCGGAAATGCCCGACAGCAATCTGTCATGCATATTTCGACCATTTGGTGATGATGCTTCTTCTCCTCTTTCCCTTTTGTGATCGCGCTCACCATTTAGTGAGCGGCAGTGTGGTCTACGGTTCTTGTACGAGCTAAATCAGTACTACAATTTATGACGAAGGGATTTCCGGAACCTTTGATCGTGCTGGTGCTTTGATCTTCAGGTTGATCCTTTGGCCAATTTGTAATGCTGTTTTGATCTGCGGTAAATCTGGGGCTTTCGGAATCTAACATGTATTTGTCTTGCTAATCACGACCGAATTCTTGATTTGGGTGGACCTCACACAAAGGTCCACCTCGACAGCAAAACGAAATAAAAGAACGAAGTTGTTTCACGACCACCGCTCTGGGGGTGGTCGGGACAAGAAGCAAGACGACCTTAAAACCAGCAAAATGGAAGATTTACCCAGTAACACCGTTTCAACAAAATCTTCACGATACGGACATGACTCTGTAATGCACCTCGAGTTCTTCTCGCTACCCAGGATTTTACACTAGTGCTCAGATTCAATTCTGTCCGAACTACACTACTCAGGTTCGACTTCCGCACTTGCGCAGCAGAAAATGCATCACTACAGCCATGGGATGATGGGTGCGCTTTTGCACAAGATAGTTGATCGTCACCTCACAGTCCTCCTCCGGTGCATTTTGTGATACGTCCTTGCGCACTTGCCGCTGTTCCGCACCCTCCACTGATGCGCCCTCCTGCATATCCGCACTTTCTGCGTTTTGTGCGTCCTCCTTCAGTAGCACGCTCTCGTCAAGTTTCGTATTTTTCGCGTCCTCCTTCAGTGCTACGGGCTTGTGCAACGGGTGGAGTTGCGCGTACGAGCGGTCAACCGCTACCGAGATGATCTTCTTCTTCAGTTCCTCGGGGAGGTTGCAGATGGTCGATTATCAAAAGGAAAAATCCCACCTCCTCATATCCAAAACGAAATTTGTGATGCTGTGTTTATTGTTGGGCACACAAATCGACTTGCAGTGGTAGAAGGCCAGGAGCCGCAACTGTGGCCTCGTTTGCAGGCAATTTGTCGTGCTGTTTCCCACCTCCAGCTGCCTCCTGTCATGCTGAAGATGCAAGGCTTTCTCGCGCCACCGAGAACTACAGTCCGCATCTTTTCCCTTCTAGCATGACAAAGCTGATTTGTGACCACAAATCTGCACCACAGATTTCCGTTTTGATAAGGGGAGGGGGGAGTTTTCTTCGTGATATCGATAGAAACGCGAGAAACTCCGTCTCTGTGATGGCGTCCAGTGGTAACCAAATCTGGCTGTTGTACTCGTATTTGGCGTATGAAATGTAAAAGTGTCTGGGTCTGGAAGAGTCATGCTGTTTCTGCATGACACAGAAGGTCTGGCATGGCAGCTCTAGCACCACAGGTTTCGAGAAGCTTCCGCAATGCTGAATCCGCATGACAAATCCCTCATTTTGGTGACAATGCTGCCTATGCATCAGAGATTTTTGTGTGTTCTGAAATGCGCATCACAGTTACATCCTTCCAGACCGAGACATTTTTGCACTTGATATGGCGACAGATTCTGTGTCATTTGTACTGCCCGCTGGTGCCCTGACCGCGGAGGCAATAATCTTATTCAGCCTTTTGACCTCGTCCGAGCCATCGTCTTTGAGAACGACGCCGATCACGTATCCTATGTAAAAACATCCCCACACCTGAGTCAAGATGGGAAATCTGCTAGATAAAAATCAACCAGCTGTGGTTGTTTCGCATGGCAAGGTTGGCCCCGTCGTGTAAACCTGTTTAGCTAGCTCCCGCACCAGCATCACAGATCTAGCATATCATGCTGATTTGAGCGTGACAAACTCCAGAACACAAAGGGGAAGTGCTTTGCATGGGGCTCCGCATGAGAAACATTTTTGGCATGCAGATTTGCATGACAACTCTTGGACGGTGTTTATGTACTGGAAAAGACCAAATTAAAGCACAGAGAAAATTCAAATTTTCACAAGGGGTGGGAATGATTTTACTGAGAATATCACGTTCTTCTTTACCCATTGTTTCTGCCAGGCAGCGTAGGCGCGGTGGTTTTTCTTCTCTTCGGTATGCCGTGCAAAAGTATCTATCGTAATCGTAGTACTGATTGCAGCAGCTCTGCATCACAAATTGACAAATTCCATTTCATCTTTTTCTAGAAGCAATTCGTATTCGCAATTTCTACGAAATATACGATATTAAAATACTTTTGCACTGCATATTCGGCCTCTTCGAGCAGCTGGACCATCTGGCGGCAGAGCTCCGCGTGCCCTTCGACTTCAGGGTTCATGTATCAAATGTAAAAATGTCTGGGTCTGGAAGATTCCGAGATTTGTCATGCAGTTTTTCCAAGCTCCACCAAGTCTGGAATGCAGGGCATAGCATCACAGGTTCTGCAGCCCCTTGCTGATGCCCATTATGCATGAGAAATGCCCTCTGAGCATGGCGAGAAATGGGGACCTTTTGCAAGTCATGCAACACAGATTTTTGTATCATCCGCAACACGCATAACAAGTTCGCATTCTTCCAGACCCAGACATTTTTACATTTGATATCATGTCGTACCGCTCGCTCCCGTGTCGCAGTTTGAACCCGGGGGGGGTCATCAAGTCGGAGTCGGATGACAGTCCGTCGCTCGGGGACGAGCCTGAGGCTGTACTATCTCCGAACCATCTATGCGCCGCAAGTATGTCGTGTCTGGGTCTGGAAGGATGCAAGGTTATATTATGTCATGCTTGTCGTGTGGCAAGAGTTTGCGATGCGTCTGCGTGTCCAAGAAGCGACTCTTTTTTTGGTATATGCAAATACACGGGCTGCCCTGCGGAAAGCGCAACACGAAAGACCCGCGTAAATAAGTATTTCCCATGCTTGGCTATGCATTATTAAAGAGCATGCTTCATCACTATTCACAATTCAGCATTACAAGTTTCCAGATCGAGGTCCAGACATATTTGCAATGCATAAAATCCCACCACCCCACGGGGCGTGACGCGAGACGAGGTATCGAAAGGAAAAATCTCCCCTCGCCATATCAAAACGAAATTTCTGCTGCTGCATTTGTGTACACAAATCCGAGTTGTCTTGCTGGAGAGCACTGCAGGCCCATACTAACTGCGAGCAGAGAGGTTTCGGCCTAGGCAATTAGCACGAAAAGCGTCCGCGCTGTAGGCCCAGCAGCATGACAAACCGCCTGCGCAATGCGGTGGAGCCTGCGGAGTGGCCTTCTTGCAAGACAGACACGATTTGTTACCCCAAAGCATCACAAATTTCCAAAAATATACCTTTTTAGTATGGAGAGGAGGGATTTTTCCTTTCGATACGAGGGCGCGGCGGACGTGGTGACGTCGGCGACGTGTATCCTGGGAAAAAACATCCCCACCCCATAGTCAAGCTGCTAAATCTGCAACACAGATCTCCGTCCAGGAATTGGGAGTTGTGCATGACAAGTTTCCATGCGCAGTGTCGTGTTGGCTAGCAAGGGAAGCTGCACGAGAAAGCCACTTTGTCATCCAATTTACGGCATTACAAATGCCAAAACACGACTGGAAATGCCTCTCATGCGAATGCGCATTACAAACGTTCCTGTCATCTTCGCGCGCTCGCATGAAAACTCTGGGGTGGGGACGTTTTTACACAGGATAACGTGTGGTAGGTCCTCTCTTGGGGCCGCAGTCGCCTGCTTATCAAACGTGAAAAAGCCCCCACCTCCCCATATTCAAAAGACAATTTGTACAGCTGGATTTGTGTACACAAATGTGTTGCAGCGCGAGCCTGTCGGCATAGTGTAAGCCAATTTCGGCACGCATCCGCCTAGCAGCGGAGCATGAGAAACAACTCCTACATAGGCGAAAGCGGCAAACTGGCTGCAGAATGCGCCACATGGGTGCCGCTTGCCTTGTACGCAAGACAAAGCTCCTGATCTGTGGTCACAAACCAACATCAGAAATTGCCTTTTCGATATGGTGACGGGAGATGTTTCCTCACAATATTTTTTGTCATCCGCACCGGTGGAATTTTTCTCGTGCGGGACGATGGGGGCCCGCGGCTGCGGGAGCGGGGGAACCACTGCAGGGCGACCTAACACTGGATTCGTGGCTACTTCGCCGTCAAGCGCGACGCGAAACGTGTATGCCTCTCGTGGGAACCGGGTCAATCGTCCCTGCAGTGCCCGCCTTATCTGCCGCCACGCATCGTGCTGCTTTTTCGTCGTATCTGGCTCGTCGGGAGTTTGCCGGGCGTAGAAGTCGGCTTCGCATCTGGCTCTCGTCAGTGTCCGATTCGGACCTCCGAAAACCGCCTCTGCTAGGTCGTCTCCAGGTTTGATACGGCCGCCAGTGCTCGTTGTGTTGTTCGTATCGAAGCAAAAAACATTGTAGGTGTAACTTTTTTGGAGGAACAGCATTACAAATTTGTCTGGCAGGACAGCAAAAACCTCCTGTCATGCGCAGCTAGTACGCGAAAACGGCCTTTAATAGACCCTACGATGTATGCCAAGCATGACAGACGCAATCATTTTGCATGTTGCGCATCCCAAATTTACACTAACACCGTTTTTTTCTTGAATAGTTCGTGATGAGATCTCGTGCGAAGAAATTTGGGTTGGTTGCGTATCCTCCTTTTTTTCTGTCCATGATCTATCCTGAGGAAAAACGTCCCCACCCCATAGTCAAGCTGGGAAATCTGCTAGACAATTCAGCTAGCTTAGGTTGTTGCGCATGACAAGCTTGGCCTCGTAGTGTAAAAATCCTGTTTAGCTCGCTTATCGGCATGACAGATTTACCCTATTATGCTGATTGGAGGATAAAAAGTCCAAAACCCGACTAGTAAATGCTTGTCAACATGAGGCTCCGCATGAGAAACATTTTGACCAGGCAGAGTTGCGTGACAGCTATGGGGTTGGAACGGTTTTCCTCAGGATATATTTTCGACCAACTTTTTCCAGTCGTCCCACCCGCGCACGTATCCAGTGCAAATGCATGTCTGGGTCTGGAAGGCTGCAAAAGTTTTTCATGCAGGTTTTGCCTGGCAGAGGAGATCCAGATTTCATCTTCACAATTTGTTCTAAGTAGTCTGCAATACAAATGTTTCCTCAAGTTGTCCAAAATTGCACCAAAGCTTCTACTTCTACTACTCTGACAGAGGGCGTGGCAAGTCTATTGCAGCTGATGTCCAGACGCAGACATATGAGCAATGCGTACCAAGTCGCCCACATGGTACGTATGTATTCGCCAACGGGGTTCGAACCCGGTCCACTCCTCCTCCCCGAGCAGCGCCACTTCTAAACACATTTTCCCACGTATGCTGAGGAAAAATCCCCCCTCCCCAAATCGCAAAGGAAGTTGGTGCCTTTGCTCGTATTTGAGTAAGTACACAAGTCGACTGGTATTGCCAAGCAGTTGTCTGTCATGCTGTTGTTCCCTGTTACCAAACAGTTTGCTGTCATGCACGGGACAGACAGTCTGTCATGCTGTTCCCTGCCTCCTGTTGCTACCTGTCATGCTGAAGCCGCAAGGCTTTCGGACACCACCAAGGGCCGCAGTTCGCATCCATCACGACAACGCGACGGCAAATCATGCGCGCACAAATCTCCGCGGCCATATCGGGCGGGGGGTTTCTCCATTTTGGTAGCCCGGCTGAGGCCGTCCGGAAAGACGTCGTCCCGCTTCTGAAAGCATCGGAACTCAGAAGACAAGCTCGCCCCGCCTGAGTACCCGGTCCACACGAAGTGCATGGCGTCCGCTGGGTGGTACTTCTGCGCCGAAGCACTTCGGCTCGGCGTAACCGAGTACACCAGGACGGGCATGCTTCTTTCTCCATCGAAGACCCCCCGGAACGGCAGGGTCCGCTTGTACACCAACAGGTGTACCCGGAGCGTCGGGTTGGTATCCCTGGGCGCCCATGTGTCGATGGCGGACGGCGCGTCGACCCGATCCAGCAGGTGCGTCCTGCCGACACTGCAGAAACCGGACGCCGGCACGATCCCGCTGCTCACCGCAGAGGTTGCAGCTCTGCCCAGGTTGCTATCGTCTCCCGTGTTTATGTCGTCGCTCGGGTTGTTCCCTGGTTTTTTCGCAGTCGACGGAGCTGGGGCTGCTGGCTGGAGGAGGTTGACAGCACTACTTCCCGACGCCGGGGCGGGTTGCTGCGGAGCGGGGAGGGGACCGCCTACAGCAGCTGCCTCGCCAGCGGCCTGTGCTGCCTCCTGCGGGTGGTCCTCGTTATCCTCCTGCTTCTTTTCCAGGTTCATGCCCCCCATCATGAGGTCGGCCAGATCGTCTACCTCGGCATCTGCTTGCGGCGGCTCGCGGATAACAAGCCGCTTATTCTCCTCGCTCGGGGGGTCTGGGAGATTGAACTGGAACGGCTTATAGTAGACCACGCCGGTGAGTGGACTGTACCGGACACCGAGCCCGACTTCGTTATTGTTGCTATTCCCCGGCTGCCGCCAGCCAAGGAAGCCAGAGCCCGTTGTCCCTGCGGTGCCAAAGCCGTGGCGGCGCGGGACACAGTTCAGCGGTAGAAAACCGGGCAGCATGTTGTTGGCTGTCGTCCTTTGTCCTGCTGTTCGTTGAAGAATAAATTGCGCCTCCCTATTGATTTTTTTTGCTGTCGGTGGTAGTTGTACCCTATTGCCGTGGTGCTGCTCAAGTCCTGTTGACGAAATTCGTGCTGTCGTCGAAGAAAAGAAGAAAATTACGTTGTCGTCGTATGTTGTCGTTCAAAAGAAAATTATGTTGATGTCGTTGAAAAGATGACAATGCCCATGTTGTCACCAAATTCCATATTTTTTTCAGTACTATACCACGTGATGATCATGATGATGTTATTCAGTGAAGAGTTCACAAGAGGAATCCTAGGATTCTAGTACAGCGTGTGTATTTATTCCTTAGTAGACACTTGACTCAGCAGCTTTTGCTATTAAACAATGAATTTCGGGAAGACATTCAAGTGAGATTGTTTTCAGCAACAAGCTCTTATGATACCCAACGAAAGAAGATGTCGGGGAGACTCTTTGCCATATCCATGTTGCACGGCTTCGTCTTCGAGCAGTGTATTGCTACTAAAACGCCATTTGCAATATGATCCACATCATCATCTGATTCCAAACATTGGATCTTCGAGCTGTTTCGCATTCGCAGTGAGTTCCGTATAAGACACAGAAAAAGTAGGCGGGGACGGTAAAAACAATCTAGAAAATCTTTCCTGCGGTAGGCGGTCTGCGGAGGATATTAAGTAGGCTCCTCAAGAACTTTGTTTACTGATACGGGCGGAGGAGCAGGATGATCATGAGCGCAACTAGATGTGCTCCTAGAGGAACAAACCGTCAGAATGCGGCTCATCTCGTGGGTGCGGTTGCTTTTTCCGGGAAGTTAGTAGTTGTGAACCACACTGGAGGGCCAGCGCTGCCGGAAGGAAGCACGATCGGCCCGGCTCGAAATGCATCTCCGAGGCGGACGAAAGCGAAGTCACATACTTACCCACGCTTAGTAAGTGGCCTTGGTATTTGGTAAGTTCACTCGGATGAAAGCGAAGTCACTTACATCCCCGGGCGCGTGAACCTGTTCGTCTCGTTCCGCCTTTCGAAGGCGCGTGCTGTCATGAACGACACCGATGCGTGTACGTCTACGTTCTAGCACCGTCGTATGCAGGAAATAAAAGTAGTTTATCGCTGCCCCCACAGACAGGATTGTTGCAGACAGGTTTGTGACAGGAGTAGGAAACACGCGCAAAAAGAAACAAAAGACGCCAAAAAGAAAGTCGGTGTGAGAAATAGTTCCAGTTCGGTATGATCCACCTGCGCCATGTTTTGGCAGTTCCAAAACAAGCCTGAGTGAGAGCCCTTTTTTGATGCGTGTCTGCAATTAGCACGAACAGAATGTGGCGGAACACTTTTGGTGGAAAGGACTTTTTGTTTTCCCCTTCGAGGAAATTCAAAGTTTTCGTTACACGTCTCTCGAGAAAGTTATCGTTTGTAGCCACACAAGCTCTGTAAAAAGACCCGAAATAATTCATAGCTTTTCTTTTCACATCTAATTCAATATTAGTAGAAAAAGCAGGCTTTTTGCTGCACCTTTCGATGCGTTTTCATGTAATTCAAGAAAGGTAAAACGAGGTATATTCAGTTGTATTTCTTATTGGGATCTTCGGAAAAGTAGCGGATTTTTAAGTAGAAAATCGCTTTTGTTAGTTAAACAGTCCACCCATCAGCCCTCCACCACGGTTTTGAGCCTTCGCGTGCGCGTCAGCCTCCTTGCGCACGGCGCGGATATGGAAGTGTCAGGATTGACATCGACAAAATTGAAATGATTTGCCATGCATAAAATGGATGCCAGTTCTTGGAGCCCAGTTTTCAAGCGGCGCATGACAAATTTTGGCGGTGCCTAAATCCAGCTTGTAATGCTGTTTGCGTAACGAAGACGCCTTTTGACATGCTACTTCAGCAGCTCTATTTCTACCACTCAACTACAGGCATACAACCTGCCTCGTCCCTTGCCTACTCTGCAAGACAGGCACTTTGATGTGGGTTGCATTTTATGCATCACAAACTATTTCAACTTTGACGATTTCAATCCTGACACCACCATAGCGGATCTGGTCACCGTACGTCAGCTCGAAGGAGTCCTCCTCTTGGGATCCACCGCACGAGTTGCCATCAAATCGTTGCCAAACCCAGTACGGCTTCGCGATCAGCCCCTTGTCCTGCTCCCGCTCGCCCTCGAAGCACCAGCACCACGCGCTTGGTATGACCTGTTCAAACGTTACAATCTCAAACGTTACAATAGAATCTGAGATTTATTGTCTTGCATGATCAACATGACAGACTCGGACAGCTTTCCACTTTCTGCAATACAAATTTGGGCAGATTGTGCTGCGGATTGGGACTCCAAAACTTGTCATGCGCAATCCTGCGGGAGTAGGGTAGATCATGCACTTCTTGCACCACAAATTCCGAATTCTATTGTAACGCTTGAGATTGTAACACCTGAGCGGGTTATACTTGGCTGCTTCTTCTTCTGAAAGGTGGTCACCGGCTGGACGGGCGGGGTGAAGGATCTAGTTTCGAAATGGAGAGATTATTTTTGAAACACATTTTTCGTATCAGATTTAAATTTGAACCCCGTCTAAAACTACTTCAAATTCCACAACTTCGCATGGCGGATAAGTACCTTAGTCACAAGTCTAGTTCTCAGTTTCTCATGCTAAATCCGTATTCCTAACAAAGCCCATAGGTTTGTTGACTCAGCTCCTTTGAAGGAGCAAGTTTGTCATGCGGATTCAAGTAAAGTGAGGCTTAATTTCTTTGCTTTTTCTCTTCTTGTTTTTCCTTTTCCTTTTCTTTGCGACCGTAGCAAGAATGTGCTTGTTTTTGCCTTGGTTTTCGGTCTTTTCTCTTGCTCGATTGATTTCTTTGCCTTTCCATATCATTTTGATCTATGAGATGAAACAGCGCTCAAAACTAGTTTTCAATATACCCAGTAGCCTCGATTCCGTCCTCCTCGCCGGGTGGGGGGAAGACGTCCGGCACCGTGTCCTGGGCGCCCACAGCCTTTCCGTGGTCCTGGTTGTTGTGCCCAACGCCTGGAAGGTTCCCCATCTTGTTGGTACGCACGACGGTGGTTTTTTCACACTACAGATCCTTTTAGTACACACGACGAAGAAAGAAGAGTCGTCGTGGACAGAAAAAAACAACTAATTACGGTAACACGGCAATGGTTTGGTGGAACAGGAACTACTTTTCCTGCAGGGGTGATGGCATATTTGTCTATCGATTTTGCGTTTCTTTTCGATAGTACAAGTAAGGACTTTGTACCCGTTGTGATTTTGCGTGTTTGGCGTTTTCCGCTTGGAAGCGATTTTTTGTGCTCATCGAACCACACTTTTGACACATCACTCCACGATAACGATAGAGACTTCCGAGCGAGCGCCGACTGGCATTGATACTAGCAACGACGAGGAGTGGTGTACCATGTTTATGATGCACGACGAGGAGGAAAGCTACTTACTTATTTTGGTCCGCCTGTTTGAGTAAAATGCGACTCGGACTGTGGCAACCGCGATTTGCATCGATAAAGACAACCGAAAGCAACGATTTTCGTCACTCGAAGCAGTACGAAGAATTTACAGCTGCGAGCTATCACATTAAGGACGAGTGTAATTACCACAAGTCTCATTATTCGCAAGACCTATTTTTGCCTTTACGTAGACCGACGAGCGGGCGCAGCACGGGCGAGAACACGGAAGTGACCTCCCAGCCACTCTCGAAAGCACCAGAGCGGGTGCATGACAGCCGGCACCTCTGGCTGTGAAGATCGAGATTTAAAAATAAAGCTCCTTTGTTGTTTCGTAGAAGCCGGGTGTACTAGCGATAAAATAAGTTCATTTGCAATCCTTATCCTATTGAAACATAGACCATCATCCTGAAAGCGTCCCTATCCGGGAAGTAGACCGGACGCCATTAGCAGTAGAACATTTCGAAACGGATTAGACTAGAGGAAAATAACGGACCACAGTTTTTTCTACAAGAGAGGATCGTAGCTCAGCAAGCCGGCAAAAACCGATATTAGCAAGTCAAAAATCAAATACCCAGTGGCAGTACAATAACTTGAAGGAATACTGGCACAAGTAGGGTTTCTACAATTACTGTACCTGAAGGCACACAAAATCGTATCAGTTCATTCTAATGAAAATATTTCGAGTTCTTGATGAAGTAGAATGCTCTCTTTTAACATTGAAAATTTCTATTTCGAAAAAAACAAAAAAGTTCTCGGAATAATGTAAACACAAAAAAGCTCCATCAAAACAAAGCGAGGCTACAAGGAGAAAAGCCTTTTCTTTGTGCAAAGCGAGCGTGATTTTGTCGTACTAAATACTCCAGTTGAGCTCAATAAGTTTGATGTTTAGTATTGACAAGAAACTATAGGTCGTGATTTTGGAGCAACTCTACTCGCCGAGAGGTACTTACAACTAAACTTAGCCGAGCACTTTCATCAAAAAGTGTGGACACACAAGAGGTACAACGAATCATCACATTCACTGCTCAATCACACAGCTGGAACTACTAGACGAAGACTCCTCCTCCTTTTCTTCTTTGGTCGTCGCAGCACCCGCTTCCGCCCGTTTCTTCTTTTCCAGTTCGCCGCGCACGCGCGCCACGCTTTCTGCTCGACAGTTTAGCGTGTGATTCCATTCTATCAAATGCAAAAATGTTTGGGTCTTGAAACTTGTCATGCTAGAATGTGGATGATGGAAAGAGTTCCGACTGCAGCCCAGTATGACAACTTTCCAGAACGCATTCTCACGGGCAAGCCGCATGAGTAGACATTACGTTTTTGCATGTACAAAAGAGGCTGCGACTTTTGTTGGTTACGCAATACAAATTTTCTAGGTATGGGAAGCTAGCATTACAAGTTCCAACCTTCCAGACCCGGACATATTTGCAATTCATACATTCCGTCCCCTCGTCCTCCTCCCGGAATTCGTCCTGGTCCACCACGTATCAAATGCAGAAGTGTCTGGGTCTGGAAGAATGCATGTTTGTCATGCTTGTCTGGGATGACTCTAAAATCTGTCATGCACGTGACCCAAGAGCCCAATTGCTCTGTCATGCAGAAACGCAGTTTGTCATGCAGAATAGGCAACACCTAGAAGCTCAGAAAATTGTCATGCTGAGCCAGCACTTGTCGCCTCCTCCTGATACGCCACTCAGCATCACAAGTCTCCAGACCCAGACATTTTTGCATTTGATACCACGATCTCCTTCTGGCCGAACCCGAAGACCTCGAAGAGCAGTTTGCACCACAGGCACCCCTGTTGCTCCTCCGCCACACCAAGCGCCCGCTTGGGGGACGGCGGCGGATACACGTCCGGCTGCGGCGACGGAGGGGGCGTGTAGTCGCGGTAGTACTTCCCGGGCTCCTCGCGGAAATCTTTCTTGATGTACGGCAAATGGAAGTTGCCCCACATATTGTACTTAAAAGAAATGAATATTAACAGCAATGTTTTTTTTTTCGGTAGTGATGAAAAATGGATCTGGTTCTTTTCTGACTTCTAAAGTGACGTGGATCTCGAGTAGTTTGAGATGAGTTAGGAGAACGAAAAAAACTGCCACCGAAATTTCAACTATGGGGTTTTCTGAAGTTCGCTGCCTGCACGGATATTTTTTGTGAAATGAAATCAATCGCGGCGTTTTGCATTGCAACTGACTTCTTGTTTCGAAAATACGAATCTGCTACGGAAGGAGCGGTAATTGCGGCCTCTTTGTTTTCTCTCACGGTGGTTCACAACAAACGCTAAGCACGTACGGATCGACTCTCAACAAGCACCACGTCCTCGAATAACCCTGGCAACGGTTTTCAAATTCCAAAAAAAACCAACATCCCTCGGAAGCTAATCTGCTTGCACCCACAGCTAATTCTCTCTCGTTGTACGACGAACCTCATTGGGAAGATTTTTCATTGCTGCATATCAGAAAGACGCCGGTCCATCTGATATCAAAATCGGATTTGTACTTTCGTAAAAACTAAGTTCAACCTTTGTAGTGTTTTCAGTCCTTAAGCCCACAGCACCAAAAGAACCTCAAGTAAAGCCAATTCTTCACGCTGAGCAGGGGAAGCACACGCTGCAGTAGACCTCAAACTCCTCAAGGGCCGCGGCAGCGAAGTCAGCTGGGCGCAGCGGCTTGTTGCAGTAGCCCGTGTAGCTGGAGGGGTGCGTGCAGGAGCCGTCCCGACGAGCTTCCCACCCTTGCGGGCACGTGCTGAAGTTCGGCTGACAGGACGGTATCGGGTTGAAAAAAATTTTGTCGTATTTTGAAACAGCTTTTTTTGCCATGCACCTAGGGAAAATTTCCGTTTTTTTAGTACTTCGCTACGGTAAGTACAAACAGCCCTTTATTTCTCACCAATTCCAATTGTTCGGCTTCGCAAAATTGAACGCAATTCTGCACCGCGAAGCCATCAACGCATGACACATTCCTTCCTGCTTCAAGACATAATTTTTTTTAATCCGATGATACACTGGTCGCACTGCGCATTGGCTCGTCCCGACGTGACGTGCGCTTCCGCAGCTTTGGCAACGCTGGTTGCGATGCTAGCCATTTTGGTCAGGGACAACTTGCCGTCCACTGCGCGAAGAAAGGAAGCTGCGCCCGCACTCGCGCCTGCAACCGGATAGGACCCAAGCTTCGTCGGCGAGCTGACCAGAGCCGCTTTCACCGCATCGTGCAACTCCCGCTGCTCCGGTGTTTCTCCGACGCTGGCAGATTTGTCGAAGGCCTGCAGTATCACCAGCAAAAGTGCCACCACAATTCACAATCTGTCATGCAATAGTTTCGGTGCTGCGGAGTCAAGTGTGGTCGGTGGGACGAATGCATGATTTGGAAATTTGTTAATTTCTTGAATGACAAACTGTCGTTCCGGCAGGTGGCATTTTTGTCTGTGATATCTGCGCCGGCAATCAGGTCCCGTTCGATGTCCTTGATCCGGTCGTCGTTCGCAGCGTCGCCAGCCGACCCTGCAACGGACGCTTCGGGCGTAGAGGACCCGGCTGCCCCCGAGTTGGCCATCAGCGAACTGATCATGCCGGCAGCCCGATCAGCGGAGCTTGCAGCGACGGATCCCGCCTCGGAGTAGGTACCAGCGCCGACCGCAGACGGAGCATAGGTCACATCCGGCGACCCCACCGGGGTGCTACCGCTACTGCCGCCTGGTCCGCGTGCAACTTCACCTCCACGGACGGCTCCGGGGGCGTCTTTGCGCAGCTTCAAGGAGACTGCGGCGGCCACCATCCAGAAATGCACGGCGCGCGAAGACATGACTGGATTCTCTTTCTCTTTAATGTGTGTTTGCTACTGCCACTTAAAACGGAGTCAAAAAGCTCAAAAAGTTCGCAACAGGGGGGCCTGCCAACAAAATCTAGTGATTTATGGTAGTTTGCTGTGTTTTGTTTTTCAAAAACGAGAAAAAACGAAGCCTTTTGGAAGTAATAAGCGTCGCTCCTGGAGCACTCTCAGATCAAGCACTCTCGCAATTTGTGCTCTGTACGCCAATTTTCGAAAACCTAAGTTTGATAAACCAATGAAAAAAAACCACGACGGCAAGACACCGTTCTCTCGCAGATGACGCCTCTTTCTTGGTCCGTAAATTTTCTTTCAATAAGTTGGGAGCTGAATGGCATGCTCATTTTCTCTTTTGAAAATGGCCTCTCAACATCGGTAGACAGATTGATCGCTCAAGAAATTCGCTGACCAACCAGCAAGAGCATAATGCTCGGCTCTTGCCGTTCCAAATTACTATCACAAACTTGACTGCGCATCGTAGCCGGAAACGAGCGTAGCAATATCTCCTCCAGCACGAGTTGTGGAACGGCAAATGCCCGCGGGCGGCGCATTAGGGCTGTGTGGCGCGCTCGAACCCTACAAACGGGGCGTCGGGAACTGAGTGCAAGCAATCACGCGCCCAAGCCCCGCATCCAGTAATACTAGCGCCGCCCCGCGAGGCCTTCACGCGATTGAGGCCCCCGGCATACGTCGAAAAGACGAGTTGGCCGCCCGAAATAAGGCGGCCGGCAGCAAGAACTCGCGCGCGCAACGCGCGCGCCCGTCGGTTCTGCCGACGAGTGGCCGGCTGGGCGCAAGGGCGACCACTTTGGCAGGCCAGGCGCCCGAAAGGCCGCCGCTCCGCGGCCTCACATAAAGCGCAAAAGGAATGGGTTAGCCGCGGGCAGCACCTGTCCCACCTGAAAAAACCCTGGAAAGGTATCCTGTGTAAAAACGTCCCTACCCGCAGAGTCAAGTTGGGAAATCTGCAACACGAATCCAGAAACTGTGCCAGCCACGCATGACAGGTTTTCGATGTGCTGTAGTGCAAGTCGGAAAGGCAAGCAGCATCAGGAACATTTTCTTATCCTAGTTGCAGCATTACAAATGCCAAATCACAATGGAAAACGCCTCTCATCATGGGGATGCGCATCACACGCGTTGTCGTCTGCCGTTGCAAATAAATCCGCATGAAGGCAATCATGGGGTGGGGACGTTTTTACACAGGATGCATAGGGCTCACACACCGGGAAGTTCGGCGGCGCCACCTCCTCAGCCTCCCCGGCGTCCTCCGCCTGCTCCTCCACGCCTTGCTCCTCCACGCCTTGCTCCTCCACCTTGTGGCAGGCCGCCAACGGGTCGCGCATAAACGCAACACCTATCACATCCAAATATGTCTGGGTGTGGAGGAGTGCAAGGCTTCACAAGCTCGATTGGCACCATGGCCCTCAAGTTTGTATATGCGCTTTACCTAAATAAATCCACAACTTTTTCGAAAAGCTAAGTTTATTGAGAAACCAATGTGCAAAAAAAATAAAAAGCACGACGGCAAGACACCGCTCTCTCGCAGATTACGCCTCTCTCTTGGTCCGTAAGTTTTCATTTGATATCAATTTGGGAGCTGGATAGCACGCTCAGTTTCTTTGTTTGAAAATGGTCTCTCGTCGGTCTCGGTAGGCAGATTGATCGCTCAAGAAAATCGTTGACCAAGCAGCAAGAACATGATGCTCGGCTCTTGCCGTTCCAAATTACTATCACAAACTCGACTGCGCATGCTAGCCGGAAACGCGCGTAGCAATATCTCCTCTGGAACGGCAATCGCCCGCGGGCGGCGCGTTAGGGCTGTGTGGCGCGCTCGAACCCTACAAACGGGGCGTCGGGAACTGAGTGCGGGCAATCACGCGCCCAAGCCCCGCATCCGGTAATACTAGCGCCGCCCGGCGAGGCCTTCTTCACGCGATTGGGGCCCCCGGCATCCGTCGCAAAGACGAGTTGGCCGCCCGGAATAAGGCGGCCGGCAGCAAGAACTCGGGCGCGCAACGTGCGCGCCCCTCGGTTCTGCCGAGCAGCGGCCGGCCGGGTCTCAGGCCGACCACGTTAGCCAGGCGCCGGAAAGGCGGCGGGCACGCCGCCGGGCCGTTCCGGGGCCTCACGTAAAGCGCAAAAAGAAGAGGAGGCCGCAACGGCGGCGAACTGAATCGGCCGGGCGGCTCGCTTTTGCCTCCTCTAGCGCTTAAACGGGCTCCACCACGCTACCCCTTCCTCATATGGAAAGAAAAACCCACCGCAGGTGCGGCCTTACAGGCTTCTTTCGTCCAGTGTAGCGATGATGTCGGAGGTTGTTTCCTTACGCTTTGGCATGATGACAGTGCAGCTTCTAACTAGCAAAACGGCTACACCATGCGAAAGTAGTCGCACAACTGTGGTGGTTTTTTCTATCCCCTAGGCCATCGACGTAGTAGGTCTCCACGTCGGGGGTAGACAGCCGCCGGAGCTCGCCAACGCCAAAAGAGCCTCTACTCCTTGCTCCAAGAAACGGAGGGTGCGCGGGAAATAGATCTCCTATAGTCCGCTCAGGCATTGCAATCTCAAGTGTTGCAATCTTATTGATACTTTGTACTGCAGGAAAGGCCGGGCCTTTCCTCTTTCGTCAGCGATTCGCATGAGAGGGAACATTGCCTCAGACCAGCAATGCGAGATAAAGGAAATGTCGTGTTTCGATTTTAGTTCACACGCAGTACAAACTGCCATTCGTGTTGTAAGACCTGAGTTTGCAACATCTGAGCGGGCCATATCTTTCGGTGGGCCGCACACGAAGAGCTTTCTGCTACTGCCGCCCCGATATGCACTGCAAATATGTCTGGGTCCGGAACAAGTGTGCAAGACTGGTCATGCAGGTTGTCCGTGGCCCGTGAGGTCTGGAAGGCAGGACCTAGCTTAACAGATCACTCTGTGAGATCTCGATCATGACTAAGTATCCTGCGCATGAGAAACTCCCTCTCAACCTAGTAGAATGTGGGCGTCTCCTGGTACTCATGCAACACAGATTTTTGCATGATTCAGATGTATAGCATGACACTTTTTACGTTCCAGACCCAGACATATTTGCGTTTGATACCGGCGCGCAAAGAAAATCCTCCGCCATCTTTGCGCAGCTTGTCTTCAATTCGTACTTGCTAAAGTCGTTGTGGAGAAGCAAAAAGGATTGATAAAACTCGCACTTCTGACGGCGACCTGCCTTAGAAACATCGAATGAATCTAGCATGACCACTTTCAGAGTGGTGCGCTGTTGAATCTTTCTCACTAACAAACAGACTGATGCTTCTTGTAAGAGACATCTCTCCAGCACATCCACCTGGATAGTTCGTCTCAGATTCATCTCTCTAGCACTCTGCACTCTGCAACCCAACGTGTAAAAAAGAAGTTTTTCTTTAAGCTTTAAATCGCCGTGACTGGGGTGCACGTAGTACACTCAACAAAAAGGTCTCTGTAGTAGCACAAGACGCGTCCCTCTCCAACAGCCAGATGAGCGGCTTGCTCTTCAGATTTCTTGTTCCAGCTCAAGCACAAAACCACGAACAACAGGCACCGTTCACGAGTCGCGCAAGGCGGGACCGGTTCATCTCTCGGTACAACTGGTCGGAATGCTTTCCGCAACCTTTTTCTACTATGTCCTTTTCCGTGTCTGAACTTCGCGCAGCAGCGTAGTACTTATGTACTACCAGACGAACAGCAAGAACTTTGTCATGCGCTTTTCAACGACGAAAGTTCGCACAAGAGCTCTAGTCACTGCCACAAAAAACTCAGCCCTGTCACCAGCAGACCACAAAACAAACCAGTTTTATTCCGGCGAAGGTTTGCGTCAGAAACAAACCAGCTTCGTACACTTTTCTTATTCTATCGCAATGGCATGCCGGAGCGCCCGTACATCAGCTATGTTGTGCTGCCGTCGCGGGTGCTTATCACCTGCAAACATGTCTGGGCGGTGTGAAATAGTACAAGGTTTGTCATGCGGATTTTATACCATCAACGATGCCTTTCTTTGGTGAAAACCTTCCACGCATCACAGGTCTTGTAAAGGCTGCCTAATTCTCCCTCTCCCGCATGAAAAATGCCTTAGTGGCGACATAGCATTATATACAGAATTTCATAGGTGAATCGGAAGGCAGAACCACAGGTTTGCGTCTATCCAGACCCAGACATATGAATTTGGGGTGCATATTAAGGTCGAACAGACATTCATCGAGCTCGAGTCGGCGACTTCGCGTAAATGCTGCTCCACAGCAGCAACCTCGTCCCAGTCGCACTCGTCGTGCGCGAAAACCGAGAAACCAAGCGCCCTGCTACCGTGCGGCGATTCACGCGGGCGTCGTGGCTTCAATGACGCAAAATTTGCACTCTCCGAAAGCTCGCGTCGTACCGAAGTATGCGTGCGAGGGCCACATGCGGCAGTCTGCTCGAGCACCTCGCGAAACTCCCCCGGGAGTGAGTCATTCAGGCCGTAGAACGCCACGACGGTTGTATGAATGGGGCAAAAATCCCGATGTTCAGCGCAAAGCCGTTTTTCTTTGGAGAAAAGTTGATGTGGAATTATATTTCGAGTCAAGCATAAAAAACGGACGAAGAAGCGAAGCACGGTGTACGAATACACCATAGTGCAAGGGAAGTAGTAGTTTATGCAGCATGAGATGCGTTCTGATGTACTTACGCAAATAATGATATTAGCGATGCAATGCAAGTGCCTCCTGTTCAACAGAATGCGCTGGTCTTTTGTACTACCTTTCTCGACGATACGTCCGGAAGCGGTCGTATTTATCCTGTGTAAAGACGTCCGAACCGCCCAAGAGTCAAGAAAGCAATTTTGGTCTTGCTGCACAAATCGACAAGGTCTGGCAAGTGCGCATGACAAGTTTCAACTCGCAGCGCCACTGTGACTAGCTGATGTGGCTGCGGCATCGAAAGAAATCGACTGTCTTTAGCTTGTTTATAGCATGACACATTCTAAAACCACCATCAGATCGAAGTTTATCTTTGTGGGGCTGCGTACGAGAAACATCCTGAGCAAGACCAAGGGCATAGAAATTCGCATGTCAAATCAGGGGCGGGAAAGCTTCTCCAGAGGATAGTGTTGCAGCATCCCCAGCTCACGGTAGTGTGAAAATGAAACTCCACGCCGCGCAACTTTTCCGCGGCAAAAGCAGATATTTTCATGAAATTACATAAAAACGCAAACTACCAATGCAGTAACCGAACGGCTATGATGAACAGCGCAGTGGGCTGCAGGGATGATTTGTAATAGTTGACCTTTCATCATCATCTACATTTCGTTTGCAGCGTCTTGCGACATCGAATCGATGACAGAGTAGTCGGCATCACTCACTGCAATACTTTCGGCGAAGATGGGTGTGTTGCTGAGCCCTTCGTCTACCTAGGTACTTCTTTACTTACCGAAACCGGATCTTTGGTGCGTGGACTTTCTTTTGATATTCGGAGAAAATCCGCCATCGAAAGCACTGCTGCGGAACCGCCCGCCCCAGCGTCGCCTGCCGCAGCACCGCTCTCTTTCTGCAGGTTGTGGTGCGGGTTCTCGTGGCCTGCCGATGTTGCTTACCATAACAGGAAGAAAAAGTTATACCCGTGCTCCCGGTTTTTTTTTTGGTTGTAATATCATGTTGCGCCTCCATTTTCAAAACGAAAGACCTTGCTGTCCCGCCCAGGGAGTCATTGGAGGTAGAGCCTCTTCCTGATTGGCTTTGGAGAGTTCACTAAACAGTTCGCGCCAGCAGGAGGAGAAACCAACATGCAAGACAATGACATCATGATGTGGACGCAAATTCAGCTTAAACACACCTTTTGCAGCAAACGGGAGTGATAATTTTTCATTGCGATAGTGGTGACAGTGTCGCGTCGGGGAAGTTGGCTATATCGCCGATGAAAAAATCGTCGTCTACTGCTGATTATCAACTGTAAAAATGTCTGGGTCTGGAAGAATTCAACTTGTCATGCTGATTTTGGATTCTAAAAAAATCTGTATTGCATGAGCAGCAAAAAGAGTCCAAATTTTGCAGCACGGAAAGAGCATTTGTCATGCGGAATAGGCTTCAGGAAGCCCTCTAAAAGTCTGTGATGCTAGGGCATGCATCACAGACTTGAGGAGTCATGCAAAATGTGCATGACAAACCTGGCAATCTTCCAGACCCAGACATTTTTACATTTGATACTGATTTTTTCTTATGAGGGGTAAGTTGTCTGGATAGGGAGAAATACGCAAATGGAATAAATAAGCCAGATGCTTTGCAAAAAATCCCGTGCATGATCCCTGGAACATGAAAAATTTATTCCCGACCCAGACAGACTTGCATTTGATATTTTCATTTTGAAAACCGCTGCCAACCCATATAATCGGAGCGCTTGGTCTAACATGCCTTTGAACTCTGTTCGAGTTCTACTTGCAAAAAGAGAAGGTCGCATGAAAACAAGCTGTTTCGTATTTTTTCCATTACTGGTTATAGTTAGGGTTTATTGTCCCCGAGGACCGAGCCACCCGCTTTCATCTTCGCGTGAACACGCTCCGTGAAGACCAGGGTTCTACTTCCCAAAATTTGGCAACGATGTGTTTTCAACATGGTACCCACCGGTCAGAGAGCAGTCGCTTTGCCGCGTGTACCACGATTGGGGTAGCTGACTCCAGGATCCTGCTGCGCAACTGTTCGTGCAGCTGCGACGTCCGGGTTCTTCCAGAGTGGTGGTCTGTTGCAATCGAAGGCGCACCATCCGCGGTCGTGTTTTCAGCAAGCATCAAGGCGTAAGCACAGTCCACATACTCGCGGAGCTTCAAGTCGCTGCCCGCACACCTTCTCGTGAGCACCGCTGCAACCGCGTCGACAACCCAGTGTTCAGTCCTTGCTTGCTTATCGATTATATCCACTGCAAATATGTCTGGGTCGGAAATAAAATTGTCATGCTAGTTTGTGAGTGCTCAGCTGCGCACTGCAATACGCAGGTAAGCATGACAGGTTTTTCCTTTCCTGTGTGTTCTTTCGTTTTTGCGCAAAAGCAACTGCGTCTTCGCATGACAGCCAAGAGGCTCCTTTCCTGCACATGCATCACCGAGTTAACAATGAGAGTCATCTCGGGCACGCATGATAAACTTGAATTTTCGAGAACCCGACATATTTGCAAGGCATATTAACCAAAGCTTGGGTGCAGCTTAGCGAGCTCAGATTGTGGCAGAAGCGATGACGGGCGCATGGACGCTGCTGCGGACAGAAGTTGTACGAGGTGCCGCGGCTGGACCTGCGACAGGGATGGTGGGTTCATGTTTTCTGGATCGTCTCCGGAGGGCAAAAGCGGTTCGCCGGTGATCTTGCCGGAGTAGTAGTGCGCCCGAAACAGCTGCTCACACCGCTGGACGAACTCGTCGCCCCGTAGCCCTAGAGCGACAATGGTGTTTAGGCAGCACGCGGCCTGCGCTGGCTTGAGCAGGTTTACATCGGCGGCACACCAGGTTTTCGTCAGTTCTCGGAGCGCGTCCGCGGCAAGCGGCTTCACGACCCGCACAGGCTGGCGCAGTACGGCGGTAAGCGTGGTCACGAGCTGATCTGCATTCAGTGCGCCGCGGCGCACCTTTCTTCGAAGATGCCACACCAGATTGCAGTATTGACCGCGGGCTGTGTGGAGTTCCAAGGCCGGCATTGCGGGCTCTTGCGGTGCAAACTCAGTTCGGCCGAGAACGAAGGCCCGTGTGTGGTACAAGGCGGCCACTGCAACGCTCGTAGACGCCCGAAGCTCTTGCCGCTTCAAATCCCAGTAGCCGCGAAACAGCGAAGTGAGCACCTCCTGTCCGCTCACCTTCTCGCGGAAGGGTCGCTCCGAGGCTGCACGATCTGACTTCCCAGTCGGTTGCCCGCGCCGGGGCGATCGTGAGGCTGCATGCAGGAAAGATTTGCCGTTTGCACCCGCTTTGCAGCCAGAGACTTCGTCCGATGGAGTTGTGCCGGTCATCTCGGAGGTCTCTGGCCGACTGGCTCTGAACGCGGTCGATCGCCAGAAGCATACCAGGGACCACCGGCTCGTCGCACGGACATGTTGTTTGGGGAACGGAAACCGCATCAAGTGCGGGGAGGCCACAAAGTCAAATCTCATCATGTGTTGACGTACTATAGCAAGTACCAGTGAACTCGTTGTTGCGTGGTGTCACCTTTTGGTTTTGCACTAAAGTACATATTAATCTCCATCCCCTGCAGGTTTGTTTTCATGTTCAATCATATAGTGTGTTTTCTCATCGAGGAAGAAGAAGAACCACTGCTAGTACTACCGAATGGTGCAGCGCTATCGAAGATCAACTTGGGTGCAACGACTAACAGCTCAGATAGCTGTGCAGCGCGGCGGTGATCTGAGTCAATGCCGCAAAAGAATCGTTTGTTCGTCTCAGATTAAAAAAACCAAACGAGCTGAGAGAATGCACCCCACGATCAAACCACGATCAAACCACTAAAAAAAGCCGGAACACGAACAAGTGTGACGAGATGTCTGAGCGGGGCCGCAGGACTCTGTGACCTACTGGAGTCAGACAATCTTCGCTGGTGAATCTAACGCAAGAGTCGCATCGAAGTTTTCTACAATCAGAATTCGCACATTTTGCAACATCTGCTACCTCTAGTTGAACCTCGTTAAAAAGTCCACGCTGCAGAATGTAGTCGATTCGGCACTGTCGCCTTAGGATGTCCTTTCGCGGCCTTGTGATCTTATTAAAGCCTGCTGTTTTGAATTGATTCACAAGTCCGAGTTACTGGTAACGTTTATAGCAAAAGTTCTCATTCGTGACGGTCTTGACATTATTTTCGAATAGAATTCGCTTCTTAGGTTTCGTTTTTGCGTACTGTGATTCGTTCAGGTGAAAAATAACAAATTGCATAAATTCATTTTCGGACGCTTACTGAGTGATACTGAATAAGTTCTGCCACGAAGTACTCGTCACTGGAGTTGAGAAAGAAGGCCGCAAAAGGTACAGATGGACTGACCTCTTCAGGTACATCTTTACAGAAAACCGCTTTCCACAACCTTTCATGGGCTCCTTTCCAGTCCCTCTTCAAGGAGGACATGATCTCTGCGTGCCATCGAAACACCTGCGTCACGTGAAACTGATCTTCCTCGTAGGAGTATGCATTGCAAATATTCTTGGATATCTTGATCGCTGCAACTTGTCATGCTAAGTCTGTATTTCGTGATTGCTACAAGTTGTCCACTTTTACTGAAGTTGGGAGGCAGTTTCTCATGCAGACGAGGCATGATAGAGATATCGCAGAATCTGAGATGCTGCATCTTCTATGCCAGACCGCATGAGCCATGGAAAACCTGCATGACAACTCTTGTAACTGTCCAGACGTTCAGGGATATTTGCAATGCACAAGAAGACTGTGGAGTATTGGAAGTCAAAAGCCTATGCAGTATAAAAAGTATTTACAGAACTGACACATTGTCTGGCACAGCAAGCAAGACTATCAATTTCTGTCATAAAAAATATACTCAGGAGTGTACTTTCCTGTGTTTCCTTCCTTATGGTCTCTGCAATGCAAGTTTTTTCCTGCCATGCATCGCAAGTTTGTGTTGCTGAAGTTACAACGAATGTGTCACTGTAAAACTTCTTTCCCAGGATAAAACCTCTGCGTCGGGATCCACTTTCTGCCCTTGCACACTTATGGAGCGGAAAAAAAAGACGATTCCCCTGCAACTGTCACTGACGACCGCTTGCTGTATGCAAATCACGTAGTTAGGCAAGGAAACCGAAGTGTCGCGCACACAATGGAAACCGATGCATCGCAGAAGCAATGCACATTGTTCGGACGATCCGTACATACTAGTCGAGTTCCATAATGTATACTTTTTGGAACTGAAAAAAAAGATGCATACTGGAAGATGATGCAAGCAATCGTGAGGGCTACATTTTTTTTCTTGAGTAGATGCGACAAGAAGCTGCGATGTGTAGGCGTTTTGGTGGCCACAATTACCAGGTATATCGCTTGGAAAGGTTGTAGCTGTACTGACGCCAAATTACACGAAACACAAACAACGCTTTTTGAAATTGACTCTATGGCCAAGCCGAACTTTAAACACAGCTTCCGCATCAGCAAAACATTTCGCAAGTTTATATGAAGTGCAAGGGCCTGTGCGTACGTACAGCTGTTCTCTTTGCAGCCATATTTCATGTCCTGGAACGGCATACCCCGGGTTGCGCAGATGAGTTCTTGTACTCGCTGCTGAATGGTTTCGTCATTCGCGTCTGGGTTCATGTTGATCACATGCAAATACCTCTGAATCTAGATCTTGAAGAAAAATGCCGGAGTTGTAATGCTGAACCCTCGCCTCAGGCGACAGTCCAGCATTACAACTCCTCTGGAAACTGTAATGCAGTTTCCGGAATAGCGCTGGCTGTGGTTCCGTTTCTGCGACAGCGCATTTTCTCATGCGCTCTACTCGCCACAGGACCATGCAAGAATCTGTCATGCCTAGCTGCGTATTCAAGTCACGACTTTGTCATGCACTTATCAAGTAGCACCACAACTTTCCAGATTCAGAGATATTTGCACGGCATATCTCCCCAGCCGTTTCGCCTTATGTTCAAGTGCATCTCCAGAATCCTGACGTGCTGCGCATGAGCGAACTCTGCCGCCGCATGCAATTTTCGGATGATTTGTTCCTGTTCCTCCGTCACCCTCCCCTGCTGCCTGCCCATCACGACCATGAGCAAGTCATTTGCGATGAGGAGCACTGGCTCGGGCACGCGTTCCTTCAAATGCCACAAGGGGGCGTCGCCTGCTTGTGTCGAGAGTGCCGGTCTCGGAGGGCAGTTCGCGAGTGCTGCTATCATTTTCCAAATAGCCGCGCTCGTCCACACCGGTTGCAGCGCCAGCGTGATTTCCTCATTTCCGGCGAACGCGAGTGGCCCCGATACTGGAAGATATTCGTGCAGAGCAATGTGTTCGACAATCGGTCGGAGGACGACCAGAAGCGTGACGAAGCAAAACTCGCCCTGGCTTGCCGCTGCATCTCGTTCTGCACTTTTTTTCGCCGCAAAATCGTCCTGCAGTACCACCGGCAGCGTAGCGATGTCCAGGAGGCAAGAGTAACAAAACTCGTGCAACCACGCTTGCACAACCGCAAAGTTTCTTTCCGCGCTGGCATTGCCGCCGATGTGATGCTGCGGACGAAAGGAGCTGGGTGACGCACCCATACCGTCCACCGAAAGATTTTCATATGGGTAGGCAAGAGAGCAAAAGAGCGACTCCGCCCAAGTTTATTCCGCTGAAAAATGCACGCAAAAGCCTCACTCATCCATGTTGCTTATTCTTCCATTCAAGCCATCATGGTAATGCCAAGCAGTATCCTAGGTTTAGAAGGTGCTGCAAGAAAAGTAGAGGTTCTTGCGGCGTACAGTGGAATACGTATGTTCGCACGCGTTTGCCATAATCAACTTGCTCTTCGTCTATCCCCCTGTCCGCGATCCCGACGTGATCACGAATTTGCAGGAAAAAGTTCGCGGCGTCGATGTTTTTATTGTGGTAAAACCAGCCGACCCGTTCGTCTGGATCAGCTTGGGCGAAGGCCTCGAAGCCGGAAAAACGATCGGGGCCTACCACGTACACCACGAGCTCTTCCCCGTCCTGCAGCTCGTCATCTTGCAGTACAGCAACAGGTGATTGCGACGTGGACAGCTCTTCTGTGGAAGAGCCGCTGCGGAGACCTTGGCGCAGGAAGTTGATCAGCACTGATGGAATAATGTTTTCGGTGCTGCTGGACATCCATCTCCATCAAATGCAAACATGTCTGGGTCTGACAGAATCACATATTTGTCATGCAGTTTTGGATGGTAGTTATCGGAATTCGGCCATGCACGCAGAGCATGTCAAATTCTGCAGAGACTTCTTCATGCCTAATGTCCATGAGAAATTATGTCGTCTCCTGGAGGCAAAAATCGCACATCTTTTGCTGACTCAGCGGTATAGATTTTTACCTGGTGCAAAATCCGCATCAGAAGGCCGCGTTCTTCCAGACCCAGATATCTTCGCAATGAATAACCTCGCTGCCTCCAGTTTGAGTTCGTGAAACCGTTCCTCCGCAGGCTTGGTGTCATAGTCGGAGATAGTGACCTGTTTCGGAAGAAACATTTGGCATATGTATGCATCACTATCACTTCAAGTGGAGATGAAGAGTTGTCGCATACCAAATTAGTGAAGGGCGAAAACGCCCAGTCGCAACAAATGGGTGTTGACTTACGCTGAAGCTGTCGCCGCCGGCGTTTGTGAGTTGGACCGTTATGGCGCTGTCGACGGAGGTTTGCGGGAGAGGTTTTGTGCGGCTGGAATCCGCGGTCTTCACCTTACACACCACATCGTGTGGCGCCCCTGCGTCGAGCCGCGTCCGCGGAGAGGTTGACTTCAGTCGCGACGTCGTTTCTGTGGCGGACAACAAAAAATCGTGCACGGCTGAGACAGCAGAAGAGAAGTCGTACGCGGGCCCGCAATCCTGGTAAAAGAATGGCATTCCTTGCCCCTCATACCGCGGCTTGTACATGTTGTAGAAGGCTTTTGGCAAGATCGGTGTACTGTGGGTTGGAGATCTTTCTTCTCTCCACTGCGGCGGGGACTGCAAATGGTACTCCACCGCGAACGGGTCAAACCGGGCTGGGTTTACTTTGCGCAGCGGCGCGCGGTAGGTCTCGCAAAGTACCCGAACGTGCTGGCTTCGCGCAAACTCGATGTGTGCGTTGAGCTTTTGCAGCGTTTTTACCTGAAAGTTCGGCACTGTAGTCACGTCTTTCCCGACGAGCTTGCGCAACAGGTCGACGGCGATGAGCAATAGGGGCTCCGGAACCCGGTCGGAGATTCGGAAGTCTTGTGGGCCGTCTGGTCCTGGAATCTCGAATGACGTGTCGTGGCACGGTAAGAACGGACAATTTGCGACGGCCTCGATCATCTGCCAACACTCGTCCGCAGACAGATCTTGGTACGACTGGAGACACTTCCGGACGTAAAAGAGGGTGGCGAAGATGAAGGGGTTGTATTCAAAGCCGCTCTCGCGTCCCGGATCTGTTTTTAGAAATGAAATGATCCGTCTAAATATTTCGCGTAGCGATCACAGTAAAACCGGAGTAAAAGAGTGTCACAAATTCCTTGCGCACCCATTTGCTGCGCAAGCGCATCATTGCAAAGCCCACACTGTGTGGTGGCATCACAAAATCTGATCGTGAGTTGTACGGTATACGCAGTAGAATCAAAAGAACGTCCCGAATGGACAAAAATTGAATACAGTCGTCTCTCTGCGTCTTGAGCGGTCCTTCTAGCTGCTTACACGTGAGTACACAGGACACGCAAAACTGCCGGAGCCAGGCCTGGGCAACTGCTGCGTTTCTTTGCTCCCACGGGTCGTCTGCAATCGGGCGAAACTCATCGCTAAGGCCGAGAAACTCATCGTTCCAGAACTTCTCGGCGTATCCGTCATACTCTGTCGACTGCTGTGGCCGTTCTGTAGAAAAACTTCCCGAGAGAGACTTGATTTTAAGTCCGACACACATGTCGTTGTCCTTGCTGCGGTCGTTCAGGCAGAAGGTGAAGTCCCTGTTGGGGTCATCTGCTTTATCCCCAGCACGGAGAGAGACGAGAGGGAGATCCACGTCATACATAAAGGTCGTGGCGAAGGGATGCGCTGCGAGATGCGCAGTAGAAAACAGCGCAGCGGCGTGCATGTCGCGCCATTCCTTCCGGTGTGCGTTGTCGAGAACTTTCCAGTCGTGCCCCAGCATCTCTATCCACAATGCTGCGAGCTTACTTCCGTACCGGGCAAGCCGGATGCCCTGTAGAGACAAGCTGTGCCAATTTTCGTGGTCAACCGCTGCCAACTCCGCTTCGGTTTCCAGCTCGGACAACCTCTGGTAAAACGGCAGCTTGGGGAACGGGTATTCAATGGCAGCCTGGATCACTTCGCCGTTTTCCAAGTTGTCCTCGGGGGAAAGCCTGCCAGCAACATCGGATTTCGCCAGTCTTGGCTCGACGCCCGGCCACGCTTCCTTGCACTGTGGATCGGGCTCGGCACTCGGGGTACCTGCGTCGCGTTCGTTCGCAGAGCTGGTTTTGGCTGGCTGCGCGGTGCGACGACGCAACGCGACAAGGACCGGCGGCACAACTTTCTCCTTGGATGACAATTCTATCGAGGCCGCAACCAGGAGGTCTCGAAACCGTGTGGTCTTGGATTTCGTTGTGTAGTCGGGTATCGTGCTGTATGCAACTCGAAAAAACGTGTGTGTTCGAGTCTTTTTCTGTGTAGTCAGATGCGCAGCGAACATCATCACGCCCTGTCATCCATGCATGCATGCATGCCCAACATCAGCATGGCAAATTTGCACTTCGGGGCCCTCCTTCACACGCGAACAGCAAGCATGATTATCTTTCATCAAATTGCGACACACAGTTTTCGAACCAGCAACACCTTTTTTTCACTTCGCTACAACCTGCCGCTGCACGACCGGACCCTGGATTATCGTGAGAAAAAGTGCTTCGGATCATCGTCTTATACGTTTTGTTTTCCGTGTACAGTTCCAAAAGTTTGTCATGCAGCATGAAAGCAAAATTTCACTCATACGACACGACATCATAATTTCACTTCATGTTGTCCCTGTTCATGCATAAACTACGATTCATCGCAACTAGATTCCTGACCTCTCAAGAAAGATGTTTCTAGTACCTGGCTTGCGACTTGCACCTCCAATGTGACCGTCACATCGCCGCCCGGAGAGTCGCCCAGCAGAGGTTCAGGAGGCTGCTTTACCTGCAGATTGTACTGAGAGTTGTTCTCGCATGACAAGGCCGGCAGTTATGACAACGCGCCGACGGAATGATAAATCAATTGAGCATAATTGCATGATTTCTTTCACCAGCAAAGCGAACAATTTCTATACAAGAGATAAGTACCTCAGGAGCTGCACAAAAATCGTTTCCGCAAGGCGGCGTCACGGATGAATCTGGCATTTCCACATCCGACGGCGCGACGACACCCACAGAGTTTGCGTCGGTACTGGAGGAGCTGGAGGGCGCTGGCAGAATGCTGGCACTACTGGAGGTGAACTTGTTTGCCTGAAGAAACAAGAGCTCGTGTTGCGAGCATGACGAAACGAAGTTTCATTGATGATGACATATAGTGTTGTTTTTGCATGACAGATCTCCAGAACCAAATTGTGCATATCATGATCAGATCCCAAAACTATAGTACCTCGCCGTCATCATTGCACTGCTGCTTGACATTCGCGAAGGAAATCCTAGAAAAAACCGGCGTGTAGTGTAAAAATATCAACGTACTGCATTTATACGCAAGAAAAGGAAAACAAAAATTCTTCCGCATGACAACGGACTCTGCTTTGCATTCCACGACTACGACAGTAGCTTGTTACTCTAAACACAGGTTTTTTCGCCTTGCATATCGGTGCCGGACTCGAGTGTAGCCTCTGGCATGGACACATCGGGAGCGAGATCATTCGTGCGGTGGTCGACCGGGCCTGTGTAAAAATGAAAAACCCCTCCTCGTCCCTACATTCGTATGGAAATCTGTGATGCGCGGATGGTGTTCACAGCTTTGTCTTGCACTGCGGCTCTGCAGGTGGCAGAGCCAAAGCCTGTGCAGTCATGTTGTGGAAATGGCGGTTAGCATAGCAGGTTCCTACCCCTGCTTTGTGGGCGCAGCAGCATTACAAATCGCCTGCATCAACATGCGAGGGAAACTGTGGACGATTTACTTTCTTGCACGTCGATGAACGCCGCGATTTGTGATCATAAATCAGCATCACAAATTTTCAGAAGCATGCGTTTTTGGTACTGGTGAGAGGAGGGGTTTTTCTCTACGATAGCCTGGAAAACCGGATCCTTGGGCTCCGCCTACAGTGCTGACGTTGTGCTGCTCCACCTGGTAATAATCGTTTCGGATGCGTGGATCTTTTTTCACAGCTACCAGACAACTGGATCATCACCAGGTCATGCAGAGCAGACTTTCACGTACTTGTACATTTTTTTTTGCAGGGTAGAGTCGCAATTTCATCATGCTGCAACTAAGCTTTTTATCCTGCTCTAAATATAATTTAGTGAACAGCATTGGTACCTCAACACCAGCCTCAGGCTCTCCATCTTCCATTCGCCGCTGGTCCGTCTCAATCTCCCGCTCCATGATTTCGAACCACAAGAAGCGCGATTCTACGGAGACGACAGTTCTAGCTCGGCCCGATGGTGTTGTCGAACCATGACCACGTCGTTTTTTGATGGTGGTCGATCTTGAATCGTGCCGAACAAGTGCGACGTACTCACGGAAAGTAGGTCAGTTTGGCAAATCTGTGGTTCTTTGGTAGTGCCTCGCGCAACGAAGGGGGGGTCCACTCGAAGAAGCCATAAACAGTTCAGGAACAAAGTCAATTTTTGCTGTGCGGGAGGGAAACACAAACAGATTATCAAAATGTTGAAAATCTATATTTAGAATAGATTGCTACCATCAAAGTGTTAAACGCCCTATCATATTACACTGGAAAAAAGAAAAACGCCCTGCTATATCATTTGTTTTTTGTTGATTATTGACCCACAAAGAAAATCAAACTGGACGAATAAAGAGTCGAATTTTTACAAACAATCTACATCCGAATTCGGCAAGCCAATTTGCAAGGAAGAGGGAAACGAAACAATCGCGAAAAAACTACCGAAATATTTTTTTACTGCGGCAGCACTCGTCAGGTTCCGGACTTTGTTCGGTTTCACTCAGCGATTCTGGTCGAAAAAAGCGATTTTGGAATTACAGGAAAGCAGCTCCGCTCAACGTAGGACGATAACGATATTAGCGACGGTCGATTCACGGGGAACTACGGATAGAACAAACAACTGCTACTATGCGGCCTGCACTCTTCTCAAGAAGATGCAGGTGCGCTCTTTCAATCCCCAGTGTGGCTTTGCGAGTTTCAAATATATTTTTGATTGGTGAGTCGCAAATTGTAGTGGCAGCAGCTTCATTGGAGAAACTAACAACGCTGTCTGCAGAGGCATTGGTTACTGGAATATCTAGTGCGAGTGGGTGGACCGCCTCAAATCAAAACTCATCACCGAGTTCGAGTTGGGCATTTTTTTTTCTGTGTAACTACACGATGACAGCAACTATTAACATGTGTGTAACCGGTATCTGCTTCCTTTTATGTACTTCGTTATCTTTGTTTCTATGATGAACTTCCTTGTTGACACAAAAATACATTGATTGTACAGATTATGGAAACGTAAGTCTCGTGGCCCGAGGATCACAGATTGAAAAGTCACGACTTCAATTTTACCTGCTATGCGTAACATATTCATCTTCGACTTTAACTTTTCAGACTTTTTTACCTCCTTGCCTGGTTCTAAAAACATTAAACTAAAAATAGTGTCGTGTAAGCAGCAGTGCGACGGAAGAATCAGATAGTTGGCCTTCAACTACAGTACTAGTAGTTCCTTCCATCGTTATTCGTCCTTCCCCTTCGCAAAACCACCCGTCTAGCTCGAGCTGCTGTGCTATCCTGTGCAAAAACTACGCGCCAACCCCAGAGCTGTCATGCAGGGTTGCATAACACTCAGCAATTCATGCTTTATGCGGCTTCCCATGGAGGGCAGTTTCCAGTCGTGTTTGAAAGTAGATTATCATGCTCCAGTCGGCATATGGAAGAAATGGATTCAGTTAATAATTGCGGCGTCCATAGCTGCTGGATGGTAGGCACAATTACACTACAATGCCCAACTTTTTGCAAACCTTTCGAATTTGTGCACGTAGCAATTGTATCTTGACTATGGGGCTTTGGTATAGGTCCTTACACAGGATATTTCCGCCGCCGCTCCGAACGGAAAGTGCTGCGGGCGCTCCGTGCAGGTCACGCTTCTTATCCCAGAGAAAAAAGCTGGCAGGCTCTATTTGACGCATTGCAAAAACAAACAAGTTAAAGAAGATTTACAAGGTCTGTGTTCGTGCATACCTGAAACAGAATAGTAATGGCTCGCGCATGACAGATTTTTCGAAGTATTGGTGTGTATGTGTTTTTGCATTACAAATATGTTGACCTGCAACCTTTTTTCCGTGGGCGTACTATTCCAGTGCCCAGCCGCTCCACCAAGTTGCGACGTCGGAAACGTTATCAAATGCAAAAATGTGTGGGTCTGGAAATTTGCCAGACTTGGCATGCATATTTTGTATGGCCCATGGGCCTGTAATGCATTACCCGGCAGTACCACAGAGTGTTAGAGGGCTTCCTGATGCCTATTCCGCATAAGAAACGTCCTCATCGTTTTAGCACAAACTGGACTCCTGCTCTTGCTGGTCATGCAATACAGATTTTTTTAGAATCCAAAGACAGCATCACAAGTTGCAACCTTCCAGACCCAGACATGTTTGCAATGCATAAACGTGATCGTTTCAAAGCGACCGGCGGTGGCGTTGTAGCAGCGGAAGAGCTATGCATTGCAAATATGTCTGGGTCTGCAAGGATGCGAACTTGTGATGCGCATTTCACAACACAGATAAATCTCTCATGCATAGGCCGCAAAAGGTGCCCATTTCCTGACACCAAAATGGGGGAGTTGTCAGCTTGGGTCGCAGTGATAGTCCTAAGTGAAGCGATCGGAGATGTCCCACCATGGGGTCGTGGTGAGACTCCTAACTGAAGATGCAGAGTACGAGGATGTCGCAGGGGCTTTGCATGACAATCACCTCCTGGTGCGAAATTCATGACTAACATCTGCAAGAATGCGGTGGAGAAAAATGCATGATAACTCCCTGCAGCTTTGCAGACACCCAGAACCATCTGCACAGGATAGGCGTTCCGCCTTTTCCCACAAAAACGGTAGTGCCCCGGGGAGGCCGTACAGCCTGTAAAAACCTACCGGCCAAGACTGTGTTTGAGTTTTTTCAATTTTCATAATTGTAGGAAAGAAAAATGTGGCTGTGGGCTTGAGTCATGCATGTGCTGCGTTCTTCATGATGGAATGCAAATGCTATAAATAGATTCAACTTGACAGGAAAACACAACTATACTTCCGTTACCTCATCACCTCCCGTGACGACTTCTGTCAGGTCGATTCGCAAGTCTACGCTCGGATAGTAGTAGTCGAGAATTTTGGACTGCAGCCGCAACTTCCGCCGCAAAAAAAATCCGAGTTCGCGCTGGTGTGGATGCATCACTTTCGGGGTGAGTTGTCCGCGGTCCAAAGGGACTTCACCTAGACGCCCGGAGGAGGATCCTGACGGTTCCTTATTCCGTCCGTCCCGCACTATCCCGGTGCCCTCGTCTGCAGTCGTGCTGGTTTTAGACGCAGCGCGGTCCCCTTGCGGAACCTGTTCCTCGTGCGCGGCCTGGGTCAGCTTCACCTTCTGCAAGAGGGCGAGCTCCCGGTCGGTCGCCTGCAGTATTTCCTGGTGGAACCAGTCGGGGAGGTCTCGCTCGTCGAGATGGAATATCGAATGCAAATATGTCTGGGTCTAAAAACTTGTCGTGCTGGTTGGCGAATCTTGACGACGCCGCAATTGACGGCCCAGCATGACACGAATTTTCTGAGGTACTAGGTGTTGTCTACTCAGCATGACAAACGGCGTTTCTGCATGACAGAAAAATGGGCCTTCTGGGTGACCACGTGCATGACAGGCTTTTAGAGGCATGCGGGACGAGCATGACAAGTCGCGCACCCTTTCAGACCCACACATATTTGCATTGCGTATGCAACTTGATGCTTGTTTCCTCGAGATACTCGTCGCAGAACTTGAGAAACTCGTCCGGAAAACGGTCCTGCAGAAACTTCAGCACCTCCTCCTGTTCGTGCCGCATCGCGATCTCGAAGAGGGGCAGAGAGTCCATCGCGTCGAGCACGTGTTCGACAATGTTGCTCTGCAGCACCTTCAGCCACCCGCGGCAACACAGGATCGCGGGGAGAGTAAGTGTGTGGCGAGCCAGTTTATTACCGTTATGGCCGTGCCCGTCTTCGAGGTGCTTCCTGAGAGCGACATTCGGGCCGCGCGTCCAACCGAGATGGTCGACGGCTGGAACCGAAAAAAACAGACCGATAAAGTCCGCCGCACTGCCACCGCGCTCCTGCACCAGAAACTCACAGACGGCCAGGTATGCCTCCGAGGTATCACGTGGAAAAGTTCAGCTACCCTACCGTACTTGTTCGCAATTGCTTCTGTAAGTGAGGAGCATTCGAGCTACAAACAGAAGAGATCATCTCTTGCAAAGCACGAGAGAGCTCAAGCGTACGTCGTTGCGGTGTTGTAAAGGAAGAGCTAAAGATCTTTGTTGTAGTAGACACAGTAGGACTTCGATGAACACGGAGCCTGTAGTGGCACGGGAAAAGACGGATCTCAGAAGCAATTGACGAATGTTGCATGGGTGTACTTACTTTTCCGCATCATATTCGGAAGCGCACCCGAGTAGGACCTGCAGCAAGAAGAACCCCAGACCGTCGCTCCTCCCCTCCCAGTCGTAGTACAAGGACAGCCCGTCTTCGTGTGGTGTCCTGGGTAGTCTCTTATTCGGCAGCGACATGTACCCAAAGGGCCAGAAGTCCTTGATTTCTGCTTTGGTCTTCCCAGATCCTGCGATCGCCTCCTGGTGTTGTTATGATTACATGGTGTATTTTGGGAATGTGGATCACCTCAATGCACACAGGCAAAAACCAGTGCTGGCTATGCTTCGACCGAATGACAAAAATAAACTAAAACTGATGTTGTAGTACTTACCGGCTGTGTAGCCTCTACAAGCTCGTCAAATTCGCGGCAATATATTTCGAGGTATTTCCGGATGTCTCGTCCGTTTTCAAAGCGCAGCAGATCCTCCGCGAGCGTGTAAAACGCCTTGTGATTAAAACGGGGTTCAGCAAGCCATACCGTCAAGTCAGGCATCGGCAAGCGCAAACCCACGGGTTGCCTTTGCCGTTCTGCAACCTGAAAATCTTGGACCATTTTGATTTATTAATTTCTTCCACAAGCGAACTGCATTGATTTTGATGGTACTTAACAAAACGAAAGGGAGCTTTTGTCATGCATATTTCCATCACGTCTTGTTCGTATGAAGGAGCAACAAATTCGTACCTCGTCCTCTGCCGGACCCGGAGTCTCCGCCATGTTGTCTATGTTGGAGGGGACGGTTGTCGAGGCACTCAAATTGGTGTGGAACAAGCGTTTGTATGCAGTGCAAATATGTTTGGATCAGGAAGAATTAGGCAACTTGTCATGCCAAGTCTCGATCACAAAAAAACCTGTGTTGCATGAACGCCAAAAAGTTGCATATATTCTTGTCTGGCAAAAGCCGGGCTTCTCGTGGGAGATGCGTGCTTGCATTTTTCCAGACCCAGACATAGTTGCATTTGATATTTTCCTGGGGTGGGCGAACCAAAAATCGATGTCACAGCGGCGCGCTATTTACGCGTGTCGCCAAAACAAGTCGAAGCCGTACGTACCTGCTGTGCGGTTCATATCTATCTTTTCAGATTTGCAAAATTTATCAAGC
Source organism: Amoebophrya sp. A120 (assembly GCA_905178155.1). Classification (NCBI taxonomy): domain Eukaryota; class Dinophyceae; order Syndiniales; family Amoebophryaceae; genus Amoebophrya; species Amoebophrya sp. A120. The sequence goes on from CAJINV010000004.1 coordinate 8,313,608, forward strand.
ACTAAAATGTATTTCACGATGCAATTTTTACTACAGCATTTTGCAGCTACGTAGCAGTCTGGAACAAAATTTATACCGAGTGCAACGACAACGTTGACGATGGTTTTCTGGTTCTGCAGCAATCCGATCGCTTCATCTTTTTTTTTTAACCCTAAATGGGCTGATTGAGTTCATCTTTTGATAGGTAAGATATCAAGTCACGACCGTAGCAGGTGAAAAGAATGAAAAATGCAATTATGCGTGGAGGCTGCAGCAATTTGAACTCATTTCTGTCAAAATTGCTTGCGATAGATCAGACGCTCGATGTGTGAATGATGCAGCACTGTTTATCTTTTAGAAAACCGACCGGACTACGGAACAAAAAACGGACAGCATTGTTGACAAGAATCCAATAAAACCGAAAGCAAAACTTTGGTCGTCAACACACTCGCAACGAAAAAATTCTCTCGACGCCATTTTTTTCTTCAAGTTCAAGCCCCGGGTGGTTTTGGAGAAAAACGAAAACTTACACGATTTCACGCTCGGTAACAAGACTCGCTCATGGAAGATCAAAACAAAACCCATACCAGGTTTTGTGAACACAGTAATCAGCCAAGCACAAAGTGGTTATCTCGTACACTGACTGTTGTCAAGCTGGACGCAGCACCAAGGGGAAGGCATGCCATATGAAGATGTCCATGTCGCTTGTATCAATAAATCACAATTGCTTATTTACTAGTCTTGTTGCGTACCACTCTGCAGTAGCAGGTCTCGATATCGTAAGAGATAGTGTCGCTAGATAGCATTACCATATGCAATCATGGTTCGTGAGACGGAAGAACCACGCTGCCCACCAGCCTTCTTTCCTCCTGCACTCCTCGAGCTGCCTCGCAGAGACGCCGCGTAAGTAGGACCGTTCTTGGAACCCCAACCGGCAAATTTTCGCACTCTGGACAAAGACCGCATGATGCCGTTTGGTGCAAGAGCTGCCACGGTGTCCTTTCACTTCCCCTCGACCCATCTGCTTCTCCGTCGCAATGCAGCCATTCGACCCCCGTCCGGCCGCGTCAAATTTTCGTCGTGGGACTGCAGTACAGTAATTTCGCGCTGCTGTTCTTACTCTTAGCAGAAGACGCAACTTCGTTTTTTCCTTTCGCCGGTGATTGTCCTTCTGCCCAAATGACGCCCGTTGTTCTCGTGCGGCAACAGCGGCCAAACGGGCCTCTACTTCTCATCCTTTTCGTCGCACTACTTCTGCATGCTGTTGGGCTTTCGCTACTGTGAGACGGAGCTACCTTTTGAACTGCTCGGTCGCTTGTTTTCGCCGAACAGTGCTTCTTTTCGACGGCGTAGAACAAGGTGCAGCGAATGGCGGCAGGTGCTACTAAGTAACTTGACGTTCTTCAGTGGGGCTACTGGTTCTCAAGATGGCGCGTGGGTCCCTGCTTTGTGCCGTGTTCGAAAGAGTGAGGGCGTTGCAGAGCAAGTTGAGGCAGAAAGAAAGTTGTGCCACCAGACGGAGAAAATACTGTAAACGCCAGTAGCTCGATGATCGTCATAGTCGTAGAGGCGGACAGGAGCTTTGGTCCACTTTTCGCCGACGGTCTTCAGCATCGATGTTGTAGCAGGTGGCAACTGCTTTGTCTCAGTGCAGAACCGCTGGCACCATGTGTCGCAGGAGCAGAGTGCATCGTCGCTTTTTTCCTCTTGTCGCGAGCGAAATAAATATGCGTCAGTGTCCCTCCTCGTCCGCGATCGGATTGGCGTGGACCATATTGAGAGGAAAAATCCCCCCTCCCCATATTGAAAAGGTATGTTTCCAAAAACTTGTGTTGCAGATTTGAGGTCACAAATCACATCTGTCTTGCAAGAAGACAAGGGCAGAAGCTTCCGCCCCATTATGGAAGCGGTTTGCCATGCTGTTGGGCCTAAAGGGGAGCCGTTTGCCATGCTGAACAACTAGACCTCTACGCCCCTACCTAGCCTGGGATCTGGCCGCCATGCCTCTCTGCAATACAAAGCTGATTTGTGGCCACAAATCAGCATCACAAATTTCCGTTTTGATATGGGGAGGGGGGATATTTCATTTTGATAGACCACGACGTCTTCAATTACGATGTCCTTCACCGGTATCAAATGCAAAAATTTTTGGGTCTGGAATAGTGCCGGGTTTGTCATGCATATTTTGCATGACCCAGGATTGTGTGTGATGCATGCCCTACCATCACAGACTTTTAGAACCCTTCCTGATGCCTACTCCGCATGACAAATGCCCTCCCCGCGTAGCACAAACAAATCATGCAATACAGATTTCTTTAGAGTCCAAAGGTAGCATCACAAGTTCCAACCTTCCAAACCCAGACACTTTTGCATTTGATAACCGGTCTCGCCTTTTTTTCGTCGACCACGGGGCTGTCCTCCATTTTCTGCAGCGTCTCGAACCCGTCAATCAGGCGCCCGATCACGGTGTAGCTCCCGTCCAGGTTGGGGAGCCGCTTGTAGGTCAGGTAGAACTGTGACCCGATTTTTTTGCTTTTCCCCGTGTCCGCGAAGGCCAGGATGCCACGCCGGTCGTGCTTCAGGTCCGGCTTCACCTCGTGCTCAATCTGCCCGCTCTCGTCGATCACCGCCTTGCCGCCTTTACCGTTCTTGTGGTCGGTGTCGCCGCCTGGTGTAGTTCGTGGGTTTTTGTGGTCAACATGATCAAATCATGATCATGATCGCTCAAGGTCATGCCGGGCAAAGCAAAGCGAGACTATAAATTAACGGTTCGAGCCGTATGATTATTGCTCAATGTGGATGAAAAAGAAAAAAACACCGTCGCATGACAAATAAATCAGCTCAAAAATAGTACCTTGTATGATGAACTGCTTGATGTTTCGGTGAAAGGTGGTCCCCTTGTACATCCCGCTCGCACACAGCGCCAAGAAATTTTTGCAGCTTTTGGGCACTTTCTGGCAGTGGAGCTCCACCTTGAGGTCCCCGAGGGTGGTCTTTAGTGTGACAGACATTTTGCAGGTATCAGTTCTTGCGAAAGCAGGAGGGGGGCCAATGGTCGCGGAAAATCTTGTAAAGTAGATCGTGAGTTCTTAGTTTTTACAGTTCTTGCACTACTAGGAAATCTACAAGTGCAACTTATCTTGTTCTCTAGGGGAGGAGCTAATATTAGTGGACGAATTTCTGCTGAAACTCAGAATAATTCACGTTGCGACAACAGGTCATGACGTATCGTTCTACTTCAATATCCCTCGCCTGATATTAAAAGCATGAGATGGATGATGAATCGAGCAGAATGTTCACTTGCAATGGGTGTAAAAGAGAGGTATGCTGATGCGAAGTCAGATGTTTTCATCTTTGGTGATCTTCTGGATCTCAATTAGCGGCATTTAATCTTTTGTGATCCGGAGCGTTACGAATTTTGTTCGGAATTTAGGTTTCGCATTGAAGATCCTCATCTCGACTACCATGTACTAGCGCCCGGCGGGAGCAACATCTTGATCTACCTACTATCGGAAACAAACTGGAACACACTGGAGTAGTAGAGCGCTAGTGCAAACACGCCGCCTCCGTAGTACCACCCCTTCTGCCTCGAAAGCAACGACAAAGGTGGAATGTCTTCGTTCTGATCGAAGAGGTTTTTTTCGAATAGTTCTAGCATAACATGATCGGACCAAAACTTGAGGGGAAATAAATAGTAGTGAAGGGTCCGGTTGTTGTTGTATTGGAGTTGTAAAGGAGTTCCAGTTGTAAAAGTTGTAGTTCCCGTCGTGCTGTTTGGAGCTCGGCGCCGCATAGCTCCTTCCCACATGACAGCTCGTGCTGTCCTTTCCTCTTTCTTCCACAACTACAGTACGGAGTAGATCATCGAGTGAGCAATAACTTTCTACAATATTTTTGATCGGAAATCCACATCATAACATCGCCGTAGCTGGTCCTGCAGTCCTCCCACGCTGTCACATCAGGATGATGAAAACTGCGGGCCTTTGTACGTAAAATACCAAAGCGGGTGTAGCAGCTACAGGCGAGACTGCACACTTCGCTATTTTTACGCATTTGTAAAAAGAAGTGTTGTTCTTACACAGTCTGCAGCTTTATTTCTACTCCTTTCGGAGGTATTATAGCAAGTAGCGCTATCACACCAACCTCAAAAATCAACACCAGCGCCGCAGCGATGTTGTCCCATCAAATACATTATCCGATTGTAGAGTCTAATCGTAAAAAATCATTGTCTCCGGTAACCTCCTTCGCACATAGTTCATTGGCTGTGTCTCCGTCCTGGAAGCACAAGCCGAAACCCGTGCAATATAACTTTCTCTTTCAACATCTTTCTTGACATACACTGCTCTTGTCGTGAAGTAGAAAAAGCGATAGTCTCTCTCTACTTTCGATAGTTCTTCTAGTCCACGTTCTTTGTTCGTCGTCGTCGTCTTGTCGTGGTTATTTTTAATGGCTGTTGTACCAGGACAATGCTAGCACCTTTCTGGAGGTGCAGCGCTACTGCTGCGGCCAGTCTGAAGACTGTCGTATGCATAAGTCACGATAAAAATCCGTTGTAGAGATTGATACCGCGTCGACATTAACGACATTCGCTCCTTCTGACTGCAGCCGAAAGATACAGCACATCTGTACCGTAAATGGTACAGCGCAAGAACTACATGTACGGCCGTGTAGTAGACTAGTTATCCATTTGTACACAGTATATGTAATGCGCTGCAGGCGAATGCAGTTGCCACTTCCGCCAGCAGGCAGCTCGCCCCTCCTCGCTCCTCCGAATACTGCAGGTGACAAACTTCTCACAGCCGAAAAATCTGTCATGCAAGAAACGGAGGGCGAATCAGAAATAGGAGCTTCATTTCCGCGTATATATTTCTGTGACACACGGTATTTTGTCTATTAGTACCTTCAAAATGTCGTGTGTATAATTACTCGAGCGCAATAAAAACTACTTGCACAGGAGCTCCATGTATGCAACTGTCAGTATGACTCCGCAAGCAGCAGCCCTGCTTTGTGCCAGACGCGTGCGGGTTAATACCTCTGAAAGCATCTCTTTCGGAAAGTATAAACCCACACTGGTACTATACTAGTGCCAGGCTAAGCGTAGGCTTTTGATCATTTGCGACGAGTGTTGTTAGAAAGTCTAAATATTGGGTTTTTTTCTTCCTCAACACCCTAAGGCACACACAAATACGGGTTGTAATAAAAAAAGTAAATAGGGTGGTGGCACAGAAGTAGAGAAAGGTGTATTACGTGAAAAAGTAAATACGAAAACGGAATGAATATTGAGTACTGACGTAAGCTTTTGAAGACATAAACGGAAGTTGTGGCAGGATAGCATTGAAAATTGATGTGTCAAAACAGAAAATGATGATACTATCTTCCAAAATTTTGTGAAAAGATTTATATGCAGCAGCATGATAACTACACGTGAAGCAGTCGCCTCTGGTTGTTTCTTCACTTGACCGGTCGTTAGCTGTAAGTAGCCATTTTGTTTATATATCTTGCATTTAGGTTTTTCCTCCGTGATGTAGCTTGCTGCTGAAAATAGATTTGTAAATTCAAAACGAAAAGAACTCCGAAATGCTTCGAGAACAGAAATCTTGATCTGTCTCTGTGCGAATGTGAATTTCATAACGATTGTTGTTCCTTATCCTTAGGTGTGCTACAGCTGAGCGTGTAGCTGTAGCTGGTAGTGCCTGCTGCTTTTTTAATATACCCGCATAGAACATTGCCTCCTAGTATACGGGTACAAAAATTCGCTAGATCTTCGCTAGTTTATCTCTTCGTTGTATGTGGTCTATAGTAAGTCTGGCAACGGCCTAGACAACAGTAGCTTTTTTTTTCGCTGGAATAAAACTACAAGAAGTACTTGTTCTGAGGGATCAAGCTCCTGCTGACCTCAGTGCAGTAGTTGCATAGTATTTTGTTTTGTGTCGAAGTTTTTGTCCAAAATTTGTAGTCGTCGTCGTCGTCGTCGTTTTCCCCATAGTTGTATCGTTCCAACCTCAACTTTGCTGGTACTTTTTCATGAACTATCAACTGTAAACATGTCTGGGTCTGGAAGAATGCATGTTTGTCGTGCTTGTCTGGCATGACTCTTAAATTTGTCATGCACGTTACCCAAGAGCTCCATTTTTCTGTGATGCAGAAGCGCAGTTTGTCATGCGGAATAGGCAACACCTAGAAGCTCAGAAACTTGTCATGCTGAGCCAGCACTTGTGGCCTCATCATGAGACGCCACACAGCATCACAAGTTTCCAGACCCAGACATTTTTACACTTGATATGAACGTGACCCGCTCCTGCTTGTCCTTGCAGCGAAATTTGTCTTATCCTGTACAAAAGTATCGCACTCGTAGTCGTACTAATTGCATTTATGCATTACAAATCTCTTTCTCAAGGCAAATCCGCATTACAAATTCAATTTGTAATGCTGGGTCAATTTGTAATGCGATTTATACTAGTACGATGCTTTTGCATTGCATATGTCCTTCATCTCGTTGATTTCCAATTTGGGCGACTGCCGGATGCACTCCCGCATCAATTCGTGCCCCGGGTAGTACATGCTCTTCATGCTGATCAGGCTCGCAATCGGCACCCAACCACCCGCATCCATTTGCTGTTTTTTATGTATAGCAGAAGCATTGCTTGTGATGTTCATGTGTGCTACGCCGATGTTGAGAGAATTTCTTCTTGCAATGCATTGTAGTACAACAACACCTCGCATGATTCAGAGCATTGTAGTACAAATTTCCACATAAAAATTTATCGCTGTTTGTAACAATAAAGTACCTTCCGCAAAATCCCGCGGTCCTCGTCTTCCGCCTCTTCCTTGCCAAACAAGTAAGACTCGATTTGCTTTTTCGTCACGTTCAACCGAACCGTGTCTGTCATGGCTTGCTGTTTCGGGGACAGTTCCGCCTTGTTGACTAGGTGAGACACCGGAGACAAGTCCACTGCGTTTTCCCGTCCCGCGGTCGTGTTGCTGATCGTGCGGGAGAGCGAGACAGTGGGAGAGGGCGGGTTGTCAACCAGCATGTTGTTGTCATACTCATTGTAGCTGCTGTTGATGGTCGTGGAAATCATTTGTTGCTGCTGCTTCATCGCGGCTTTGTTTGTTCCTTTGGCATGATTTTGATTTCCTTCCCCCTTCTTGTTTCCGCTGGTGTTTTTGTCGCGTTTATTTCCACCCTTGTTCGAGGGTTTTGTTGGTGTGCTATCATTCTCCATGTCCCAGGTCATGCTCGGAAGCTGCATGTCGTAGCCGTTACCGCTACTGACCAAGTTTGCGTCCGGACGAAGCATGTAGGGAATGTTGCTTTGCGGACCGCTGCCCGGCGACATGGGGGCGACCGTGGGCGACCCAGGAGAGACGTTCATGGCCCCGGAAGTGCGGCCCTCCTTCTTGCTGGCCCGCGAACCTGAGTAGTTAGTTGAATAAAAGGTCGATTTTGTTTCGACCAGCACGAATTGTTTTCATGGAGACAAAAGTAAAATATGAATATCATGTACAGATGAGATAAAATCGCATTATAGCCTTGAAGTAGATCAAGTTGGATACCATTACGTCGTGGGCTTACATATAGAAATTTTGCTACGGATCTTCTCAACCAGCATTATGGCCTTTGTAAAGTACCAAAGTCGATGAAAACTAGATCATATTACGACTTTGGTGTGACATCCACCTGTACTATGCTGTACCGTTTACGGTTTCTGTTTCGAATGAAGTATGTTTCTACTGTATCTATAGTTTTTTTAGGGACCACGCACGCACGCTGACGCCAAATTCGGCAGAATATGGAGATGAGTATTATATCGATTCTGGGATCTTCTTCGTCTTCTGTGTCGTATCGGATCTGCCTCTCCAGTAGAACCGCGCAAGTAAAAGTAGATCTTGTTCTTGAAAAACCTCCCGCTGCTTGTACTAAAGCTAGATCTGTTCTTCATCTTCTTTTCCGCGACTTGTCGCAGTTCTTGTCAGGACCTCTTCGGATATTATCTTCTCCAAAAAATACTTCCAGAAATCGTCACGATGTGCACACAGTAGTCATTTTACCAGCCACAGGCGACGCGGTTCTCGGCTCTGGCCGGTCCTCTTCGCAATCGAAATTTTTGCTGCACGGCGTCACACAAAAAGCCCCCGCCGAGGTGGGAAGATGAATTCCTCCTGCGAGGTTCATGTTCATCCTATCCACAGCACGACAAGAAGTAGTAGAGGACCGGACTGTAGCTTTCAAGTTCTGGTCGTCGCTGCACGAAGAACTACTGCTATTCGACGTTGTCTGGTAGTCGTTGTTTCTACTTCTTCCTTCCTCGTCGTCCTGTCGCTCGGCGACGGACTCTCGTTTGATGTTCTGTGCCAGCACACAAGAACTGCCGGCACCGTGAAGATGCTCCTCTGCTTCCTCGCCTTGCCGGCCAATTGTACCCAGATCGGCATCGGTGTCCTCCTCCGCTTGCATCACCACGGTCACGCTGGCTTTCGTGCTTTCACAATCGTCGCTCACACCCGGCGGGAGGATCACTTTGATAGAAGAAGGCAGCTTCTCTTCTTGCTGGTCCTTTTCATCTCTCGCGACAATTGCCATCTTGTTCGCACCAGGTTGGTCTACAAAAACAGTCTCTTCCGCGTCATCCGAAGGTGGCTCTGCAGCGAGAACTTCCGCGAAGATCGTGCTCGTGGTTTGGTCTGCATCAGCATCGTTCTCACCCACTGCCGCTTCGACAAGACCGGTTTCAGAAGTTGTGGTGTCACTACTTCTGAGCGCAGCTGTACAAGGACTAGGCTTCTTGATAGCTGTATCTTGTTGAAGGCTACGAGTTTCATCTTGCGCTTCCCTATCATTTGGTGCAGTGCCGCGAGCTGCCACAACTTCCACAGGCGAGGGGAGAGTAGTATCTCCGTCTGGCGGCCGCTCCCCTTCCATAGCTTCGCTCCGCGCTTCTGGAGCAGGAGCTCCAGCGGGGGTGTCCACAACTTGCAGATCATTTATTTCCGCACTCACAGGTGGAACTTCGTCCGCGAAGAACTCTTTATTTTCCTCCGTTTCGTGTTCTAATTCTGCCTTCCTCATTTTCTCCACCACCTCCGCCTGCAAACTATCTAGCACTTCCTGGTTCGCCTCCGCCGTGCCTCGTTCCGTGGGCCGAAAGGGATTCCAGGCGGTGAGCTCCGCGAGGCGTAATCGGTTCATCGCGAGCCGCAGTTCCTCCTCCTTCGTGCTGTACTTGCGGCCGGAGTGGTCGACCGGGACTTTCAGGGACATTTTTCGGCCGGTGAAAGGGTCCGTGGACTCCACCTCCTCCGGGGGATGATTGTGTGCGGCTTTAGTTGTAACGGTAGAAGTTGCGGCCTGCTCCGGTATTCTCGTTTGCCGATAGTGCGACGCATTATGAGCTGCAAGAATTTCGGACTTGTGTTGGTTGGTGACAGTCGGGGTCGTGGTCGTCATCATCTTGCCACAAGAACTCTGTTCCAGCGTGAACGAAGAATGCGTACCCGCGGTGGAGAGGAACGGCAAAGCCCCATTGGCCGAATCGAGAACGTGGTATTTTTTTTGCGCAACCGGCTTAATATTTTGTTGAGAAGTAGTTGTGGTTGAGCTAGAGGAAGAAGGAGCAGTACCGCCTTTATGATTTCCCCCCTTGCTGGTGGAACTACTACCCGTGCTGTGCGACACTTCGTATAACTCCCCAGTTTCACTCATCGCGACGCCCGAATTTGGCTGATAATGTGCTGTCGCGTTCGACATTGATATTACCCCACCGGAAGTACTAGAGGCGTGATGCTGGTGCTGGATTCCTGCCATAATTTTTCCGTCCCGTTATCCTGAGTAAAAACGTACCCACACCATAGTCAAGTTGGGGAATCGGCTAGACAAATCCACAAGTTTTGGCTGTTTTGCATGACAAATTTGGATTCGTAGTGTAGTGCTGTTTGAGCTAGCTCAGCAGCATCACAGATCTAGCATACCATGCTGATTGGAGCATGACAAATTGCAAAAGACGACTAGAAAATGCTTCTCATGGGGCTCCGCATGAGAAACATTTTCAGCATGCAGATTTGCATGACAACTCTGGTGTGGGTACGTTTTTACTCAGCATACCCGTAGTCGGTCCTTCATCGTCCTTTGGAGAAGAATTTCCCGTTCCATCGCAGTTGTGTCTCGGACTATCAAGTGCAAAAATGTCTGGGTCTGGAAGAATGCATGTTTGTCATGCTTGTCTGGCATGAGTCTTGAATCTGTCATGCACGTTACCCAAGAGCTCCATTTTTCTGTGATGCAGGAACGCAGTTTGTCATGCAGAATAGGCAACACCTAGAAACCCAGAAACTTGTCATGCTGAGCCAGCATTTGTGGCCTCATCATGAGACGCCACCCAGCATCACAAGTTTCCAGACCCAGACATTTTTACATTTCATACGGACAATGTCGGAACAATAGGTGTTCAGATTCGCCTTGCCGCACCCTGCCAGATTTGAAAAAGTACTACTACCCTGGCTACTATTCGGCGCATGGGAAGTTGTAGACACGACAGCTCCGTTCAAAGAACTACTACCTTTTAGGCCGCCAGAAAGATGAGACTGGTCCTTGTTTGCGTTGTGGTTTTTCCCAGAGTTGCTTTGCTTCGCGCCGCTTTTGCTGCTCGACGGGGTCGTGTTGGACGTCGTGCCGCTCGGCTTCTGTTGCTGTTCCTGCAACAAAAGGTAGTCAAACTTCGCGCTGGGAGTTGCAGCTGCTGTCGTGGTCGTCCCGACGATAGTTGTTCCCGCGTTGATATGATTTATTCCTCCACTGGAGGAAGAGGTACTATTTGCATGATGCTGCTGCACCGTAGTTGTTGCTCCAGTCCCGCCCGTGGGTCGTAAATTTGGGTTATTGATTCCGAGCAAGAGCCCGTTCTGTTGATTCGCGGCGGCCAGCACCTTCCCAATTTCCTTCTGCACGCCGACCAGCTTCTCTTGCGCGGCCCGGCGCTGCGCGAGCGTGCCGCCGGACAGGTTGATGCTAGCGAGACTGGAAATGGAGTTATTTAGCGTGCTGTGCAAACTCGGGGAGGCCATGAGCACGTTGGTCGTAGCAGCGTTACTTTTACTCGCGTTACTATTTTGCAGAAAGGCATTCGTCTGCTGCTGCTGCTGCTGCGTCGCACCTGATAAGCTGCGAGATGACTTATTTGTTCCCGATACGCTAGCACTGCTTCCCACCCCGGATAAGCTCTGGTTTAGCTGCTGTGTCGTTGTACTACAACTAGAGCTCACTCGCAAAGCCGCCAAGGCGGCGGAGGGTCGGGTCGGCTTGTGCGACGTTGGGTAGGAATGCAGTGTGGATGAGTGCGTCGCGTCCCGTGGATTCATACCGCCGATAGCTCCTGGTGGTGCTCCAGATTTATTCTGCTGTCTGCTCGAAGAAGCGCTCGCGTGCGGAGGTTGTGCGTGGTCCCGTTTGTTAATATCTAAAAAGCAATCAGAGGTAGGGGGAGAAGTTGTATAAGAAATAGTTGTCTTCTAAAGGTGGGTCGTCGTGCAAGATATGTTTACGTTGCTTTTTTTCGCATGACAAAAGCTTGGCTATTCGTAGTCGTACTATAATGCAAGCCATGCATGACAAAAAGTTGATAATCTATCAAAAAAGTACATTTATTCAACTACTATATATTTTTCTTACCACCACTTCCGCCGGCTGCGCCTTGCTCGTCGCCCGGTCGCTTGGCCCAATGCTTGTCCGTTTCACAAGGAAACGGGAAGACGTTTCCGATCACGTCGAACAGCAAAGTATGACAGTGCACAATTCCCCCTCCCCCTCATTTGTCATGCAAAATACCCAATCCACCGTTTGCCTCTTGGCACTTTTTGCATGACAAGTTCTGGTAGCCCAAATAGCACGACAATCCAATGCATATTTGTGATGCAAAACCGGCATTCTTGCTGGTGCTTGTATTGCCGTTCATGCTATACAAATGTTGAGGAGGGGAAGTTGTGCACTCTCATACAAAGGCTGCCACGCTTCGTTGGCTTTCAACATGGGAAGCAGCGGGGACCGCTTCAACCGCTCGAGGTTCAGGTACAGGCCCTGGACGGCTGCCGGGGACACTTCCGCAATTTTGTCTGAAAAGTGGGTTCATGCATTTTCAAATTCTGTGGTAAGTTGCCTTCATGCGCATTTTATTTTCAGGGAAGTTTTATGCCGAGATACAAATACTGAAATATCTATGGCTGCACAAACAGCAGCACAAATACAATCCTATACTTGAGTTGTATCCCGGTAGCACTTTCTTCGTGTGCCAGCCGTTGTAGGACACTTTGAAGGAGTCCGCCTGGGCCTGCGTTCGAAAGTTGATGAAGCAGTAGCCCACGTTGCACTCCGTGACGAAGTCGATGGGCATGTAGAGGAAATTCATGGAGCCCTTGTAGTCCTCCTCTAACCTTCGCACCAGCATCTCCCGCGTGTACTTGTTCGGAATGTTCTTCAGCATCATGGTCACGCCCTCCGCTTCCGCGCCCTGGCTGGCGCGTTCGTACGCGTCCTTGTGCATCGCCGTGATCTCCGCCTGGCGCGCCGGGTCTGGCGGTTCCTCGCGGATCTTCGCGCGGCGGTACTTGGGCGAGTTGCGCAGGCGGCTGGAGCCGGACGTGGAGTTGCCCGGGGTGTTGGAGGTCGAATTGTCGGACTTTTTGTTGTTGCTTTCCCGGCCCTGGGGCTTGAAGCGATTCGCGGCGGACAGTGCCTTGTACAACGAGCCGCGACGCTGGTTCATCGTCTGTAGAATAGAGTAGTTTGTAGCGGTGATCATGTGATTTCTTTATTTCTGGTGCAGTTGTAAATATCTGTATTAATAAAGCAAAAGTCACAACTCAAACCTTCGTACGACTACGTGGTCAACATTTGCGTTTCTGCATGACAAAAAATCTCCGTCGTGTAGAAGTACTATAGCACTAAAAAAGACTATAAAAAATCAAAGTATAATACCTCTGGCGCGTTGCTGGCGACGCTCCCTGGTTCGTTACCATTTCTTCCCTGCTTCCCGCCCTTTTGGTTGTTTAAGTTCGCGAACTGCATGCGGTTTCCGGCCGCCGAGAACGACACGTCGTCGAGCTGCGCCATGTGCCCGGTCGTGCCGGAGATCTCGCTGGGCGGGGGCGGAAACCCGCCGTGCTGTGCGGACTGCGTTCCGCTGTAACTCGGGTCTGCCACCAGCATGCCGGGCGGCCCACCAACCATGGCCGAGCTGGCGAGCGACCCCATTTGCTGCATGCCGGACTGCGGCATGGAGCCCGGGTAGCCCTGGGGCGCCGCCATCATCCCGCCGTAGGGGTTGGGGATCATGGGCTGCTGCATCACATAGGCGTTCAAATACGGATCAAAGTACATCGCGGGGGGCTGAACGTAGTTTCCGTAGCCGTCGTCCATGCCACTGCTTGTCGCGGGGATCGAGGGGTAGGCACCGTAGGCCTGGTTGGCAGCATTCTGGGCCGCGGACTGCAGGGACTGCACCGAAGTGTGCGAGCTGCGACTCGGATTGGACCCCTTGCCGCGCGAAGTGGAGGAGTATTCCTGGGTGAAGTTTTATCATAATTTGTATTTGATTCATTCTCTATGCGGAACAACGACCGCAATAGAGGTTTTAAGTGGAGACTCAAAAATTTTCATATCACGCGAAATAAGTCGAAGCAAAATTTATTTCAGGTCAAGCTGCAATAAAATACCGCCGAAGCCGTGTTTCCGCTTCCTCGGTGCGTGGACACGGAATAGTGCCCGGTGGTGCTGGTGGTGCTTTGCTGGGAGTTATGCGGGCTTTGCCGCTTCTTCGCTTGCCCCTGCACCTGCTGGCAGGCCTCGAAAATCAAGTCTAAACTGCCGCCCGCGTCGTGAAAAACGTTCCCGTCCTGGTCCCGCCACACTTCCAAGAGCATGTTGTTCTTCGAAATGGAGGACTTCCACAGTTTGCAGGTCGCGGTACCCTCGGCTTGCGCGTCGAAAATGTCCGAGCACACACCGTGGGAGTCGTCGAGAACCTTTGGGTGGAAAGATTTTGTTGAAGCGGTGTTATAATTTTGCATGACAAAATTCGAATTCCGTTAATAATTCAGCATCTCTTTATTGCAGCTCAACTTACTCCTACTGTGCCTGGACGAATTTGGTCCTGCTGCACACCATCATGTTGTGGATGTACAATTTTTTATGCTGTACAACTAATATTGTCCAGAAGAACTGTGAATAAATCATCTATCATCCTAGTGAACAAGAAGTACTAAATACCATGCCGTTCTGGTCGAGAAACGCCCTTTGTTGATTTCCGTTTTTGTCCGTCAGATAGGTCACCGTGATCTCGAGGTCGGCGGGCTGTGCTTTCCTCCCCTTCTTCCCGATAATTTTTGGGGACATCTTCGGCGACTGGCCGCTTGACTGCCCGGAATGGGATTTGCTTTTCGTTGAAGACGACTTGTGGTCCGTGCTGGTGGTGGCTCCACTCATGTAGGAAGCCATCATGGCGGACGGGGGGGCGTCCATCCTGGCTGCCGAGGCTTTCGAGCCGGTGCTGTTTCCACTCGCTTTGCTGCCGCGCTCGTCGTTATGGATTGCAAAAATGTCTGGGTCTGGAAAGGATGTTGTAACTTGTCATGCTAAATCTGAATCATGTAAAAATCTGTTTTGCATGATTACGAAAAGCTGTCCACTTTTGACCTAATCGCGAGGCAGTTTCACATGCAGGATAGGCATGATAGAACTCTCACAGAATCTGTCATGCTATGTCCTGCATACCAGACCTCACGGGTCATGGAAAACCTGCATGACAAGCCTGGCATTCTTCCAGACCCAGACATTTTTGCAATTGGTAGTCGTACGGTTGGCCGGCCAAAGCGGCGGCGAGTTGCTGCTGCAGAAACTGCGTGGCCTGGCTATCAAAAGGAAAAATCCCCCCTCCCCATATCAAAGCGGACACTTGTGATGCTGATTTGTGGCCACAAATCAGCTTTGTATTGCAGAGAGGCATGGCGGCCAGATCCCCAGGCTAGGTAGGGGCGTATGGGTCTAGTTGTTCAGCATGGCAAGCGGCTCCCCTTTAGGCCTAACAGCATGACAAATCGCGACCATAATGGGGCGGAAGCTTCTGCCCTTGTCTTCTTGCAAGACAGATGTGATTTGTGACCTCAAATCCGCAACGCAAATTTTTGGAAACATACCTTTTCAATATGGGGAGGGGGGATTTTTCCTCTCAATACTGGCGGTCGGAGCTTTCCACCTGATTTGTCGTATCTACCTGTCCGGATTCGCGCGCGGATTTTGGCGGTTTGGCCTTCTTGTGGATGTACGCGCTCCTGGGGTCGCGCTGCAGAAACCCGGGCTCACCGGGGGAGCCGATCCCCTCGGCGGCAGACAGGCGGGGACTCTGCTCCGAGGACTGAATTTTGCCAGCTCCGCGGTGGCTACGATTCGATCGGGCACTTTCCTTGCTCGCGGTTCGCTTGCTGCTGCGTCGACTCTGGCTCGGCGAATTCAAGCCCGAGGATGCGGCCAGCTCGTCAAACTGTTCGCGGGGCAAGAGCTGGTAATCCAAGCTTGTAGTTTTTGGTGAGGAATTCGCAGAGACGGCGTCGCGGACGTTCAGCAGCTCAGTCTTCGTATACTGTGTGTGATTGGAACTGCTTTTCTGCGAGGAAGGCGAAGTAGTTTTACTGTCAAACAAAAAGCCCAACATTAGTTGTTGAGAAAATAAAGCTCATAGTATTTAAGATAGTATATTTTCCAGTATTTTTACAGTAGAACTACAGATTGCTGACACGACAATTAAACTCGTACTTATACTCGACAGAAAAAGTACAGAGTAAAACTCGATAGATCTACGCTAGTATACACAGATTGAGACAACCGGGTTTTTGATGTTGAGAGAGGTAAACTTTTTAAAATAGACAGACGTCGTAAGCTACAGATACAAGATTTTTGGAACAGTACAAGATGTGGTCAAAATGTTGATTCTGGTAAAGATAAATGCAAGGTTTGTTTTACAATAATTTCAATCGTGCTGCTAAGGCGGAATAAATGATAAGTAACCTCGTGGCAGCTGCTGTCTTCCTCTGCTCACGTGGCTACTGATTTCTCCAAAAGTGTCAAAGTACGTTCCCAAATTCAAAAGTACTAAAATACAAGTGGCTTACGTTTGCTGTTCTTTCACAAAGAGAGTGCGTGTTTATTTTTACTCCGGTTCTACTTTTTGTTTTTCTTGCGTAGGAATCACAATAATTTATCGAGTTCTGTTTTTGCCGCTGGATATATTTCACATGTACAATTTTTATACGTGCGGGCTGGGCGACAACGAGTTAATGGCGTGACAACAATTTTTGGTATACTATCTTACAATGAGGAGCTCTTTGGATAATAATTTCAAGGATTTACTAGGTCGTTTTTATTCTTCAGTTTTGGACTTATTACAAATTTCAGGTATTCACCAGAGGTTCACCTAGAAAGTAGTAGAACGAGACTTTCTCTCAACTGTATCTCTAGAAATAATAGTGAAGGTTTGCTGGTACTTCTACAGTGGTATTTTTTTGCTTTTTCGGCTGTTGTTTTCCGTAGTCTTATATGTGATCAAAATTCCCAAAAATAGAAGTAATGAATCACAATATTG
Source organism: Amoebophrya sp. A120 (assembly GCA_905178155.1). Taxonomy (NCBI): domain Eukaryota; class Dinophyceae; order Syndiniales; family Amoebophryaceae; genus Amoebophrya; species Amoebophrya sp. A120. Next base: position 8,330,212 of record CAJINV010000004.1, read on the forward strand.
ATGATGTTGATACACTGTCCTTATTGTTATTGCCACCACCTAAATTTTTGGACAGTATAGCTTTATCGGAGCCAAAAATACTACCGAGCCGTATGCGAATTTAAGCAAAAAAGCCTAAATATAGTGTTCAAGTACGTGTGAACTGGAAGTAATTTTTTTTCCGCAAAAGGTTGTAAAAATTCATTAGTTATGGCTCTCTGACACCACAACCGGTAAGCCGCGCCTTCTATTTTTCGAAGTGATCTTCAATATTTTTGACCGCCGCTGTTGTACTTCGCTTCTAAGTTTACGCCGCGTTTTTAGAACGTGATGATGATCTTATAAATCTATTTGCGATAGTCTTATATGAGTGTTCTTGTCGCCTCGATATTGCACAACGATCGTGGTACTTATTTTTGTTTTGCTTTTTTTGTGGTTTTTTACTCAGATCGATGCGCGGTCAAAAAGTTGATGCAAAATTATACTCGCTGCTGCAGAATTTACTCCGCTTTTGATGCGATCTGTACAGGATTGAAGAGAAATGAATTTAGGTCGTTATTGTGTTGCAATACAAAATTTACGTCCACCTCTATAGCCAACACCGCAATTTAGAAGTATATCGCTGGTGGTTGCTCGGATTTGAAGTGGTACACAAAATAGTGCTGATTTAAGATCCCGGGGTATTGATTTACGAAAAATACAAAATCAGGTCAGTGTTCCGATGATGAAAACAGATCGATACAAAATTATCAGTAGTGTGCTGTTGTAAATCGATGCAAAATTTGTAAATGTTGTATAGGACGAAAGAACCCGTGAATGCAGTCAATGCAGGTAGTAATAATACCGAGAAAGTAGTGATTACAGTTAGCAAATGCAGAGTGGGTAGAAAATTGAAAAATTACAAAATTCGAAGGTGTACAACCGAAAAATTGCCGCAAGTGGTTGATGAAAATTGTGGCGTCTAGAAATCAAACCGTTCCCAAAGCGTGTCACCTGATAGTACGCTGTGAACGAATGACGCAGCAAAAATTGTTTCAGACAAAGTAGTTTATACTATCGAAATGTTTGCGCTACTACTTTTCCGTGCGAGCAGCAATTTTGTGTAAGACAAAAGTTTTGATGGTGTTCGGTATTATTCGGCTTTGCGTACAAACTGGCGTGGTTGCTTGCACCGTCTTGCAATAGAATTGGGCGGTAGTTTGATACAAAATCGAATGGAAACCTAGTTGAAGGATTGGTTTGGAAAGTTGAAAATTGTGGGTCTTGTCAGCAGACAAAATTTGGTGATGAATTAGCCGCTGTTGTGTGGGGGTGCGTTGCAGTTTCGGTTTGAAGAATTGTCAAAATCGACGAGTACAGGTGAAGTAACACCACCAGGAAAAGAGAAAAAGGCACTACTTACCATATTTATTGCGACGAAAATATCAAATCGTACGAAGAGCAGCTTCTACCGAAGGTTAAAAAACCTCAAACCTTCGCTCTCGAAAACCGATAAAAATACTTGAATCCATTTTCCATATCATCCGAAAGAGCAGACGAAGCGCTTCGACAGGGCAAACGAAGATGTTGGACGTGGTGCTATCATAATTAGTACCGAACTTTCTTCACCCAAAACAGCGCCAACGTGCTGTGGGGGTTCTAGTGCTGCTTCAAAACCGAAATACTTTTTACGCAAAGCTGTTTGCTGCGAAGAGGCTTTTGCAGATAGGGAAAAACCGAATTTTCATTTCTATATGAGAAGTTAGTGGACCGAGATAAATTTGGACTTGGACGACGCGACAGCAAATATAGTTTTTTCAACGAATATAACAACACCTGGGAGCAGACGAACAGCCGATATTGTACTTCTACCGAAGAAGATGGTGTGAACACTACAGAGCGCAACGAGCAACGGAGTGCAGGCTACCGATAGAACTCAAGTTTCGCAAGAACCCCTGCCCGGGCTTGCTGTTGAGGCAGATTTAATATTTTCTCCTGGGAGTTGTTGTGAAATTTTGATTTGTCGTCCAGTAAAAACCTGTATTATTATATCCACCTCGCTGCCTCATAAGCCTGGATGTAGTCGAACCTAATCCGCTTGAGCATCTTCAAAAACTGATACTCCATCGTGGAGACGTTATTTCGATCGAAAAATCGATGAAAATAAACGTCGCACAAAGTCGCCAAGTACAGATTCGGCAAGTGGTCGTCGATCATGCTATCAACTGCAAATATGTCTTGGTCTGGAAACTTGTGATGCTGAAATGTGCATGATTGAAATCCTTCCAAGTGCAGCCAAGCATGACAAGTTTTCCGAACACTTTCTCAACCGCAGTCCGCATGAGAAGTTGCGCTTTTGTATGACAAAAGGAGGCGTAGTTTTGTTAGTCATGATGCAACACAGATTTTACAGGAATGTCGGACTTGCATATACAAGTTCAATGCTCCCAGACCCAGACACATTTGCATTTCATACATGCGCAAGCCGAGCAAAATTCGCCGGTAGTGCTCCCCGTGGTTTCGGACCCAAAAACAGGTGGGCGCCGCCGTACTGGGGCGAACTTGCAAGTGGAGGCAGAACTTCCCCGGGGGCCGCGGGATCTTGCTGTAGTCGTGGGTCTTCCGTTGTTGCCCGAAGAGGGTGCCGATGTAGTCCACCGCTTGGGTAAAGTAGGAGGTTTCGCTAATCTCGTCCGCGAGGCTGAGTTTGCGATGAGGGGTGCATGGCGGTGAAGTAGATCAGATGTTGCTTTGCATGTAATAATCAGCATGACACGGAAAAAGATCTTGGTCCTCGGGCTCGGCATGGTTTGGTGTGCTTTCTATAGATGAAATGATTTTGTCTTTGTCAACCGGAACAGCATCAGCATGAAAAAAAGTTTTTCAAAATGAAAACTATACCGGTCAAAGCTTTCCATGCTGAGGGCCGACACGAAGTCCTTGCCGCGGACGACGCCCAAGATGCGCGGGTCGTTTGTTATCGAGTAGGAAAATTTAGGCGCGAGCGCAGCACATTTGTCATGTACAGCGCAAATAGTGCGTCGCTTGATAACTGTATACATTAACACGGTCTGGCGGTCGTCAGATCGATGCAACTGTAATATCTCGCCCGCAGTGCACACACCCATTGTTTTTTTTGAAAATATTAAGTACATTAAACGCTTCTAAAAAAATCAAAACACGCACGCCCTCAACTCGCACTTCCTTCCCATCCGATAGCCATCACGGGGTATTTCGCTGCATTCGCCGCACGACCCGGACTTCTTCCCGCAACTGTTCCCCCCTGCTCTGCGTCGTCGTCATGATAGGCAATCGCGGGGCTCCCGAAAAGGAACAGCCTCTTGTTCTCGATTTGGGGAAATTTCCAGTACACCAAAGCCACGGTTGCCGCTCCCAGGGAGTGTCCCGTGAAGACGAATCTGTAGTCCGGGTTCTTTTTCAAAAAGCGCTCCACCCAGAACCGGATCAACTGCAAATATGTCTGGGTCTGGAAGGTTGCCAGACTTGTCATGCAGGTTTTATTCCATGACCCATGAGGTCTGGAATGCGGTACCCAGCATGACTGATTCTGTGGCGTGGTCTCTATCATGCCTATCCTGCATGAGAAACTCCCTCTCAACTTGGTCAAAAGCGGACAGCTTTTGCTACTCATGCAACACAGATTTTTGCATGGTTCAGATTTAGCATGACAAGTTCCACTCTTCCAGACCAAGACATATTTGCATTGGATAAACCGGATCCGACCGTAGACAAACTCCGCGGACTTGACGAATCCTTTGTGGGTGCGGAACAAAACGCGAACCTCCGTGTTGTCTTCGTCGGATGGTGTTTGTCGTTGTCCATCTTCAGTGGAAGTTGTCTTTGTACGAGAAGAAACTGTGCTCGTCGCCTCGCCGGTTGTTGAACCTGCCGTGGGTACTAGCGAAGACAAATTTTTTGGTTTACTATCAGTACTATCCTTTCTCCGTATCAACTGCAAAAATGTCTGGGTCTGGAAGATTGCCAGGTTTGTCATGCATATTTTGAATGACCCATGATGTCTGTGATGCATGCCCTAGCATCACAGATTTTTCGCGGACTTTGTGATGCCTCTACCGCATGACAAATGCCCTTTCCGCGTAGCACAAACTGGAGTGCTTTTGCTGGTCATGCAATACAAATTTTTTTAGAATCCAGAGACAGCATTACAAGTTTAGAATCTTCCAGACCCAGACATATTTGCATTTGATACTCCGGTGCCGTTCCCGATTCCGTTCCGGACTCCCACTGTTCGGACGGGAGGAACTACTCCCAGGCGGTGCAAAATTGACGTCGCTCTGGTCTATCAGCAGAGGCTCGTGAGGATTTCTACCTGCAGTTTTCTTCTCGATATTCAAATAAGCTCGCGAAGATGAGGACGTGCTGCTTGTTCCGGGATAGCCGTTTTTCGTCGTGCCCAATTGATGTTGCCCGTATACAGCATGATCTCCCTCGGGCGACGAGGGAACAAATAACCCTTCGTCTCCGTATATCGCTTCGTCCTCCGGCGGCCGGATTTTGCGTTCGGGTTTTGGGATTCTAGTCTTCTGTACGGATTGACCGGAAGATCTGGTGCTGTTTGCGGAGGAGCCGCGGGAGGGTGGTGCCACTACAACAGCAGCTCCTGTGCTGGTCGGCGTTTCTGCTCTCGGTTCCGGCTGAAACAACGTCGAAAGCTGTCCGCCCTGTAGAACTCCTCTCCCCCGTTCGTCATAGTCTTCTTTGTTCGGTGATTTTGCGCCCACAAATTCGTTGCCGACGTAGTCGATTTCGGGTAAGCTTTCCTTTCGCTCGCTCGCCGGCGGACCGAGGATGGCATCGTCGAGGCTGTCGTGTCTGGAAGATGTTGGGCCGTCTTGTTCTACTACCCTCGGTGGTGTACTACTAGCAGTTCCACTCTTGTTTTTCGGTGCGGGAAAAAGCGAACGCGCCTTAGTATTCGCTTTCACCTTCACGACGTCATTGCCCACCTGCACCTCCGACGGCTCGTCGGAAGTGACTAGAGGATCCGCACTATCCTAAGCAAAAACGTCCCCACACCATAGTCAAGTTGGGAATCTAGCAACACAAATCTCCAAGTTTTGGGAGTTGTGCATGACAAGTTTCCCTCTGCAGTGTAGTGCTGGTTGACAAGGGAAGCCGCATTAGAAAGCCACTTTCTCATCCTGTTTATAGCATTACAAATTCCAAAACACGACTGGTAATGCATCTCATGGAGCTGCGCATTACAAATGTTCCATTCCTGTCATTGCGCATTTGCATGACAACTCTGGTGTGGGTACGTTTTTACTCAGGATACGCACCAGAAGCGACATCAGGTTCCTGATCGTGAGGTCCTCCCGCGGCTTCCCCCGAGCTCGCACGTCGCCTCAACGCTTCTGCTTCTTGCGCTCGTCTCTTCTCCTCGTCCCGGGCCTTTGTCAATTCCTGCAACGGGTCCACGCCAAACAGGGCGCTCCCCGCCTTCGGGAACCGGACCGCGAAATCGACTTCCTCCGCCGCAATATCTGTCATGACGTCTTTCCAAGCCATCGACCCCCGCACAGTATCAACTGCAAAAATGTCTGGGTCTGGAAGGTTGGCACTTGTGATGCTAACTTTGGACTCTAAAAAAATCTGTATTGCATGACCACCAAGAGGAGTCTAGTTGGTGCTACGCGGGGAGGGCATTTGTCATGCGGAGTAGACATCAGGAAGCCCTCTAAAAATCTGTGATGCTAGGTTGCGCATTACAGATATCCTGGGTCATGCAAAATATGCATGACAAACCCGGCAACATTCCAGACCCAGACATTTTTGCATTTGATAGACAGAGAGAATCAACCACTTCAGTGTGTGGTTCACCGAAAGCACAAACGTATCCAGTGCAAATATGTCTGGGTCTGGAAGGATCCGAACTTGTGATGCTGCATTTGGATACTACAAAAATCTGTATTGCATGAACAGCAAAAGAGGTCCAGTGTTTGCCACGGAGAGCGGGTAATATTTCTCATGCGGTATATGCATGAGGAAGCCCTCACAAAATCTGCGATGCTAGGGCATGCATCACAGACGTCAGGAGTCATGCAAACTGCGCATGACAAACCTTGCATCCCTCCAGACCCAAACATATTTGCAATGCGTAAAACGCTGGCTCGTACATTTCTTCCGTGAACGCAGAAACCAGAATGGGATTCGCCGGTAGAAAAGCGTTGGTCTTCGTCGGACTGCTTGTACTGCTGGTAGTGGGTGCAGCAGCAGCACCTCCCGTCGCAGCTGTAGTGGCTCCAGTGCCATGGCGGCCTGGTACCGTAGTGCGGCTTGCGGTTTTTGAATTTTTCCGGCTTGATGTTCCGGGTTTGCTCGGCGATTTAGACGAAGGAGAGCTTGTTCGCGATAAAAATTCCTCTTTGCTCGTGGTTCTTTTCGACGACGTGGTCCCACTCTGAGAGGTGTTGATTTTCTTCTTGTCCACACTAGATGTTGAAGAGGACTTCTGCTCTGCTCCCGGTAGAAGTTCTTGCCCATCTACAAATCCAGATGGAAGCTGCGAGGACGTCGTCACTTCCGAACTCGGTTCTATTCTTTTCTTCCTCTGCCACTGCGCGCTGTCTTGCTTCGCGCCCACGAGGGCGAGGAAGGCCTTTTGGTTCAGCACCTCGTTTTCCAGTTGGTCCATGTTCACCTTCATGAACGCCCCGGCCACCCGTATCGTAAGGAAAAATCCACCCTCCCCATATTGCAAACGGAGTTTGTGATGCTGTATTTGAGTACACAAATCGACTTGTAATGCCAGAAGGCCAAGAGCCGCAGTCGTGGCCTCGTTTGCAGGAAATTTGTCATGCTGTTTCCCACTTCCAGCCGCCTCCTGTCATGCTGAAGACGCAAGGCTTCCCCATGCCAACCAGCCCGACAGCCCGCATCTTTTCCCTTCTAGCATGACGAAGCTGAGTTGTGACAACAAATCTGCATCACAAATTTTCGTTTCGGTATGGGGAGGGGAGATTTTTCCCCACAATAACCCACGTTGCCGCACTGTCCACATACCCCTCGTACATCGGCACACCGTACACAGCCCGCATGTAGAGACAGGCGATCATGTATCCTGAGCAAAAACGTCCCGGCCCCCTAGTCAAGATGGGAAACCTGCTAAACAAATCTCCAGACTTTGGGAGCTGTGCATGACAAGTTTCCATCTGCAGTGTAGTGGTGGTTAGCAAGGGAAGCTTCGTGATTTCTCATCCTGTTTACAGCAGTACAAATGCCAAAACACGACTGGAAATGCCTCTCATGGAGCTGCGCATTACAAATGTCCCTGTCATTGGGCATTTGCATGACAACTCTGGGTCGGGGACGTTTTTACTTAGGATATCATGGTCTCGATGAGGATCGACTTTTCCCGCAACACCGCTGCGTTATCGAACTGCTTTTCGTACAGCTGCGAGTGCACGTCCCGCAGCCGCCACATCACGGAAGGGTCGAGAAAGGAGAAGAAGTCCTGCGCCCCGTGTCGTCGATTGGACAGCATGGAGAGCAAGGTGGTAACCGTGTCCCACATGTGCGACGAGCTGCCGCCCGTTTCATTTGTCTGCTCGTGGGCTGGCCGGTGGATCGGCCGGTTTTGCAGGTCGTCCGCCGCCGCGGCAACCACGTCCTCCTTGTTTTCATCTATGGTTGTAGGGTCAGGCGGGTAATTATTATTCCGGCTGTACGGGAAAAGCAAAAGACTACTAGACGCTGGATCTTCACTACCAGACGCAGCAGCGCTTTGACTCAATTGCGCACTACTGGTCGTCGCACCGCCGAACCAATCAAAGTAGCTATTATCGGTGTCGTTTTCCGTGACAGGCGTCGTGTGAATCTGCTGTGGATAGTCGTCGTCGGGGTAGGTATGGGCAGATATTTCTGGTGGTTCTGGTTCTCCATCAACACGACCTAGAGGTGCGGCACGACGACCAGGGCCGGTGCCACTAGTTGTACCAGGTGTTGAAGAGTTTGAGTCCTCAAAAGGTGGTCCTGTTCTTGGGCCATCTGTTCTTTGCCCTAACATTCTATCCGACGTATCATTCGTGTTCTCCTGCAATCGACCGCTGTTGTTCACCTTCACTTGATGTCTACTTTTCTGTTTCGGAGAAAAGGGCAGTTTCGTGGAAGAAGTTGGCACAGCGAGCGTGGGTCGCTCTTCCATACCTCTTGTACCCTCGTCGCCATTGGTTGCGTCGCGAGGTTGTTCATTCTGATCCTGGTCTCGAGCCAAGTACTTTTCCAGCATCCGGCCCTCGAGAAGATGACCATCATGATCTGCGTCGTCCAACGACCTGCCGGAAGCCGCAGTAGTGGTGTCCTCCTTCCGGCCGCGAAAGGTTGAATAATTCGCAGTGCCCTTCGGAGGCGACTTGGCTTTCTGCTTCTTTTCTTGCGAAGGAAAAGACGTCATGGCCGGTGTAGTTGGTGGGGGAGCTACAGCTGGCGGGCATTTTCATCATCGATCGAGTTTCCTGCTTGATGTCATTGTTGTTTATATTTTCAACATAAACATTTTACGCTACTGCTAGCACGCAACAAGTATGGCTACCCCTGTACCTAGCATGATGAAACAGCTATACTAAAACCCACTTGATGGACAACCCTAGGCACGGGGTAGGGAAAGATAAATGAATTATCCTAGCACAAACCCAAGCTGTACTTGTACGACTCACAACATCTTCCCTCAAAGAAGCCCTTGCCGCTGGCGTCACTCGTTGTATATAGTCTTGGTCTTTTTTGAATGTCGCATGTTTCTCGCTCCTGCAAGTAAAAAAGCAGCAGGGGACGATGATGCAATTAAAGCAGAATAGTCCAGGATCTTTATCTTTTTTTTTTGTAGCCTGCTGTGCTGGGTTTTTTAATCAAAAAATACGACTTGGTGTTGTTGGTGCCATGTCACGAACAACCTGTAGGTGAACTCAGATCGTGCTTGTTGCAGGCAGACGACAAGCAAAATACGTAACCTCGTTAGGTAAACAGACTACCCAAAAAGAGGCTTCGTTTGAGGTGTAAGCATTCCGGTGGTAGAAAGAATGGGTGTCAGAAGTGAAATGTGTTTCTAGTTTTTACACACGTTCTTCACGAAGAATGGGTGTCAGAAGTCTTTGATGGAATGTCTCCACATATGTACGTTTTTTAGATCGAAGGAATAAGAAGTTCACAGTTTTGGTTGTGGTTTGTCTTTGTACAACATCAACGGCATAAATTATTTTTTTCGAGATGGCTGAGGCTGTGTTCAAGTGTCATAGTGTTCGTAGTACAATGACAAAAGTAGTATCTAAACCTCTTGGAAGTACCTCTGAACATCAGAATAATCAGCGGTGTAAAAATATATTGTTCGGGCTGCTCAGTTACAGTCTGGGTTTTCCTGGTTTATTGTGTCCTGGATAGAAAAGAGCTTGATGAGTGTATCCATAATTCTGTTCCACGTTACAATCGCCTTACTTAGATACATTTTTTTCATTTTTCGACCTTTCAGCCTCATCATGAGTGCCTGGATTGATGGGAGAATTTCAACATTGCTGCTACTGGTGAAGGACAGAAAAAAAACTTACTTATCGAGGTGTTAAAGCTCCTAGCGCATGCGGTGGTGTTCCAGCTCCTGCTCCTCCATCGCCCGGATAGATAAGATCTCCTTCTTGTAGTAACGGCCCATCCGGTGTCATCGCTTCTCCGTCCCCACCAAACGGGGGTGTCATATCCGCTTCTCCGTCCCTATCAAACGGGGGTGTCACACCTCCTTCCCCGTCCAAGTTGTCCTGGGCTGGGCGGATCAAGTCTCCGTCTCCCAAGGGAGCGAGGGGCGCGTGTGGGTTCGGAATGATGGGCACGAAGAGGTAACCTATCCCAGTGCCAAAGTGCATGTTTTCTTGTTCAAAGTCAAAGACGAAGGCCCGTTTGCATAACGACCTGAATTATCGAAATAAATCCAATGCGAGTTGTTGTCCCTGACCAGGTGGTGCAGTGAAGTTTTTATCAGGTCAGCTACCTTGAATGATTGTTCATCACACACGGCATGCACAAAGTGGTTAAGCACGACAGTGCGAGGAAGAAAATTGACATGCACTGAAAATAAAACTGTTGAAATGGTGCCTCGCTCCCATGCGATGTTTTATTTTTGCCATGATGGTCGTGGACCACCATATAATATATGAACTAGCCTGTTCTAGCACTTCGAGAAACCATGCCCGCTTGCACATTCCATACCGCGAATGCGATTAATGCGATTTTCGTTTTCCCTCAGCCTCTGAAGGATGGCCTCGTGGTTTAAATCTCGGAAACCAGCGGGGGCGCGCGCGCGAGCGTTCTCCGCCATGTTGTCTGCCGTCAAGTTCAGGTCCGGTCGGGTGTTTTTGTCGGGGTCCAGGACTAGCACCAGTTCGTCGTGTGTTCTCCCCTGAAGATTCGCATGCTCCCGGAGCACGAAGCCACGGTGTTTCAAGTCGTTGTAAAAATTCGGAAACACCCGGAAAAAATCGTCAAAGGTGGGCACCTTCGTGCGTCCGTCGGGGCCAAGGGGTGCTAAGAACTCCGCGTTCGCCCCGGCACAAAGATGCTGCTGAAAGTTGATGCTCACTTCGAGTTTGCCCTGTCGCGCGGCCTGCTCCGCGATCTCGAGAAGTTGTTTCATGATCGGTAAATTATATTCGCGTTCACACAGGGCAAGTCATGTAAGGCCAACTATCGCGAATGGAATCTCATTCATGCGCATCATCTCAATGTAGTTTGTCATGCGTTCCTGTCTTCATCAAATAAGACTTGCCTTGAAACGAGAATAGTTCGCTTCCGCTGGATACTTTTGGACGTGTGATGGAAAAATTTCGCCTTTCCCCCCGCTGCAATCGCCTGCAGCCGCGTCGCATTCAGCGCAGCCGGCAGCGCAAGTGGGTGGCTCCGCGGCTCCTCGAGGTACCGAATGATTTTCAGTTTCAGTTCCCGGGGGAGATGCTTCGAAAAAGTCTTGTGGAGGCAGAGATCGTAGACCTGCATTTAACACGTTGAATAAAGCTATTTTGGTGAGAGAGCCAGACAACGATAACTGCGTGTGCGTTTTTTCTGTGCCGACATACAAGAACATATTCAGCGCTCATCGTACGTGGTCGTGAAGTCCATAGCTTGTCGGATGATTGACCGTGACTACTTACAATGACATCAACAATCTATACGTTGATCTGCAGGCTCGTGACGCGCCGTTCCGCCTTTTTGTGCGCTTTTTCATCCTCCTCTTTTGCCACCTGCTCGCGCAGTTTGGAAAATTGCTGCCCGTTTTGAAACATCTTTTGTGGGGGATTTGGAGATGGTGTTGTTTATTAAGATTTGGGTGCCATCGTGCTGTGTACGGAAGAACGGGTGAAATGTCAACTCATGATAAGCCTTGACGATGAAGGTGGTTGTGGTATATCTTGCGTGGTGCTAGTGCTAGGCGAGAACCAACAAGGAAAAATAAAGTGTCTACAAAGAAAATATTGTGGATAGTACATTTGTATTCCGCCGTCTCGTGGTGACAGTAATCATAAATCTAGTACTTTTACCTCTAGTCAAAGTCACAATTGACTGGGTTTTTCAAGAAGTTGCAGCATCAGGGGTAAGCGGGTAAAGAGGATCTCTTCGATAGGTTAAAGCCATTCGCCGACCTAGGGAAAACGAACCTGATCCTCAGCCTCGCACACCGAACGACCATGCGGAAGCAAGTCTGTAGTCCATCGATGAAAAAAGGATCTTCATCTTTGCACGAGCGTGTCGTGTAGATCGAAACAAGATCTCGATCCTTCATCGACGAGAACCGTCTCGCGGAGGTGAACAAGAGCAACTCCAGGCGGGAAAAGCAAGATCTCAACGCAAACATATCAACCACCGCCTCTTTTCACTTGTTGCTCCGCCTCGTGCACCAGTTTCGCTCGATACAATTGTTATTTTCGCCAAAGGTAAAAATTTAATTCGTGGAAATGAGGGCACGACATCATCGATACTCAGCTTTAGCACCACCTAACGATCAAACGATCAGCATGTTTTTCGTTGCACTCTCTTCATCTTCCGTCCTGTAAGCGGACAAAACTGGAGCAACTCGATCTCCATCTGGGCGTTCTTTCCAAATCGTTTCTTCTACGTATTCCATACTTGGTAATCGCAACCAAAACCGTCCTAGCTTTCTCCTCAGGGTGCTGCCTGCTCGATCACCGGCTCCAAGTGAAGCAACAGCTGCACTAATTCCACCGGCACGGTCGACGTCAAGGACACATCACCGTCGCGGAAAAGCCGTTCGGCATCTTTTTTCTCGAGCTTTGGAAAAAGTTGGAACACGATCTCGGGCACAATGTAGGCGGACTCCTCATGGGCGTCATTATCATCTCCGGGCAGCCGCAGGCGCTTGGGAAATCCGGGCGGGGAGTTTTTGATGCGGCGAATTAATTCTGTCAAGGTAATAGAGGGGCTTGGGATTTCCTCTGGGGGGGGGTCAAAGAGACCAAAGGTCCTTCCAGGAATACCAGCAAGGTTCAGTGCGCTGCTAACGCGAATCTGTTCGCCTCTGCGCTGCCATTCAGTCCTAACTACGCATCGCTCAATGCGGGCTGGTACTGGAGACTGTAGACAATACTTCTTCAGCTTTTCGAGAAATTCTTTCTCGCTTTTGGCGTAGGGATCCCCAGCGGCCAACTTCTGTGCGAGAGCCATCCGAAGCGAGGTTGGCAAATAACGGTGGTCAAACCGGAGATGTACGTTGATGTTGTGTTTGTATTCGGCGCCCGCATTCTTTTCGTGGCGATAACTGAATACCGCACCCAGTTGCAAATCAGTGATTTCAACGCTCGGAACTTTTTCAAAGTAAGCAGACCCGGGCACTTTGCACATGACGTCCCAGGCGTTGCTGACAACCATATCCTCGTCTGCGCAGTGCGGAAGAAAGCGGACCTCGGTAAAAAGAGGTACTGCCAGGGCTTCATAAGAAGCAACCGCCGGCTTCCACACCACCTCCTTTCCAGAAGTAAAGGATTGGCCGCAAACACGCAGTCCTACATCCGGATCCAAATGCAACATTTTTTCGACCTTCGTAAACACCGGGAGATCATCCGGACGCAGAAACGCGTAAATCTTGCGCCCGATTTCGTCGGGAACCGGGAAACGGAACGGCGCGCGGTCTTCCGCTTGCTTTTTCTCGAAACACGTCATGGCGGCCTTCACGGAGACCGCATTGACGTGGTGCTTCGCTTTCTTCGCCCCATAATCCTCGTCCAGTAAGTCGTAGATCTTTTGCAGGGGGGCCCGGACGTTGATGTTGAACAATTTTGACTGCCGGTTCGACGACATTTTGCTGGAACTTTTACGGAAAGTGGTGTTCTAGTCGGGGTTTTTCAGTATTTTGTTTATTGTGTGGTGTGTATTACTACGGCGCAATGCGATAAATGACAATGAGTTCTTTGAGTACTGGGTTCGAATTTGAAGAACTACTGACTGAGGACAGCGCAATCATTACAGTTGGCGTCGGACTGCTCGTACAAGGATGGAAGCATTGCGATCTGTACTATCGAGAGGAAAAAACAAGCGAGCAATCAACTAAACCAAACCTTAGACTTCTGTCGAAAAGACCCGCGGTAAACAGAGCTGCTCCTTTCGGAAAAACAAAGGAACATCGCACCTTCACGGTTGATGGATCTTTTGTGGAACAGGTACGGAGAACTTCTCGCCTTCAATGTATGCGACAGTCAAGAAGAAAAGGCCTAGAAGCGGCTGGCCACCACAATTTCATCCGGATGGTACTAAACGCGATCATAATTCACGAGTACTTCTGCGAGGAACAACTGAATCTAGTGTGTAGTTTAGTGTGGCTTGCGCTTCAATCACATCTTCACATCGACGAGAACACAACTGCCAGATCTTCCAGTTTTCACCTCTTTGTGGCTTCGCTATTTCATCTGTGGTTCTTAAGAATGGCGCACTTATTAGAGGTGCAGCCGTTTCATCGTCTTGATGAACTTGTTCGACGTCCAAAAAAAGATTTCTTTTTCGTACTGAAAATCGTAACCCATAGGAGATCATGTTAAAAGTGTTCCTGTGCTAGGACCATCTTCGCATATCAAGAGTATCACAGCTTCTAGTAGTAGTAGCCGTGGTTGCTAGGATTGTTTATCTCGGCGTCTAATACTACTTACATCAACGTCGAAGTTGCCGATCTCGTAAATTCATTTCTGCCCCCTCAACCGCCTGCCACTGTTCAACAGCCAGGGTAGAACAGAAACACGCATTTACAAATTCCACACCTCTACTTCTTCCTCGACTTCATCTCGAGCACGAGCCACAGGCTTCGGTCGTCGTGGCCCCCTCCGCCCAGCACTCGCGGCTCCTGTCTTGGGTAGTAGTTGCTGCGACCGAATAATAATAAAATCATGCTGGTGGGGTTGATCGGAAAGAACCTCGTGCGCGGAAGATGTTGAAGCTGCTTGTGGTCCCAGCACGGGCGCTCGCAGCTGGTCGTCGTCTTCTAGTCTACTCGTTTCGACGACGACGTCCACAGAGGAGTTCTGTGGGGCCGCTGGGAGCAGGCTGCTGCCCCCGAAAACACTGCTTGATCGCGATTTGTAGCTTGTCAAGGTCCCACTCCCAGGAACGTTCATCAAAACACTGTTGCTCCCGGTCGTCGTGGGTGGAGTACCGATAATTTCTTGGTCGTTTGTTCTTTCGGAGTTCTTCTCCTCATGTCCGCTGGAAGCCGCGGTGGCCGGAAAGCTCATCTGCTCTGGCGGGGAGATCGGGTGCGGGTTTCCAAACGCGTAATCGAGATACCCGCGCATTTGGTTATGAAAAGAAAAAATCCCCCCTCCCCATATTGACACAAGGCACGTTTTTGAAAATTTGTGTTGTTAATTTGTGACCGCAAATCGTCTCTGTGTTGCACGAAGGCAACTCCACCGGCTCCCCCGCATTCTACAGGCGGTTTGGCATGCTATTGTACCTACAGCGTAGACGTCTGTCATGCAAAGCGCCAAGGCCAAAACCTGTCTCCGCAGGCTTTATATGGGTCTGCAGTCCTCGCCAGCAAGACAAATCCGATTTGTGTACGCAAATCCAGCATCAGAAACTTCGTTTTGATATGGGGAGGGGGATTTTTCATTCTGATATTCGCTATGAGAGTTTCATCTTTAGCTGGAAAATGGCAAAATGTTGGAAAAAAATTGTATAGCATGAGCTCCCACAGGACAGAAGGTCTGTGTTGCGGGCCACGTTCTTACTGAGACTGTGATACTATTATACTCGTCCGGCCTGGTAGTTTTCAATGTTTGAAGGTCATGGAATAAAGAGAGTTGTTGCTCGCGAAAAGTAGCATGACAGGAGTTGTCCTCGTGTGTGCTCCTCTATACTTGCACAAGCATGAAAGATTCCTTTTTCCTGGCAACCACTCTACGTGCGGCTACTGGCGACTCTGTCATGCGGAAAAATCGCTTGAAAAAAATAGAGCAGTGTTGCTGCTGCTATTCTGTCGGTGACAAATTCTTTCCATCGTGACGACCATTCCCGGCTGAATACTGCACTCCCATACTCTTTCGCAAACTCAGGGCCCATCAGCGCTTGCATCTCCTCCCAGCCTTCATGCGGGCGTGGCGCGACAAAGCTTGTTGGCCTCGCCGCAAGGCCAGAGAGCTGTAATTGTTTGTTTTTTGGCAAAAGAATTAAAATATCCTCTGTACTTTTCGATCGCCGGCTTGCAGCGGCGGACAAGCTACTAGAGGTTGTAGTTTTTGCTGCACTCACGACTCCGCGTCGTGGTCCGTGGTGCTTCTTGTCGGCAGTTGGAATGTTGCGCAACGAAAAATCACTTTTCATGTTGAGTGGGGGCGGGGCGACAGGAAGGTCCACGTCTGGCGGCATCTTGAGTTTTTCCCGTCGTCGAGCCGCTGGCTCCTGCGATGAAGAAATCTGGGGCGGCTGGATAGTCAAAACGTAGTCTTTATCAAGTGTAAATCGAACGAAGATCTAGGTCGTGAAATCCTAATTTTTATTCACTGAGTGATTCCTGCATTTCTTAATATTTCCCGAACAGTGGTCTCTTCAATTCTTTTTATACGGCAGAAAAAGAGGATAGTACAGGCAGGACACGGTGAACAAAGGATTTTGGATGCACATAATCTTCATACCTGCACCGTACAACCGTTGATTCGTATATATTCGGACGACAATCTGAGCTTCGTCTTAGGGTACGAAAAAACTGACCACTTTGTATGTTCCGTGCACCATGTAAAGCCTCGCATAAGCAACATGCCACAAGACCCGACCAAGATCGGTCCAAACATTTACACTGCGTAGTTATCTGTCAACATTTTTCTCCCCTTGCTGCCGGGACGAGCGCGGCCGCCCCCGAGTGGCTTTACTACTCTCGATATCAATTGCAAAAATGTCTGGGTCTGGAAGAATGCAAGATTTGTGATGCAGGTTTTCCATGACCCGTGAGGTCTGGAATGCGAGACCCAGCATGACAGATTCTTTGAGGTCTCTATCATGCCTTTCCTGCATGAGAAGTTCCCTCTCAACTTGGTCAAAAGCGGACGCCTTTTGGTACTCACGCAACACAGATTTTTGCATCATCCAGATTTAGC
This sequence comes from Amoebophrya sp. A120, assembly GCA_905178155.1. Lineage (NCBI taxonomy): Eukaryota > Dinophyceae > Syndiniales > Amoebophryaceae > Amoebophrya > Amoebophrya sp. A120. The sequence goes on from CAJINV010000004.1 coordinate 8,346,780, forward strand.
ATGACAAGTTCTAATCTTCCAGACCCAGACATTTTTACATTTGATACTCGAAGATGATCCGGCTTGTGCGGGAACAGCATCGTCCCTGTATCCTATTTAAAAACGTCCCCACCCCATAGTTGTAATGCAAATCTGCATGCTGAAAATGTTTCTCATGCGGAGCCCCATGAGAAGCATTTTCCAATCGTGTTTTGAAATTTGTCACGCTCCAATCAGCATGGTATGCTAGATCTGTGATGCTGCTGAGCTAGCTCAAACAGCACTACACTACGAATCCAAATTTGTCATGCAAAACAGCCAAAGCTTGTGGATTTGTCTAGCCGATTCCCCAACTTGACTATGGTGTGGGGACGTTTTTACTCAGGATACCCTGCTCAGCGCTCGGCCGAGCGGCTTTACTGTAGTCCGCGAGGTCGACCTGGCGGCAGCTCTGGGTTGTCCCATCGTACCACCAACGGCCTTGTTCTCTACTTCAATTGGTGGAACTTCTTCTAGTACTTGCAGCCCTTCTTGGTCGTTCGCTGCCGCTGCTTTCGCTGCCGGGACGATATTACGCGGCCCGCGTCCGGGCCCCGTAGCCGCTACGGCTTTCTCCACTCTGTTCATCACGATTGCCTGCAGCCGCAACCGCTCGGCAACTTTCCGGTCCCGTTCTCGCCTTTTCCTTTCCTTTCTGGCCCGTTGCCGCTGCTCGAACACGTCGCGCCGGACCCGGGCCTATGCATCGGAAATGCGTCTAGGTCCGAAAAGCTGCAAACTTGTGATGCGCATTTCAGATGACGCAAAAAGAACAATCTGCCAATGCATTGACAGCAAATAAAGGCGGCAATTTCTTATCGCCGAGAGGGTGGATTTGTCGTGACTATTAGGCACTGGGCGCGCGTCTTCCCGAAACCTGTAGTTCTAGGCTTTGCACGCCGGAAATTCTGCGTCAGCACGCTGAAACAGCATGACAAACATCTGCAGCTTTCCAGACCACGACCCAGTGATAATTGCAATGTATAGCTTTCGTTCGCTCACCGCCTCGCGCCGCTCGGAATCCGCGCTACGGCAGAGGGAATTAAGAAAGCCTGCCACAACTAGCGCCGACACAGCGAGAACAACTGCCAGGACTGCCATGAGATGCACGTGTGTTTCGGTAACTGCTTGTTCTGCGTCGCTTTGCTGCTGCGACACCTTCATCCCCCCTCGTCCTTGCTTGCTCGTGCCGTCCGTTCGTGCGGTTCCATTCCTCATCTCGCGGGTGAGGGCCGCCGCCGGAGCTTGAGCTACAGGTGGAGCCGGCCCCTGGCCGGGTGTTGGGTCGTGTAATGCAGGTCCCCCCGGCCACGGGGTCGGCGCACCAGCACCACCAAACGCTTTCGCCCGTGCAGCGGGCGACGATGAGTGGTCCGCCTCAACATTCTTGGCAGAAGTGGATTTTGCCGTCGTATGAAACGCAAGCATGTATGGGTCTTTAGGAAGAAGATCTATACGCAACACAGACTTTCGGTTCTTTCGTATGATCATCCAGAAGATTCACAACACGGGGAAGTTGTCTCAGTGCTACTGCAATCTTCCCGACACGACCCAGACATATATGCATTTGGTACGCCGGTGTAGATGTATTAGTACTTGCTCGCATCCAGGCAATTTCCTCGGGTGGCGGAAACGCGTCTAGAAAGTAATACACAACCGCACCAAGCGAGTTCGCCGGTTCGCGACCCGCTGCCACGAACTCCTGCATCGAGCTATTGGTTTTCAGTAGCACTTCTGGGTCCGTGCGAAACAGCGTGATTTCCACTTCGGCTCGCCGCAAGTGTGGATTGTTACAATCGAGACCGCTGTCCAGGATCCGCATCAAGATCTCAGCAAGCTGCCGCCGCGAGTCAGTTTTTTTCAAAAACGGGTAGCGGGTGGTTGCGAGGTGTTGCACTTTATCGGGAGGAAGTTCATATACGTCCGTAGGGTTGCGATTCGATTCGTTATGATCAGTGACCGGAACATTTTCCCAGAGGCCCATGACACCGTCCGCGATCCTGAAAAGTTTGTGTGCCTTTTTATATGAGGCCAAGACGTCCGAATAGTCGCGGGGGTTCAGGAACTCGTCGTGGTACAGCCCGTCTTTGCCGGGGCCAATGCGAAAGCGAAAGACCTGTCGCCCCCGGCGGGCGCGTTGTTCTGCCAGCTCTCTCCATGCCCCGCGGATCACCGGTTGTACTAAGGTCGAGGCGGTACTAGCCCTTTTCTGTGGTCCGGGCACGCCTTGTCGATGAAACTCTTGATCCGCAATGCTGGCCATTTTCACAGACTATGCCGCACAAATATCTACTACCTGGGCCAAGAAAGATGATGACTATACATGCATATATTTAGGTGCAGACGTCGTCTACTATGCCTGCGGTCTTACATTTACTTTTCTCCGGGTGGAACAATCTCTATTGCAGGACCACACCTGACCTCCAAGTCCCGAGCGCGTCTGTCACGCAAGGATACGGTTTGCAATGCGTGCCACGACTCTTGAGACAGTGACAGCATGATGCCAAAATCTTGTCCTGTTCGGATGCAGTGGGAGGTGTCTACTTCCAAAATCAAAAAAATTATGCAGAGAGCGATCTGATGCAGCATATTCAGATCATCTTCTCAAACCCCAGACATGTTTGCCTTTGCTATGAGAAATGTTGCCAACTCCAAGACCAATTGAGGTCTGAAGTCTTTCGCCATTTCCGTCTTGTAAGTAAAGTCCTTCTCTTGCCGTGGACCTGTCGGCGCGTCTTCGGCAAGGATACCCGGGCCAAAATCTAGATTATAGTCACGCAAATCACTCCCTTTGGGCGCGTACGCCATCTCAGAGAACCCGAGCGGCTTCCGCCCGCCTGTGGGACTAACCGCGCCGGGAGCTTCGGAATCCAGTTCGTGTCGGTACTTTTGGAGCAAATCTTCTGGAAGACCAACTCGTAGCAGCTCGGAGAAGGATGCACTACTGGGATTGGTAATCCTATTCTCGTACTGACCTGCACCTGGTCTCGTGTAGTAGTCGTTCGTCCCGTTTGAGGCAAACGTGGTGCCGCGACGCAGGGTATCGTGTGCAAATATGTCATCTGGATCTGGAAGGATGCACAGCACGTGAACGTTATGACGGATGATAAGTATTTATACAATGGCGCTGGTCGTGCCTCGTTGTCATGCAAAAACGCGGCTTCTCGTTCTCACACGGGTTACGCACTCCAGAACCGCTCAAAAGTTTCTGCGTACTGAAGTCATTTTGCCTTATTTCACGTATTGACATGACAACTTTCGCGTTCCAGACCGAGACATGTTTGCAACACATACAAGGCGGCCAGCCGCACCTGAATGCGGTCGAGCGGCGGATCACAGTGCTTTCCGGGAAATAGAGACGGTTCTGGAGCTGGAACTACGTCCCACCAGCGAGGCGTTACCCCCAACTTGTCGCCTATTTTCCTCAATTTGTCGGCCGTTGACCGCAATGTGTCGCCGGCCGTTGCCTGCAATTTGTCGGATCTGACCACGACCGCGTCGGCGTCTGGAGCAAGCAACAAGCAACGCTTCAGCAGATCTACAAGACGGCTTCGGGCAAGGGCATCCCAGGGCGAGACTGTGTACAAAAGCGCTGCCATGAAGTCCAGAAACCTTCTGCGGCCTCGCAGGAAATACGTTCCAGCCAGAGCCCCGCGCAACGCGTTCGACATTAGGTCGGATTCCAGGGTGCGTTTTGCTCCTGGTTCAGTTCGCGGACAAAACCAGTGACTCCAATGCTCCGCGGCACGTGTTTCCACCAAGCCGTGGGAGTTTTTGGGGGAAGACAAGATCTGAAGGAGAACGAAAGTGTCTTGCCACATGGAGGGCTCGACCACCAAGGCTGCATCCTCCTCGAGCATCAAGGCTGGTGCATCTCCCCTTTTCGGGACGTCCTGAAAGTAGCGGAAGTCAAAGTGTCGATACAGGAGAAACCGGTACCTCAGGTCGCTTCCCGAAAACTCAAAAAACGACGGGCTTTTCCTTGCCAAGTACCACAAAAAATATCTGCGGTACAAAAGGGAATGGCCTTCCGTATGGGCCAGGTCGACGGAATGCAGGAGCCAATCTTCGAACTGGTGTGACGTATTCACAGCCCACCGGACTGCCGCAATGCTGGTGCCCTGTGGAGGTCCTGCACCATTTGCTTCCGCAGGAAAATTAAGACTTTTCTGCCAACTATCCCGAAGAAAAACGCACCCACATTGGTATTTGTCATGCGGTTTTGCACTTGCAAGAAATAAGCTGTTTCAGGGGATTTGTCACGCTATCATCCGGATAAGATAATCTTTCGTGACGCGGCGCCTTCACTGGCTGCACCTTCAAGAGGGGAACTAAGTGTATATGCAGAGTCAAATGTTTATTTTGTCGTGCGCAACATCAAAGGCTCCTTATCGATCCTTGAGTTGTAATATTGCGGGAGCCACATGACCTCGACTATGGGGTGGGCCCTTACGTTTTCTGCAGGATACCAATCCACAAGGTTTGTGACTGCCTCTTCGCTGTTGGCGTCTTCGTAGTCCAGGAAATATGTCGCCGCAAGCCTGTGGTCCCTGTTCTCCCTATGAAATCAAAATATGGCTGGGTCTGGAAAAGTGCAAAGCTTGTCATGCACATTTTGCATGACCCGTGATGTCTGTGATGCATGCTCACAGATTTCTTGTTGCCTGTCTCGCATGAGAAATGCCCATTCCCCGTAGCAAAAAGTTGACTTCTGTTGCTGCCAATGCAACACAGATTTTTTTCGAATCCACAGGCAGCATCACAAGTCGCACACTTCAAGGCCCAGACATATTTGCAATGCGTACTCTCTCGCGCTCCGCGATTCGACGGCGAGCTGGCGTGCGCGGAGCTTCGGACCCCGAAAAAGAAGCAAGTCAAAGGAGGTAGACACATCGAAAGTAAGTAGTTTGTTGTTTCCCGCCACTAAGGTTCGGCTTTGTTCCGATATGCTGTCCAAAAACGTCCCCAACTGCGCACCCCATGCTCAAGAAATGCGGAAGATTTTGCCAGTACTGTACAAGAAATGGATTCGCCTGCTGGTGCATCTTCACAAACATTCGGCACGAAAGAATGTAACTGCTGACTAGCGAAAGCGAATCGACGGCGGTACTTTATTTGCAGACCCACTCAGTCACAGCTTTTGCAGTTGAACAAGACTTTAGAACCCGGTGGAACATAGAAAAATCGAACTGAATTATATCTAGTCAAGAACAGGTGCCCCTCTCATGAGTTGTTGTACCAGTTGTAGCTCCTGCCACGTGAGCCTGCGCTGGAAAAAAGGCGAACCTGATTGACCAGCACTCTTGATTTGATTATGGGGCGCTGGGGACTTTCATTTTCCACAGGATATCATCAGCTGACTTGTCATCACCTTCCTGCTTCCAAATTTCGATGGCCGTGTCGTACTCAAACGCCAGCGAGAGCTTTACCAACACCAAATCAGGCTCTTCCGGCGTGAGCCGTGTAGCTGCGTCTTGCTGTTCCCAAACTTCTTCCGGAACTTCGTCCAGCAAATCTGCCAGGGCAAGATCGCCAAAACAAGGATGCGCGGGGCTTGCTGTCGGTGCACTACTGGTACTAGCCCCGGTTGGACTAGACGAAGCTGCTATTAGACCAGAGCCATTTCTCCTTCTGAACTCTTCCTGCGACGGAGGCTCTTGTTTTTCGATTAGTGTCACCGTTCCACGACCAGACGCTACGACCACCTCGTCCTGCCGTCCCGCGCCGGCGAAGTCAGTCGATCTTGACTCAGAATTGTTAGCCTGTGTCGTCGTGTCAGTGCGTTGTTCCAAAAGAGAGTTACTATCTCCGCGCGGGCTTGTCCGGAGCGACAAACGACAGTTGCGAAAGGACCCCTCGTGGGCGGGGCGGCCCTGAAGCCGCAATTTTAGGGCGGCAGGAGAGTCGTCCTCGGTACTGCTCGCAGGAAGATGTTGAGCTACTGCCGATGTTGACCTGCCAGCGTGCTGCCCCGCGTGTTCCTGATCTCCTGCTGAGGTTGAGCCGTGCTGAACCGAAGTGCTGTTGAAGTGGTGGCGCTGGTCGGTGTGGGTGTCAGCACCTAGTTGGCGTCTTTCGAAGATTAGCCGTAGGTACGCCAGCGCGTAGTCCTCTACGACCGCCTGCGCCGAGCGGGCAAAGAAGCTGGAGAGCTTTACGTCCTGGCTCGTTGTGTTCGACGGCATGCGTGGCAGGGGGACCGGATACAGGTTTATGCAAAGAAAAGTGCTGTTACAGAAAAAGACACACATTGTGTTGCAGGCCAGGCAAAATAGACTTGTTATGTCATGCCGGATATATTACTCAGGACCAGGAGCGTAGTTTCATACGTGTTTATTTCCCTTCTGTTCTGTGCATTGCAGGTTTTCGTTTTGTTCGTCACGCAGGACAACTTTGACGTGTTGCTGAACTTGCAAAAGCATTGTCACTGTAAAAACGCTTTTTTTCTTTGGATAAGCTTGTAATGCGGCTTACTGTTGTTGCCGTGGCCGTGGCCGTCACCTTCCCCAACAATATTCTGAACCGCCTTGCTTGCGCTTTCCCGCGGGTCGCGGATTATTTCGGGAAAGTCTCGCTGGTCCAGTGTCGTTCGAACCGCGACGCGGGGCTCCACGGGCATAGTGATAAAGGCGTCGGGGTCGGCGGAGTTGTACATATCCTGCGCTCCGGCCTCACCCGCGGCCTCGCGGAACCACGCCTCGCGGTCCGCGAAGGCCCACCGGAGGACGCTGGTACCGAGGGGCAGTGCAACCAGCGGCAGGGCGGCGGGGTGGAAGGTCTTTTTCAGGTTTCGGAAGGTGTGCTGGACGAAGGATGTTAGAGCAGTCTGTGTAGTAGTGGTTTCAGAAGTTCGCCCAGTTCGCTCGTTAGCAACTTCTTCAACATCGCGGGGCTTGCCGCCTGCAGAAAGCGCAATAAAATACCGCATATCATCTTCCACACCACCGGCACCGCCCGCGTGAATACTACTATCCCCCGTGGCTGCCGCCCCCGCGCGCACGCGAAACTTTATCTCGGTCATTCGTTCCAGCTCCTCCGAAAACAACGAAGGCTGCCTATGCTCAATAAACACCCAATCTTCATCATGATCCAAGAGATTTTATCATACACATCGAGTACTTTTACTTGCCCATCTGGCACTTCTTGCAGGGGTTGTCGTGTAAAAATGCGGCTCACCGTCTCGCCCGTGAGAGGCGAAAACACATAATACAAGAATTTTCCAGTCGTGCTGGATGGAAATCAACAGAAGGATTTTCATCGTCGTGCTCAGCAGGAGATCCTTTAAGTGCAATTAGTTAAGTACACTTGGCGGCCAAAGCCAAACAAAGTTTAAGCATGCTTCTACGGGTCGTTCTTACATCCAAATAAACTTCTGGATTGGCCAGTAGCAGAGGTCACCTCCTCTGGACTCTCGGGAGGAAGTCGGGTAACTTTTTACACACGATAGGGTCTTTCCGGTACTACAAGCTGCTTTGCCGGATCGTCGCTGCCACTGCTGCCGGGTGTACTAGCAGGAGCATCGGCGCCTGTACTGTGGTCGCCCTTGCCAGTCGTGCCGCTGGGTCCTCTCGCGGCATGTTCCTGCCCCCCGCCACTGCTCACGGCGGTTTGCGCAAGAAAGTCCGCTGGCACTCCCGGAAGAACTCCTTCAGCACGAGCTTCATCTTCTGCACGACCACGAGGACCGGGGCGAAGATCATCACCATCGTCCACTGCAAAGCCTGTTATCGTCCTTTGCCGGCGTGTGTTGGCTTTATCGTTGCCCTCTCTCCTGCGCACGAGGGAGACGGCCCACAAGGGTTGGAGTTGTTGGGCCGCAAGGTATAAAAATAGCGGAAAACATATTCCGGTCGCGGCCCTTGACGTTCTCGCGGAGAAAAGCAAGACCCGCACCAGCGGCGCCATAATTATCGCCCTTGTGCAGCTGGCAGCTCCTGCTGCTCTTTGTTACCGTCGACTTCCGCAAAACTTACAAGACGTTCCGGAGTTTGATCTTCGCTAGTACTCTTGTCTTTACGTTTTCGCCTGTAGTAGAAACCGGGCTGCTGGAAAACGGACAATCAAGTGCTTCCGCATTCTTGGCTACATCACGGACAAGAAAAGGAAAAGTTGTAAAAGAGATACTTACAACTGAAATATTCGTTCTTCGGGAAAAATGGATAAAAGTGCAGTATGAGTGAGTTCATGATGGAGTCCAACAGGCTGTGACATTTCATGCATCGGCGTTTATTTTGAAAGCGGGCAACCAGTACACTGTAGTAAATCACCTCGCGAAGGGCGGGAATGCGAAGCAAGCACCAACAGACCGAGACACAACACCGATGACTGCATTGAACTCAACAGTACTACCGAAAAATAGACAAGCCACAACTTTATGTTTAATCATCGTTCTACTTTTCAGACCGAAGGCAACAAGAAGAATGCGTCAAAGGGTAGTTGCTAGTTGTTGTACCGAATGAGACAGACAGTGCCCAGGAGAAAATGTGTCCAGCAGTTAGATAGAAATACCGAAATTGTCGAACTCAAGACAAATACCGAGTCAGAAAAAAACCGACAGCATCAATAAGTTTGGCCACTGCAGCTTTACAGTCACAACAAAGGTTCTTCGCAACAGAAACCGAATCAACTCGTTGCTCGAGCAGCTGTTGTCAAAAGCGATGGAAAGTCAAACCGACCATGATCCAACCAGTGAAAGTCCGAAAAAATAATGCGACTCTCGCTATATTCGAGTTCGGTAATCCACACATCATACTCGTTTCAGCTGTCGCGCAACCCACTTTTCGCGAGAAGCCCTTTTTCATTTACCTGAGAAAGATCTGATGTACTACCCGTAAGCGGACGCAAGACGGCAGGGTGAAACACAAAGTGGGAGTGAAGAAGATGAAATAGCGTCGTGCTACAAGCTGCACCAGTGCAGTCCAATGCACATGGATGTCACGCCGTGTACAGGAAATTAGCTTTTCTTCAAGTGCAATTGCATAAGTGCTTCAATGTTGAGCATTTACTTCGCATATAAAAGCGCTTGGCTTTTCAAACGTTTTGGAGATCACGACCGTCACGTCGTTCCAGAAGCTGTGTTATCGTAAAAAAAGTGTTTCACTGTAAGGATTTTGCAAGTTTTGCATTACAAGTTCGTATACACATGACCAAGAAAACTTGCCATGCGCGGTTTCTAAGGGAAAACACATTGAAAAACCCAATGTCTTGTATGTGTAGCAAGACAAATAGTTGTGTGCTCCATTCTATGCATCACAAGTTCACAGTGAACAGGTTTTTCTTGCGATATGTGTGGTCTTCCACGTAATATCGGTACATCGTCGCGAGGATTCCGGTATCCTGTGCAAAAGTAACGTACTCGTACTAATCGCATTCATGCATTACAAATCTCGTTCCTAAGGCAAATCCGCATTACAAATTTAATTTGTAATGCTGAGCCAGTTTGTATTGCGATTTCTACTAGTACGATACTTTTGCAGTTCATATCCGGTAGCAGTACTGGTGGAAACATCAACACCAAAATCATCACTATCAGAGTGTTTCCCACCGTTGTTCCCGCCCGAGCTAGACGAGGAAGCAGTGGTCGCCGCAGTGGTCATCCTCCCGTCCAAGCAGCTGCTGCGGTCGTACAAGTGGATCTCTTCCTGTAGCAAGTCGAACGTCCGTCGAAAGTATGCGTTGCAAATAGAATGTAGTACGGCGTCTCTGGGTCTGGAAGGACACTGTGAATTGCTGCTTCTCGACTAATATTTTTACACAAAAATCCGTTGCATGGCCGCCAAAACAACAAGCCACAAAAATGGGTTTCCTTGTTGCATTCTCCAGAGTACAACTATCGGTGCAGTAAAGTCCGACAAGAAGCATTTACTGTAAAGCTCCTGCGCGACAATAAGATAGAACAAATGCACTCTAGTACTAACTTCCAGAGACTCCGACATGACATAATTTGCCCTTTGGATAGAAACACATGCTTGGCGATAAAGTCTTTATGGTCCTGGATGGCCACGATGCTGTCGGAGGCTTCGCCGATATTCACTGTGGTCGTCGCGAGTTGATGTGCTGTATGCATGTTGGCAAATTCATCTTCATTTACATTTTCACCTGGATAGTTCCGGTGGTTACCGGCATTGAATATTCCCCCGCCGGCCGCGATAGTATGGCATTCGTTCACGACGTCAAACATTCGGTCCATTTCAGACCCGGGGAAGATGCCGAATTTCTGCCCACAACCCAGGGCAAATGGGGATTTTGTAACATACCCCCGCCCGCTTCTAATGCGATTTTTTTTCCCCAATCGCCATGGTATGGCGCAAGCGCGCGCCCGCCGGACCGCCCTTGGCGACCAGTTTGTAAGCCTGCCGAGGGTTCTCGATGTTTTTTAATTTTCGCTCTTTTTTCAGGTTTTTAGTCGGCCGAAGGGCTCCGGGCATTTTCACCGACCGCAGCTGACTGGCAGTTTTAAAGCCTGCGGAGGGATTGCGCTTTTGCGCATTTTTTTCTCTTTTTCCATTTTTCAAGTGGCTGGGGCGACCTGGACATTTTCACCGCCCCCACCTGGGTGGCAGTTTTGAAGCCTGCGGAGCGATTGCGCTTTTGCGCATTTTTTTCTCTTTTTCCATTTTCTAAGTGGCCCGGGCGACCTGCACACTTTCACCGCCCCCACCTGGGTGGCAGTTTTGAAGCCTGCGGAGGGATTGCGCTTTTGCGCAATTTCTCATCTTTTTTCATTTTTCAAGTGGCCCGGGTGATCTGGGCAAAATCCGACGATTGCTTCCACCCACGTTATGAAGCAATTTTTTGCCATTTTTTTCAAACTTTTTCCAGTTACGAAGCGGCCCAAGGCTTCCGGACAGGTCGCGGGCCTGCTTCTCCAACGCAGCTGGCCAGCGGGCGGAGCAAAAAATAGTCCGTCTCTTTTTCAGATCTCAAGTGGGCCAAACCGCAGAAATGCTCTTTTTCTACCTTCTCCCGCTTGGTTTCTGCCGTTTTTGCGACATTTTTGACCTCCTGGCCATTTTCCCATCTGGTCCGCTTTTTTTCCCTTCTCCCGCTTCATTTCTGGCCATTTCCCTGACCTTCACGCCTCCCGGCGGCTGCCATATATGGTAACGGCAACTGCCTTCGCGCTGCGTTTGCTAAGCAATATCGCAAGCGCGCAGAGCGCGCGCGCCGGCTTCGTGGGCCGGCGCGCGCTCTGCGCGCGCGCGCGCACGCATTTGGTTACCAGATTATTCCCCCGCCGGCCGCGATATTAACCCCAGGATGGTATTCGTTCACGACGTCAAACATATGGCGATACTAAGGACGGATTTTCGAAAAATGTAAAAAAATTTCAGGGGTCGCGCATGTCGCCCGTCCCGTTTGACGGGAATTGCCGGCGCCCCACCTCATGCTTGAGCAAGATAGCCGAAAGGCCCCGCTTTGAGGCAGTGAGAAAGGCAGACCGGCTTGAGTAGCAGCTGCTGGTGGCCGCATGGCTTCCGGTTCGCTCTGTCGCTTCGTCCGACGAGTGTGGCGCGCAGAGATTGGTCGGAGCGCTGTGCCGGCCGCGGCTACCACAAGAAGGCGCATCAAAATCGGGTTGGCTACCTTTGAGCCCTGCGGCCGCCATCCCGTTGCCCCGCACGCCGACAACACTCGCCGCCCCTCTGGGGTTAAGGAAAAGGCAAAAAAACACGGGCGCGGTAAGCTCTGGAGAGGGTTTGCCTGCGATGAGGTAACTGCCTTCGCAATATTGCGCTGGCAAATGCAAAGCACACGCACGGCGCGGGCTAGGGCGAAAAAAAGACGCTCCGCCCGTTCGCAAACGATGCCGCGGCCTCTTCCGTGAGTTCCTCTAGAGGCTTGCCCTTCCCGTCTTCCATAGACCCCCATTGTGGGCTGCGGTTCCCGACATCCTGGCAAGCCCCACGTCGAACGCACTCGCCTCTTGCTCATTTCAGAAAATGAAAGGCCGGATCCACCCCCGGACAAAAAAGAAGCAAACGGCCTTTCGGCTACCCCTGAAAGGCCTTTTTTGGGTACCCCTCGTAGCATCGGGGGAAGCGCAAAAAAGGGCGTTTTTGGCTACCCCTCCTGGGTACCCCTCCCGGAGGGGTGACACGAACAAGACATCAGGCCAAGAAACACGTTTTGCAGGAGTGCGAAAGCACCAGTTGCGCGCCGTTTTTGTCAGTGCCCGCAAGCCTCGCGGGCGAGGCTGTTTGTTCAGTTTTTCCGCGGTGCCTCGCGGCGCAGCCGGGAGCCAGCGCGCAAAGAAGCTTTGTGCGCTATGTAGATGCAGCTGGTTTCGGGGTGGTGCGCCTGAGCACAGAAGAACGACCCCAGGATGGTATTCGTTCACGACGTCAAACATTCGGTCCTCTTGCATTTGCTGAAAATCGTGTTTACTAGTAGTTCCCTCTTCCACAAAGCACAGGGTGTCGAGCAGCAGCCCCTCATCCACCGAAGGCGGATTTTGATCTTCCGTGTCGACTGGGTCTCGTCCTTGCAGCTGCTCTTGGGCCGCCCTTGCGGCCTCCAAGCTCGTACTAGTACCTCCGGTTGGTCTGGGTTTAGCTTTAGTTTGTTCCCTCGTCGCCGAACCTCCTCGTGAGGGCCGTGAGGGGTCGACGTGGCGTAGTCGACCACGCCCCAGCGCCAACAAATCCGGGCTCTTGACGTACCTCAAATGATGCAGCACCTCCGCGGGCTCCTCGATCATCTCAGTGTTCACGAAGATGGTTGCCTATCCTGTGCAAAAGTATCGTACTCGTACTAATTGTAATTATGCATGACAAATCTTGTCCTGAATTTCAAACAGCATGACAAATTCCATTTGTCATGCTGAGGTAATTTGTAATGCAATTACTACTAGAACGATGCTTTTGCAATTCATATTGCCAGGGGTCTAGTTGTAGTATTTGTTGTGCCACTTCTTGATGCTGCCGCTGCTGCTGCTCCAAATCCTCCGCTGGAAGAAACAGCAGCAGTCGAAGGTTTATTCTCCGCCGCACTTGAAGTTGAGGATGTTGAACAGGCCCCTCCAGTAGAAGAATTTTTTTCAGCTGACACAATCACTTCCTCCGTCCAGGCGAGTCGCAACGAGAAAGTTGTCGACTCGATGGTTTTATCAAATGCAAAAATGTCTGGGTCTGGAAGGTTGGAACTTGTGATGCTAACTTTAGATGCTAAAAAAATCTGTATTGCATGACCAGAAAGAGGTGCCCAGTTTGTGCTAAGTACGCGGGGAGGGCATTTGTCATGCGGGATAGGCATGAGGAAGGCCTCTAAAAATATGTGATGCTAGATCATGCATTACAGACATCCTGGGTCATGCAAAACATGCTTGACAAATCTCAGAATCTTCCAGACCCAGACATTTTTACATTTGATAGGTTTCATTCACCTGGGGGGAGATCTGTAGGAAGATGGTTCCTCCGCAAGAAGAACCTTCACTCAATATTTTTCCAGGTTGAATATTTTCAGTGGAGTTGTGGCCCTCGTCGTGTAGTTCTTCGATATGATCCTCTTCTTCAATTCCCCCGCGGACGGGCAGATGTGGAAAAAGCTTTTTCACATGCTCCAAATTTTCGCACTCCGCGAGCCGGAAAAGCGCTATGCATTGCAAATATGTCTGGGTCGGGAAGATTGCCAGATTTGTCATGCAGGTTCAACATTACGCATGGGGTCTGGAATCCAGGATCTAGCATGACAGATTCTGTGAGCTCTGTATCATGCCTATCCTGCGTGACATACTCACTCCCAACTTGGTCAAAAGTGGACAGCTTTTGGCACTCATGCAACACAAATTTTTTCACGGTCCAGATTTAGCATCACAAGCTGTACCCTTCCAGACCCAGACACTTTTGCATTTGATAAGCCCCAGCAGGCTGCGATCCTCTTCGGACTCGCAATTTCGAGAGGAGGTCGAGGCGGTCAGAGGGGAGGAGAGTATGGTAGTGCCAGGACCGAAATCGACAAAGTTGGATAATAATTTGCGATGCATAAAACGGATGCCAGTTGGTGCCTAGTTTTCAAGTGGCGCATGACAAATTTGGGTAGAACCGATGAAATCCAGTTTGTAATGCTGTTTGGGTAGGAAAGACGCCGCTTGTCATGCTAGTTTAGCACCTCTATTTCTACCCCTCAACAGGCTTACAATCTGCCTCCCTTGCCTCCTCTGCAAGACAGGCACTTTGTGGGTTGCATTTTATGCATCACAAACTATTTCAACTTTGACGATTTCAATCCTGACGCTCCCGTAGAGAGAAGCCTATGATTATCCCCAGCACTGGAGGAGGAGGAGGGTATGCAGCGAGCAAAGTTAGTATTATGTCGAGGATCCGGTTTTGGATTATATCATATTTGTGATCATGCGAATGATTTGCTTTTGCATGCCAGCAGGATCTGCGTTGAGACAAAAAAATAACCAGGTGTAAGTTTTTTTTCATGCTGCGCAAAGCTGAGTTTGTCATGTGATAATTCACGAATGGTAAAGGTAAAAAATACTAAAACACCTGTAACTGTATCAGAAACAATCAGCCAGACACATTTGGTTCCAAACCGAAGCAGACATATCATACGTAAAATGCAGTTGATAGTGTTGGACAGCCGGCCACTGCTGTTTGTCGTCGACGAAAGGCGGTTTTTTTGCGGCTTTTCGGAAGAGTTCGACGACGTCGTTGGCCCACAAGCACGATTGTTCGGGAGCATGGTAACCTTATTATCACCGCCGCTGCTGCTACTCTTGCCGGTCGTGGAGTCATTTTGCCTTCTCGTGTTGCGATCTGCACTTGAAGACTGTAGTGAGGCTACTCGTGCAGGAGCTTCCTCACTGGTTCTTACCAGCAGTTGACCACCGTCAACATCTTTGCGTGAATCACGTTGTGCTGCTGGGACTTGCACTTCTGCCGAGTACTTGGCTGTCTGTTGCTCGTCTGGCTCCTCTGCGCAAGGAATCTTCGCAGAACATCCTGATTCAGACAAAAGTACTTTACCACTTCCGGCGTTTTTTCGCCGCTGTCGCAACTGCATCTGCTGCGGCTCTGCGTCGGTTCTTTGGGAGGAGGTTCTTTTGGAGGATGGAACGTTAGAAGTACTGGTACTAGCAACTGATGTCTCGCCGGCGTCCGGCCCACTTGCAGCCCTACGGCCTCTGCTCTCGCAATGCACAGCTTTCTCCTGCTCCTGCTGCTGACCAGATGCAGGTGGATGTCTTTCCCCGGTATAATTAGTGGCTCCTTCCAGCACAGGAATAATATTATCGCTTTCCTCCTCCTCCCCTTCCTCCTGTATGGTTGGGTAAAAGTAGTTCTGTCGCTGCTCTCGGTGTAGTTTTCGGTCACTACTTCTGCAGCTTCTTGGCAACTGCGCTGTCTGGTTTGCTGTACCGGCACAGGATGAGGCACTCTGATCGGGGTAGGTTTGGTGCGGTTGCTTCAAGTTTTGGTTCTTGTTAATACGGGGAAAATCTTCCTCCTCCTCCTCGTCTTGCAAGATAGTCGGGTAAATGGTGACAAACTGCACGCCCGCACCTAGATCGCCAGAGGGGTCCAGCAGCGGTATCTGCACGGGGGACGAGAAGAATCTTTTCTGCATATTACAATGAAAAATGCCCCCACCCCCGAACTTGGGAGCATTTGTATTGCAAACCTTTCCAAATGAAACATTTGCCCGCTTGCATCTATCAGCATCACCTGTTTCCAATCGTGAATAGCAAAAATTTGTATTGCAAAAGACCCGAGAAAAAGTGGCGCTTGTCATGCAAGCGTTGCGATACACGCCTACACTCTGCATCAGAAAGATTCATACTCCTTTCATGCTTTTCATTTGGAAACTTCGCATCACAAATTTTTGCAAAATTGGGGGTGGGGACATTTTTCACTGTAATACTGCAGATACTTCTCCAATTTCCCATACCACACCTTCCCGTGCTGCAGCCAGAGAAAGCGGTAGATAAATTTTTGCACCACAAGCCATTCGAAGAAGAGGAGAAGGACGAAAAAAACATCGATCGCTTCGGCCAACAGCTTGTGTCGGACGTTTCGCCAATACAGCCGGTTCGCGTACTCGGTTTCCACACGGTTTACCCAAAACAGCTGGTCAAATGTCGATCGTTCTGGGTATCGTAAGAGAAAACAGTTTCACTGTGAACTTGTGATGCAGAAAATTCATCAGTGAAGTGTTTGTCTTGCTACACATGCACCATAAGTGATTTCTACCGGTGTTTTCCCTTAGGATCCTCGCATGGCAAGTTTTCTTTGTAATGCGTAGCGAACTTGTAATGCAAAACTTGCAAAATCCCTACAGTGAAACAGTTTTTTCTCACGATACTGGGCGGAGATCATCTACAACTGTGGCGGACTTTATCGAGTCCCTTCTCGTGCTATTGGTGACTGTGGAAAGCCGAGATTTTTTCTTTCGGCGGACAGAGGAAGACGCGGAGTTGCCGTGCGGGGTTGTGGTGGTACTATCAGGCGACGAGGAAGCATTTATTTTCGTGCCGAACTTCTTGTCCACCTCTGGGGAAGGTGAGTTGTTGTGCAGCAAGTCTCCATCATCTGGAGAGGACGAGAAAGTGCTGCTCGTTGACTTCTTTGCTGCACTGCCTGTTTTTTGCTCCGAATAATTCGTCTCTTCAGCTCCAGATTTTCTAGCGGTCGCGGATTTAGCGGACAGTCTCGTGGCTTTCTTGCAAGGTACAACATCACCTCCGGCTTCATCCTCTTCGCAGGGCCCGCCCTCGTAGTTGCCCCGGAGACTCACCCGGCCGCTTTCCGGTTTCGTCTTCACAGGCGTGGACAAGCCGCCCGCCACCTCTGCAGATTTGGTGTCCACCTCGGAGGTGATGTTCTCCTGCCCCTCTGCCGAAGTGTTTATTTTCAATGGAGGAGTACAATCACGTTGTCCGTCGTTGGAGGGAAGTAGATCATCCTCCTCCTCCTCGTCATCCGAAGTAGATTCTAGCTGCTGCGCTGCAAGCTCCTCTCGCAGTGCCTTCTCAGCCTCCTCCTCTTCCCTTGCGGCCCTTTCCGCGTTCGCGTACTGAATTTCCACGGTTTTTCGCAAAGCTTGCCTGACTTGGTCCACCCAGATGCTCGCATTTTCGTACGTGTCCGCCTCGAACTTCAGCTGCCGGTCGCAAATCCGCACCTGCCAGCGCGAGCTCTTTGCAGACACCAGGCTCGCTTCGGTTTGCAGCACCGGCAGCGCGAAACTGCCCTTGCACCGATCCCGAATATTCACCGAGTAGACCTCGAGCTGCGGGTCTCGGTGCCCCAGCGGGCCGTAGATCGCGAGCTCCAACAACCTCTCTACGCGGTTTTCGCCGTGAATCGGGTGGCGCCAGGTCCGATGCTTCCGCAGCGTGTGCACTTTCAATCGGCTGGAAAAGAGCACTATGCATTGCAACTATGTCTGCGTCTGGATTTGTGATGCAGGACTTCAAGGACAACAAGATCTGTAATGCATGAATACCATGGGCCAGCAGTTTTTTTGTCGTGCTGGATGGAAGTTTGTAATGCTAAACACGAATATATCCACAAGGAGTCGAGGGAAATTTGTCATGCTGTTATGCCGTACAAGCAGCAAGCT
This sequence comes from Amoebophrya sp. A120, assembly GCA_905178155.1. Classification (NCBI taxonomy): domain Eukaryota; class Dinophyceae; order Syndiniales; family Amoebophryaceae; genus Amoebophrya; species Amoebophrya sp. A120. The sequence goes on from CAJINV010000004.1 coordinate 8,364,369, forward strand.
TGCAACGCAAGTATCAGCAACACAAGTTTCCAGACCCAGACATTTTTGCATTTGACAAGCACGGTGCGCTTGCTATTCTCCTGCCTGTTCTTGCCGGACGTGGAAATTCTCAGCAGCTGGTGTTGAGAGGAGGGTCTAGCAGTACGGGTGCTGCTATCAAGAACTACATCGGTGCTGCTGTAGGAAAGCCGGGGTCTACTTGATGATTCGGCAGTTGTTGTGTGGTTCATGATCCCGTGGTCGTAGCTTGTAGTAGTTCCAACACCCGGCGAAGGTAGTACACCAGCTCGTCCTAGATGGAATGGGTTAATATGGCCGGAATTTTTATCCATTTCGCCCATGTCGTGGTTTTGGTTTTCCACCACGCCCCCGCCCCCGCCGCAGAACCAGAGGCAATCCGACGCCGGAACGACCAGCGGGCCTCCACCACCCGAAGTTTTAGTCTTCCCGCCGCTCATTTTTCCACCGTCTTCGCCATCGTTTTCATTTGACCACGCGGCCTTTGATGTGCCGTAATTCGTGTTCATCGACTCCACCGTGTTGGCGTAGCTCGAGGCGTAGCTCGTAAAGCACCGATGTAGCCGCTTCGGATCAAGTGCAAAAATGTATGGTTCTGGAAGAATGCAAGATTTGTCATGCATATTTCTCATGACCCATGATAGTCTGTGATGTATGCCGTAGCATTGCAGATTTTTAGAACCCTTCCTGATGCACCTTCCGCATGAGAAATGCCCTGTCCGTGTAGCACAAATTATACCCCTCTTGCTGGTCATGCAATACAAATTTTTTTAGAGTCCATCCAAATTCAGCATCACAAGTTGCATTCTTCCAGACCCAGACATTTTTGCAGTTGATAGAGCGCTAGAGCTAGTAGTCGACGTACTGTCGTGGTCTAGCAGGCCGACTGCATCTTCTTCACCGTCCGTCACCGGAGGTTCAGGAACATCAAAGCCACCCACCATCGACTGCGCTAGTATTTCTTCATTGAACACCGCGTAATGACTGTCGTCTGCACCGCGGCAAACTTGCACAGACAACCCCAAGCCGGTCATCTGCTGCTCGCTGGTAGAACTCGTTTTCTTCTTGTCGTGGCTCGTCCCTAGCGGCGGTTCGCTGTCTGTCGTGCTGTCTTTATCGACTTTTTTCCCCTTCGGATCATGTTTCGACACCGACTCCCCTTCCTTCCTTTGTCGTCTGTAACTGTCCGGTGTGAACCGCAACGAATTTTTAGTACTTTTCCGGCTGGCCGTCGCGAAAAAGGCCGCGGCCCGCAGACGGCGGGAGCAGAGGACTTTTCGTAAACACGATTTCAAGAAGTCGCGGAACCGCCTCCGAGACCTTTCCCCGCCACAGTCGATGTAGCTGTAGGGGTTCTTGCAGCCAAGAGATGCGGTCGGCTCTGCCGCAACAGTAGTAGAGCAACTTTTGGAACCCCCTGGTCCTCCTGGTGCAACATCCGCGGCAGCTGTAGTACTTCTCGCGGCGACGGGGTCGGAGCCCACGTGATCTTGTTCACCCCCGGCGGTACTGCTTGGCTCCCCGATCACTGCCGTTGGGTCCAACCCCAGCCGTAAAACCTCGAGTAAGCGGAACAGCGATTCGATCGCGGCGAATGGGGGGGTGAAAACTGGAGGAACTACGAAGGCACCGGCAGCCGCGAATATACTTGTCGGACGAGGATGTTGTTCGTCCGGCGATGCTGGCCCCACCGGCCCTTGTTCCGGATCCTCTACGGTGCTGCCATAATCTAGGACTACTTCCGAAGGGATTTTGGTCGACGATAAGAGCCTCGCTGCCGCGCTGTCGAAAATCGTTCCGTCTGAGGTCGTCCCGCCGGACCACCCCGAATCTGCTCCTTCATTGGTCGTGGCTTTATTGTTCATCTTGCCCGTAGTTTTCATTTTGCCTTCGTTCTTTTTCATTTTGGACGTTGTTTTCGCTGATGGCAGCAGCTCCGGTCTTTTGTGGCAAAAATCTTGGTCTTCACAAGCGGTCGCGCCCCCGAAGTTGTCCGGCTCTAACATGCTCAGGTAGGTTATTAAGAGGAAAAATCCCCCCTCCCCATATCGAAAAGTTATGTTTCCGAAAATTTGTATTGCTGATTTGAGACCACAAATCACCTCTGTCTTGCAAGAAGGCAATTCCACAAGCTTCGCAGCATTGTGCAGGCGGTTTGTGATGCTAATGGGCCTACAGCATGGACGTTCCTCCTTCTAGACGCCTAGGCCGCAGCCTCTCTACTTGGGATCAGTATGGGCCTGTATTCCTCTCCAGCAAGACAAGTCCGATTTGTGTACGCAAATCCTGCATCAGAAACTTCGTTTTGATGTGGGGAGGGGGGATTTTTCCTTTTCATATAGGTAACCAGATGGCGACCGCAGGCTTGAATGGCGGAAAGCAGAGGTGGGGATTTAGTACCATTCTTGCCAGGTTTCGTCTCGCTCGTATCGTCGAGGCACGACCTCCTCCCAGTGTGTGCAGCGGGACCTCCGCTGCACGACTTGTTATCTACTTCTGCTTCCTCCTCACTGGTACTATCCCTAAGGTCCTCATCATCCAGCGCTACCGCGTGCAACAGGTCCATCTCCGCGTCAGATCCAATGCCGATCCCGAGCGCCGCGGCCTTGCTGGAGCTGCTCCAACTTAGGCACCACGTTGCGTGCTGCAGGTCCTCAAAAACGTCCGCGATCAGGGTTTGTTTCCGCTGTCTCTCAAACAACAAGTTCAGGCCCGTTTCGAGAAGCTGGAAAAAACTGGTTTTAGCCTGCTGCGTGGCCGGGTCGAACTGCTCCTGCACCTGGTAGAACGGGTCATCGTGGACCCGCGCGAAGAAAAACAGGATGTTGGCCGGCACGAGGAGATCAACATCATGGAAGCGATGCTGCTGGTTTTGAGGCTCGTGATGTAGTTGATGCTGCGGAAATAAAAACCGCTTGTGCAGGTGCTGGGGGCCGTCGTCCTCGTGGTGGTCAATAAGTGCAGGAGCACCAGCATCTCTTCTAGTACCACTGCTTTCGTCACGCTCGCGAGTGATCGACGTCCTACCGAGTTGTACATCATTATTGTCTTGAATATCCTTTTTATGTGAAGATTTTGAAGATTTTTCCCTTTCCAGTTCCATTCGGTGTGGAGGTGTCAGTCCACCTCGTCCAGCACAACTGGCGAAAAGTTCTGTGCTGTTCCCCACATCCTCTCCCCAGCGCAGAACCGCGTCAAAGTGCTCGACGATATCAAATGTAAAAATGTCTGGGTCTGGAAGAATGCGCGATTTGGTTGGTTGGTTGGATAGCGCCGGTCGCCGGTGCAGGTCCCGCCCTCCATCGATTGCGATCCGGAGTAGCCGGAACACAAGGCCCTAGTGGCACAATCGATCGACGAAGCCCTTTATAACCAGGTCACGGACATCCGGCTGCCGTGGAGTCATTCGCGGGCCAGGCAACGTCTAGGAGCTACGGATTAGGGATCTTGATGGGCGATTTGTCATGCAGCTTTTCCATGACCGATGCGGTCTGGAATGCAGGACCTAGCATGACAGATTCTGTGCGATCTCTCTCATGCCTATCCTGCATGAGAAACTCCCACACGACTTGGTCAAAACTGGACGACTTTTGGTAATCATGCAACACAGATTTTTGCATGCTTCAGATTTAGCATGACAAGTTGCATTCTTCCAGACCCAGACATTTTTACATTTGATAAACGAGGGTGTACACGGCGACGCGGTAGTCCGGTAGTACTGTGACGCCGAGTATCAAATGCAAATATGTCTGGGTCTGGAAGATGTGTGTCATGCTATTTTTGCATGACACAGAAGGTCTGGCATGGAAGCCCTAGCATCAGAGGTTTATTCGAGAAGGTTTCGCAAATCGCAATGCCTCATCCGCATGACACAACCCCCACCTTGGTGACAAGAAGTCGGCGCCTTTTGCTGCCTGTGCATGAGAGATTTGTGTGTGTTGTGCAATACGCATCACAACTTCACATCCTTCCAGACCCAGACATATTTGCAGTGCATACCGAGTAGGATTTGCCCGGTCGCGAGGACGCAGGGGAAGCCCTCGAAACTGTATCCAAGAAAAAAACTGCGTAAGTGTAAGTTTGTGTTGCAGAAAATGCAAAACTGTTGCACTTGTCATGCTCGACATGCATCAGAGGCAATTTCCCTGCGTGTTTTCACGTACTAGCTACGCATGACAGGTCTTCTGTGTCATGCAGAGCAAACTTGTGATGCTATTCCTCCAAGAAACTTACACTTACACAGTTTTTTTCCTGGATAAACTGCTCGAGCTGGCCATTATATCTTCAAGATGGATAAGCTTTTAAGGTGTAAAAATGGTCCTCGACCAGGGTAATCTAACTTTTTGTTGTCCTTAGCTGTTCATCGTGAAGATGAAAAATACGCTTAATTTAGTACAGCCAGGCTGTGTCAAATATGGCAGATGAGATATTGTCATCACAGTTTATGACGAAGACGGATCCTGATAGGCGGTGTTTGTTCCGATCAGGGATCATCCCGATTGTCGGCTCCTGTGCATCTACTGTTGCGAATAAAACTGCCGTTTTTTGCAGGAATGAAACGTGAACATAGCCAAACAGCGGAACTACATAAAAAAGCGGATCTTCATCGTTACTCAGCGCAACAACTTCTTCGGACATGGAAGCATCGATCTTCGAGAACTACGCAAGAAAGTAAGCATCGGAAAGGAATGAAAAAGGTCACGCATCATCCATGTGGGACAGCTCTGTGCAACAGAAATCAAAAATCAAGCAAAAAAACTCGGCAACGACTAGCCCGTGCGCAGCCAAATCGGTTGATACGTCGATCTTCATTTTCAAAGATACTCGTGCCTTACCACTGTCTCAGCCGACAAACGCCAAAGGGCCACACGACGAACATCTTCGAGATTGTGCTAAGGAATTTCTGCACTTATGCTGCACTTTTTTGCTTTATCTGGAAAGCAGGGGCACTACTGATGCTGATTTTCCGACGGTTAATATTTGAGAATTGCTCCTTGATACAAGTTCATCTCCGATTCCGAAAAAGTTCGCTCACAGCTTTACTACTCGCTTTTGAAGATACAAGGCATTGAGGGTTCGTTACAAAGCGGCACTAGCGGCGTAATTTCTTCCCAACATCAGAGGCCTTTCTGCATGATCATTCCCCGATCCCAGACAAGGGTTGACAGCAGCGGCGCCTGTCGTTTAGTGTCACTGATGAGTACCTTGCGCACGTGTGCGAGATAGCGGACCTGTAGTGTCAGGCACTTAGACCGGTATTCTCCCGGTAAATATTTCAGTTGTTACAAGAATTAAGTAGTACTGCATTATCCCGCCCACATTTCGACAATTTGAATGTCTGACATACTGGTACTTACTATTGATAGAAAAGGAAGCTCTATCGTTTGGTTTATTTGGTCGTATTTCCGTCCGAATATCTTCGGAATCCACTAGCAGTACAGACGGCCACATAATTTCGCACATATAAAAATCTTGAGTCGTGTTATTTTCGCAGATCTTAAATTTGAATATCGGTTTTCGTTTTCCCGCATAAACTTTTTGAAGCTTGGGAAAGGAGTAAAATAACGGCTACAAATGCTTGAATTGTAAAGTGACTTTGATAACTAAAGAGGAGCTCAAGTACATGAAGGGGAGAAGAAATCAAAAAAATAAGGGGGTTCTTATTGTCGTAACGTTCTTAGCACAAAACGCATCAGCTCCTCGAAATTGAAAAAACTTGGATTTTTCTGAAATCCTATCGCTGTTAAATCTGACTGTCGTCGAAATCGCACCGTAAATGGAAATTCTTGGACAATTTCTCGAAGTTGTCCGTCAAAAGCACAATCGTTTTTGTAAATCACACAATCTCCTCTTCTGTATTTTATTTCGGTAACATAACATCACAGGGGTTATCATCTTCAGCACTGAGCCACTGACGGCTCTGTTTGACTTGTTGATAAAGAGTTTTTCCTAAAAAACTTTGAATTTCGTATAGTAAGCGAGTGAAAACATTTTCACCGCATCAAGAATTCAGCGAGTTCCTTGTTATACATCAATTGGTATTTTTTTAGATGTTGAACTTGTTCCTCGTCCTACCGTATGAAATGTAAAAATGTCTGGGTCTGGAAGAATGCAAGTTTGTCATGCTTGTCTGGCATGACTCGGGAATCTGTGTTGCATAGGCACGAAAAAGCCTTCTTACCTGTCATGCAAAAACGCAGTTTGCCATGCGGAATACGTAAGACATGGCAGCCAAAAAAATTGTCATGCATAGCTGCGTATTGCAGTGCGTCTATCATTCATTTTTAGCATTACAAGTTTCCAGTCCCAGACATTTTTGCATTTGATATACCGCTTACATCTCACACCTGCGCTTCAAATCCTTCCGCATGTTTTCCCGGAGTCGGTGGCACAGCTGTAGGTTATCAAGTGCAAATATGTCTGGGTCTGGAAGAGTGTAGACTTGTCGTGCAGGTTTTCCATGACTCATGAGGTCTGGAATGCGGGACCTAGCATGATAGACTCTGTGAGGTCTCTGTCATGCCTATCCTGCATAAGAAACTCCCTCCCAACTTGTTCGAAAGTGGACAGCTTTTGGCGCTCATGCAACACAGATATTTGCATGATTCAGATTTAGCATGACAAGTTGCGATCTTCCAGACCCAGACATATTTGCAATCCATACAGGTCTCGTCTCTGCAACGTGACCCGGCTTCCGTGCGTCGCGATCAGCAGCGAGTTTGCGCAGAGGAGTGTCAAGCCCTGCTCCATCTATCGCAAGAAAAAACTGTTACAGTTACACATTGTGTTGAAAGAACCGCAAGACAGACGACCTTTGTAATGCGGGAAATGCTTGCGAGCCTCGTTTCCTACGTCTTTTTCCTTTTGATCTTTGCATTACAAGTTTTCTCTTCCACACAGAGAAAATTTGTGATGCAGAAACTCCAACAGATGTGTAACTGTAACACTTTTTTCTTGTGATACCATCACCTTCTGAAACAGCGTGATCGCCTGGAGACTCCACTTGCGGTGGGCGTAGCCGAGGTCTTCCTGCTGCTCAAGTATGGAAACAGCAAAGAGCAGGCGGATCGATTTGATGTATATGCGCATTTATTTGGTTGTGCAGGTGCACTTACGATGTTTCTTGTTCACGGACATCACAGCAATAATATTCATGCACAAGGAGCACCCGCCGCATGACAAATCCACAGCGGTCTTTGTAGTTGTCTCCTTTGATATGCCGCACCGCACGCCGGAACGCCAGCTATCACAGGAAAAAGTGTTAACGTTAACGGAATTTGTGATGCAGCAATGCATCACAAGACATTCCAAAATTTGTAATGCATAGCATGCATACTGGGCTACATTTGTGATGCATGGCTGCAATCTGTGAAAACCGTTAACATTAACACTTTTTCTTGTGATACCAGCTTAGAAAACATCACGTTCGTCATGGACTGTTTGGACTGGAGGAACCTGTTTTGATCGTGATTCAAAATCCTATCAACTGCAAAAACGTCTGGGTCTGGAAGGTTGGAACTTGTGATGCTACCTTTGCACACTAAAAAAATCTGTCTTGCATGACCAGCAAGAGGAGTCTAGTTTGTGCTACGCGGGGAGGGCGTGTGTCACACGGAGTAGGCATCAGGAAGCCATCTAGAAATCTGTGATGCTAGGTCGTGCATTACAGACATCCTGGGTCATGCAAAATATGCATGACAAATCTCAGAATCTTCCAGACCCAGACATTTTTGCATTTGATGAATCCGTGTACGTGTTCGATGTAGTTCTTTGTTTAGCGATTGTGCACGACAGACATCAACAGCTGACATCAGATAGTAAAAGCGATTTATGCACCACTGAACCAACATGACCTCCATGAAATTCGCAGCAGATTTAAGTAGTACGCGATCTCCTGTTCGATCCGTTTCTGTTGGTGCAACCCCACGCTGGTAGCGATGACGCGCTTCCGCCCGGCCAGATACGTTTTTGCGCCGATCGGGCGCCGAATGTTGACTTGCGGGTCTTCATCTTTCGCGACCCGGAGCACGGAGGTCTTTATGCATTGCAAATATGTTGCCTGGCACTGGAAGGAGGGGCACTTGTCATGTCATGTCTGGATTGTGCAAAGATTTCTGTTGCATGATTACCAAAAGGAGGTGTCCACTTTTCAGCAAGTTTATTTGCGGCAGTTTCTCATGCAGGAGGGGTGTGATGTTGAAGATATCACAGAATCTGTCATGCTAGGTCCTGTATGCCATACAAGATGGGTCATGGAAAACATGCATGACAGGTCTCGCAATCCTCCAGACCCAGACATACTTGCATTTGATAGTCTTCTCCCGGAGCACGTTCGCATTGTTGGCGACGTCACTCGGGTCGAACTGTTTTTCGTTTTGGCTTGCGTGAAATCATGATTTATTATCAGCATCACAAAAACCGGTAAAAAATTCTCGTTCTAGTAGTACGAAAAATTTTCTTTGGCTCCTGTGTCGTGCTGTGTGCTGAACATGGCTCGCAATCGTATGAATGATTTTTACGCAAAATATTACCGAGATCCGATCTACTGTTCATCATCATCTCACAGCGCGCCATACATTATCAAGCTATACCCTCATCACTCCCCCTTTCTTCAGCTCGAGCGGGCCGGCAACCCGTGGCTGGATCTGGTTGTGATCCACCGTAAGAACCAAACTGGTGTTTCTCAGCATCTCCTCGTCTGCATCGAAGTTATTTTGGGTGCCGTCCGTAATATCCTTGTTGCCTGCGGGGAACTCACCGTCACCCCCGTGATCGCCTTGCAGCTCTTCGTCCCCTTGTAGCTGCTCGAACGTCGGCGCCTTCAGCGGCTGGTGCGCCGGTTTCTTCTTTTTCGCGTTGTTCTGGCGATTGCTCGTTTCAAAAACGCCGGCAGAGGAGGAGGACGACGCAGCGGCACCAGAGGTCTTGTTTCCCGCGGCGGCAGCTCCCGCAGCGACAGCTGCTTGCTCCCGCCCCCGTTTCCGCTGCATGTAGACGGGCATACGGGACGCTGCTGCACCGACACTTTGGTTCGACGTTTCTTGGTCCCGCTGACTGTCCAGCAGTCGCTCCTGTACCGGTTCCTCCTCGCGGGTCGTCGTGGTACCGAGCTGCTTCTTCTTTGTCTTTATGCATTCCGAAAGCTAAAGTATTTTCGTACTGGCCGCTATAAAGTTCTTTATTTTTGACAAAAAAGGACAAATATGGCGTCGATGCAGATGTAGATGCAGTTTGCAGCAGCGTGTGCATTTGACACATCAGACATACATCAGGCTGTTTTGATATCATGCAGGTTGTTTTGGTGCCATGCTCATGCAGTACGTATCACAATTCATAGTCCGAGACTGAGTACTACCAGATACTTTTGCACGGCATAGTGTTGAATGTACTTCCGCTCTTGCCTTTCGCCTCCTTCGCCGGCGGAACATCACCCTGCTCTGCAGCAGCAGCAGCCTTTTTGGCGTTTGTCACCGTCTTCTTGTTTTGCTTGTTTCCCGCAGCAGGCTTGAGAATCTCGTCCGCCATCAGGTCGTCTTCGAGATATGCAGTGCTAAAGCACCGTACTAGTATAAATTGCATTACAAATCGGCTTAGCATTACAAATTGACTTTGTAATGCGGCTTTGCCTTAAGAAAAAAATTTGCAATGCATAAACGCAATTGCTACGAGTCCGATACTTTTGCACAGGATACGAGATCGATGGCGCCGATCATTTCCGGGGAGTCGTCGTCAACACCGTTCAAGCTGTTCTGGAATTCGTCTTCCGGACTGCCCGCATCGGAGTCGACGTCCTGCAACACCGGAGAGGAGGGAGAACCGGCGGGGATCTTCTTCCCTTGTTTGGTGGAATTATTCTTCCCATAATTTTTCTTTCCCGTGGACTTGCTGTTGCGCTTCTGCTTGTTCTGCCCTTGGTCAATCTGCTTCTTCAACCTCTCGGGCATTTTATCGTCGGTGTGGGCAGGAGCTATGTTGTTGCCACCCTCGTCGAGGAGCGGTGGTGCCACGGAAGTGTTGTTTTTCCGGGTCGACGAGGTGGTCGTTGCACCCCCAGACACCGGTTCCTGTTGGCGGTCTTCACTGTTTCTCGCGATACTCGTGGACACGTTCGACAGACCGGAGGTTCTCTGAAGATTCTGCGGCTTCTTGTCAGAACCTCCGTTACTGCTCGACTTGTTCTGCTGCGCTCGTCGGGAGGTCGTCGTGGTGTCGGACGCGGGTCGTCCAGCTTGTTGTGCAGCGCCGGAGGACGGAGAGGTTGTGCCAGCGGTACCGGCAATAGTCGTGGCAGCAGGACCCCCTACTTCATCGCCGGCGATGGTGTTGCTTCGATATTGTTCTTCCACGCCGCTACGGCCTACGCTTTCGTTCTCCTTTCCCTTTGCTTCCAACACGCTGACAATCTTCTTGAGTCCGGAGGTGTCGTGCAGTACGTGCTCCTCGCAGTTGGCGAACCCGTGAACGACTTGCTGGAAGGTGTGTGCTATACAGTGCAAAAGCATCGTGCTCGTACTACTTAATCGCGGCCATGCATTACAAATCCCGGGCTCAAGGCAAACCCGCATCACAAACTTCATTTCTCATGCTGAGAAAATTTGTCATGCGATTCGTACTAGTACGATGCTTTTGCAATGCATATGTGCGTCCGTGGTCGCAGCGCAGGTGTGCGCAATCTTCGACATCATCATGGCCTTGATCTGCAGTTGCCGCAGCGACATCTATCGCAAGAAAAAAACTGTGTAAGCGTAAGTCTGTGATGCAGAAGATGCAAAACAGTTACACTTGTCATGCTGGACATGCGTCAGAGCCTCTTTTCGTACGTGTTTTCACGTACTAGCCGCGCATGACATGCTCTCTCTGTCATGCAGAGCAAACTTGTGATGCTATTCCTCCAAGAAAGTTACACTAACACAGTCTTTTTCTTGTGATAACATCTGGCTCTGGTTTACTTCCCGGCACCACCGATATTCCTCGTCCGTGATCCATGAAGAGTCTTTCGCCCACTCCACATCGTTCATGTTCATGGGCAGGTGAAACTCCTGGAAGATAAATTCGGTGGTTCTGTTATCCTGTGTAATAACGTCCCGACTCCAGAGTTGTCATGCACATTTGCAATGACAGGAACACTTGTAATGCGCTTCCACATGACAGGCATTTCCACTCACGTTTTTGCATTTGTAATGCTGCAAACAGGATAAGCAGATGGATTTGTGATGCGGTCGTCCTTGCTAACATGCACTTCTACACTACAGACTGCAACTTGTCTTGCGTGGCCTCCAAAACTTCTGGATTTGTGTTGCTAAGTTTCCAACCTGACTATGGTGTGGGGACGTATTTACTCAGGATATCCGTCGTCGTCTTCGTCGTCCTCCCCGGCAGCGTACCGCGCGACTTTCTTCGCGGCTTCCCCATTATCAAATGCAAATATGTCTGGGTCTGGAAGATTGCACGGCTTGTCATGCACATTTTGCATGACCCGTGATATCTGTGATGTATGCCCCAGCATCACAATTTTTTTGCGGGCATCTTGATGCCTATCCCGCATGAGAAATCCCCTCTCCGCGGAGCAAAAACTGGACGTTTCTTGCTGCTCATGCAATACAGGTTTTTTTCGATTCCAAAAATAGCATCACAAGTTGCATTCTTCCAGACCCAGACATTTTTGCAATACATACCCATGCGTTTTAAGCAAGTTCTTGAACACCCGCAGTTCCCGCGCCTCGTCCTCGTCCTCTTCTTCGTTCGCGTCATTCGTGGTCTCGTTCTGGCTGGGAACGCGTTTCTGCTCTTCCTGCTCCACGACTTGTTTTTCAAAAGAACTGCTGCCGTTCTTCCCTTGTTCCCCCGCGGCCAATAAAGCAGCTTTACTTTTCGGCTTGGACGACGTCGACTTCGCTCTTTTCTTGTCCCCGACCAGCTCGTCCTTGAGCACGCTCTTTTTGAACTTCTTGCTACTGTTTCCTTTATTCTTGTTGGCCGACGCAGTAGAGGGTAGCTTCGAGCTTTTGTTCTGCTGCTGGGGCACGACCCCACCGACCAGCCCTCGCTGTTGCAGCGGATGTTGATCTACTTCTTCTGCAGGAACAGCCAGTTGTGGTGTATTGTTGTTGGTCGAGTTGCTCGTGCGGGGGTCTTTTTTCGACGAAGAACCCGACGTGTTGTTCGGCTGGACGGTGTTGTTCGGCGTAGTGCTGCCTCCCCCGCTGGTAGAGGTTCGCATGGCTGCCTGCTGTTGCAGCAGCGAACTTGCCTGTCCCAGAATCTCCTTCGCGTGCCTGGGCCGCGGAAGTGTAGTTGTACTGTTGGTGCCGCTTACAACAACCGCTCCGGAGGACTTCGACGTTCGGCCCCCGAATTTATTGTTGGAGTTTTGCTGTGCAGGGCGCCACTGAGACGAATTGGGGTTGATCGTTTGCTGCGGCTCCACCATCAGGGAAGTAGTAGCAGAAGCAGTAGCAGCGCCGCTGCCGAGCTGCGGCTGCCGCAGGTCGGGGACGAGCGAGGATTGCACCACCATGGAAGATCCGGCAGATCCATTCTTCTGGAAAGAACTCGGGCTGTTGGGGTCGTTGACGACGACCAGGCTGCCGGTACGGAAAATCACGTCCGGTTGCTGGTGTCCTACTTCTACCTGCTGCTGCGAGAGTTTGTCGTAGTTCAAATTGTTCAGCTGCGGGGCGTGCAACGCCGGCGGTTGTTGTCCTGCTCCGGGAGCTGCACCACCAGTTGTCCGGAAAGTAGACGAAGACGAAGCTGCAGCACTCGCAGGTTGTCCACCGTCGGCTTTGCTGCGCGGCTGTTGCGACGTCGAAGCAGGCACTTTTCCCCGTGTAGTTCCTGCTGCTTTCGATGCGCCCAATGTCGTGGTCACAGCAGCACTCCCTGTAGCGCCACTTCCCTGCGTCGCACCGACGGCACTACTGCTCGCCTTGTTGGCCGGCGGTGCTTTTGCATCGGTGGACTTCGCGTGGCTGTGTCGGGCCCGGACAGTATCCTGTGGAAAAACCAAAAAACTACCCACTGCGTTACTCTTGTTTACCTCGCGCGACTTCTCGTTTCCGTATCCGTTTGACTATATTGAAAAGTAAAATCCCAAAGGGAAGTTTGAGTAGAGCACGTTTCCGTTTGACTATAGCTACTTTCTTTTCTTCCAGACTTCTCACAAGCATGACCAATTACAGTTTCCAAACACCTACTTAGTGTAGAACGCCGCCCATGCAGATTTTTGCATGACAAGTAGGAGTACATCTTGTGGAATGGGTATTAAGTACTTAGCGGTTTTTACCCAGGATAAACGTCATCGATGAGCCGGGCCATCTTGGTTACTTTTGCGTACAAAACTTGCTGTTCTTTTCTAGTTCTCTTCAATTCTCTCTCACGACCATGATACACAAAAATTGTCCTTGATATTACAGAACCATCATCTACTTCGTCACCCTATCGTAGATTTCAAATTTCAATTTCTTGCTTTTGTGGTGCCGTTTTACAACTATTTGTATTTGCCGGAGTCTTGACCTGTGTAATTAGATATTTACCACTATGTGCTGTGAGGGTACTAGTAGCCGGAGCGAATCGGCCACACTTTCAGTTGAAATTGAAATTGATTTTGCGCTTGTTGGCTTTCTAGCGTACTATCCTGAATAAAGACTGGTGGGTATTGCTTCCCTAGCGGGATGATGAAGTAGGGGAGCGCTTCAACAATATGAATATTGCTCAAAATTATTTCCCTTTGCAGGACGAGGTACTATAATGGGCAGTTATTTCTGCTGCTGCGTTCTGTGGGGTCGTCGTCGTCGTCGTTGGGAGACAAAGGAATGAGCGTATCATCTGTAAATCTAATATTGCGGCAAATATAGTTACGTCTTTGAAATCTTTCTCGTGTAGTCCCGCTGCAGGGGAGCAAAACACAGCTATCTTTTTTCCAACTAGCAGTGACGAGACGACTCGCAACGAAGCGGCTCGATCTTCTCGGAACAACTCAACCAAAGAAGTATCCGATTTATGTGCTTCTGCTTCCTTTTACAACTCGATTTGGACGAAACTCTGTAATATTCTGCCTTCCTCCGAAAAAACAACTACTCAGGCGATTTTTTCTTCGACGTTTGATTCGATCACGAGGAACAGGTTTTACTGCGCTAAATCTTAATTTGCGCTTTAGGAGGTTGTGTCATCTCTTCCCCCTGCCTTACGCTACAAATACTTTTTTTCCTATTTTTCCAACAAACTGTATACAAGAGACGAAAAACAATCACTGCGTCATAGGTCGGTCTTCCTTTATGATACAGTTGCATTTGTTTTCGAAGGTTTCTATTCTACAATTGCATTTACGTCGTTCAAAGTCATTCTGCCCACGTTGCCGTGTCTCAGCGAAGATTTACTTACTACAGCTGCGTGCTTCTTGTTCTCCGACAAGAAGCGCAAGAAAGTAGTTCTTGGAAAACAGGCTTGTTTACTATCTCCGGAGAAGTAGCTGGAAAACAAGCTGTTCTAATTTTTTCGCGAGACCTCCGCGCAAAATTCATTCTTTGAATGGTTGCTCTGAAGAGCCTACCACGTGTACTAGCTGTTTTTTAAGCAGCTACTACAACACTTTTACTTTACGTAGGTGTAAATAAGTAGCAAAATACAGTTGCAATTTTGGGATTCATCCGCTGCCGCTTGGACGTTGTCACCCGATAAGATAAACAAGTCAGTGCACTATATCGTACTCGAGGTATCAGACGGGGGCTTTCATCTTTTGGTACAGTGTTGCATTTTGTTTTGGTACAATAAATGAAACTACGTGCGAGCTACTGCTCGTTGCTTTTTTTTAGCACCAGAGATATTAGATCGGTCAACACGATTTTGTCATGAGGTGCCGAGGTAATAATTGAATATCAAAGTCGTGTGAGAAGTGTCAAGATATAAGAACTGCGTAAGTGTCAAGATATTGAATCAAAGTGTCAAGATATTGAAATTGAAAATAAGTTTAAGTGTCAAGATATTTTTGCATAGGTGTCAAGATATTGAAATAAAATAAGTGTAGTGTCAAACTGTTATCGAGTAAACAAAGTGTCAGGATCAGCCCTGCTAGCGAAGACCACCTCCGGCGCAGTAGAACTGGAACTGACGCAAGCTTTCTTTCTCGAATAATTCATATTTTTTCGAGAACAGAGTTTGAATTTCATGGTAGTTGCCAGTATCCTTCTTCTCCCGGCCCGTCTTCTCGTCTAAAAAGCATCCCTTTTCGTTTTCACGCGTCCAACCGCACTGCAGAGTACTGGCGCGGAACCGCAGGCGAAGACCCGGAGGACCTTATCCTGAGGAAAAACGTCCCCACCTGATAGCCAAGATGGGGAATCTGCTAGACAAATCAGCCAGGTTAAACTTTGGTTGTTGCGCATGACAGGTTTGGCCTCGTAGTGTATAACCCTGTTTGGCTTGTTCAGCAGCATCACAGACCTAGCGCATCATGCTGATTGCAGCATTACAAATTCCAAAACACAACCAGAAAATGCTTGTCATGGGGCTCCGCATGAAAAACATTTTGAGCATGCAGAATTGCGTGACTGGGGTGGGGACGTTTTTACATAGGATAGACCTGCTGGCGGATCGCTGTAAGGACAAGTTTATGGATTGCAAATATGTCTGGGTCTGGAAGATTGCAACTTGTCATGCTACATTTGGATTCTACAAAAATCTGCTTTGCATGAACAGCAAAAGAGGTCCAGCTTTTGCCACGCCGAGAGGGCATTTCTCATGGGGTATAGGCATCAGGAAGCCGTCACAATCAAAATCTGTGATGCTAGGGCATGCATCACAGCCATCACGAGTCATGCAAAATGTGCATGACAGACCTTGCATCCTTCCAGACCCAGACATATTTGCATTTGATAAAGTTTCGCGACAAACTGCGTTGTCGGTCCAGCGCCCTCTCCGAAGTCAGCCTTTCCACCACGTCCAGGGCCTGCGGGATCGGAAGCACCGCGTCTGCCCCGACGTCGCCTATGAAAGCGTCAGGACTGAAATCGTCAAAGTTGAAATAATTTTTCATGCATAGTAGATTGCAAGGCATGAAGTGCCTCTCTTGCAGGAATGCCAAGTGAGGCCGACTGTCAGCCTGTTTGGGATCTGTGATAAAGCTGCTAAACTAGCATGACAGGCTAAACTAGCATGACAGAAGACGCCGTCTGTCCCTAAACAACATGACAACCTGGATTTAGACGGTGCCGAAATTTGTCATGCACTGCTTACAAATTGGACTTCCAGTTCCAACGCGTATCGATTTTATGCATTACAAGTCATCTCAACTTTGTCGATTTCAATCCTGACACTCCCATATCGCCCAACGCGGAAATGTCGCGGCGCAGCGAGAGCTATCAAAAACAAAAATGTCTGGGTCTGGAAGATTCTAAACTTGTGATGCTGTCTCTGGGTTCGAAAAAAATTTGTATTGCGTGACCAGTAAGAGGAGTAGATTTTGTGCTCTGCGGAGATGGCATTTGTCATGCGGAATAGGCATGAGGAAGCGCTCTAAAAATCAAAATCTGTGATGCTAGGCCATGCATTACAGGCATTATGGATCATGCAAAATATGCATGACAAATCTTGTAATCTCCCAGACCCAGACATTTTTGCATTTGATAAGAGCTGCCGACTGATGTCCTCGCGACTGAGCTCCGCGCTGTGCAGCCGGGAAAGCGTATCAAAGGAAAAAAGTGTTACAGTTACACACGTTTGTAGTGAATTCAGCATCACAAAATTGCCTTGCATGACAGATGAGATGAAAACTTGCCATGCAGAGTCAGAGATCATAAGGCAAAATACATATAGACAAGAAACGAGGCTCGCAAGCATCTCGCGCATGACAGAGGTTGCTCGTCTTGCATATGTCTTGCAACACAACGTGTCAGTGTAGCACTTTTTTCTTTGCATAAAGTGGCGGGGGGACGGGCAGCCGCCCCGCCTGTTCCTCGTCCGCCGCCGGCGTCGCTGCCGTAGCCACATTCACTGCGTCCCCAAGCGTGAATTTCATGCCCATCCCGAACACGAGCAGGCCCGCGCTATCAAGTGCAAAAGTGCATGGGTCTGGAAGATTGCCAGGTTTGTCATGCATATTTTGCATAATGCATGAGCATGATGCCTGTAATGCATGACCTAGCATCACAGATTTTTAAAGGGCCTTCTGATGCGTATTCCGCATGAGAAACGCCCGCTCCGCGTAGCACAAACTGAACTCCTCTTGCTGGTCATGCAATACAGATCTTTTTTACCTTCCAAAGACAGCATCACAAGTTGCAACCTTCCAGACCCAGACATCTTTGCATTTGGTACGCGCCGAAGAGCTGCAGTTTCGTCACCGGTTCGTGCAGCAGCAGCACGGCAAAAATTGCGGAGCACATGCGGTTATGCACTGCAAATATGTCTGGGTCTGGAAGAATGCAGTAGTTTGTCATGCAGATTTTGCATGACCCGTGAGGTCTGTGATGCATGCCCTAGCATCAGAGATTTTGCGAGGGCTTTCTGATGCTCATACCGCATGAGAAATGCCCTCTCCGCGTGGCACAAATTACACCTCTCTTGCTGTTCATGCAACACAGATTTTATGTAGAGTCCAAAGGCAGCATCACAAGTTGCTTTGTTCCAGACCCAGACATATTTGCATTTGATAGCGGTTCAGATTGGCGAAGATGGAGCAGGTGTTATCAAAATGCAAAATCCCCCCACCCTATATCAAAACGGAAATCTGTGATGCGGGATTTCTGTACACAAATCAAATTCGTCTTGCAGAAGAGCAATGCACGCAGATCGCAAGCCTGGACAGGGGCCTCTTATTGTAGGCACCTAGCATGGCAGACGTCAGCCCTGGAGGCCTTACGGCATTACAAATCGCCTACATAACGCGGCGGACAGCCTCAATTCGCCTTCTTGCATGACAAACCGGATTTGTGGCCACAAATCTGCAACACAAATTTTCAGGAGGGTGCGTTTTCAATATGGGGAGGGGGAATTTTTCCTTTCGATAGGTGTAGGAGCCACAGGCGTCAATGAGCAGAAACTCGGTGAGCAGCCACAAGGCGGACCCGATCCCGATGCAGAAGATTGCCCGGAGAAAGTTCGGGAAATTCATGTTCGGGTACTGTTGCTTCAGCGCCGAATCTTCCGCCAGGAGCTGCTGGACCCGGTTGTAGGGTAGCCACGCGGACCCAACTCCGTCCTCGTGCTCCATGAGAAAGGACAAGAAAAGGTAGCAGCACCAGTTAAACGGCAAGATCAGCTGCAGGGTGCGCACGGCGCTGGGCATCTTGATACTTTGCGCGTCCGCGGCCGTCAGTTCTACTTTGGCCGCCGGGGGCTGCTGCGGGTTTTCGGCCGCGACTTCGTCTTCCCCGATGGAGTCCAGAGTGGAGTTGCGCGGAATTGTTCCCGTCTTCGAGGATTGCTTCTTCACCAGGAGCGGGGAAATTTCGTTTTCCTCCTGCTGGCCCTCAGTCGCTCGCTGCAGTTGTTTTTCGGTGAGGTTTTTTTCGTAGTTGCCCTGCACCAAATCCACGATGATGATCCGGAACGCGCGGGACAAAACCGCTACGATGCTCTATCGTATTTAAAAACGTCCCCACCCGATAGTTGTAATGCAAATCTGCCTGCTGAAAATGTTTCTCATGCGGAACCCCATGAGAAGCATTTTCTGTTCGTGCTTCGTATTTTGTCATGCTCCAATCAGCATGATGCACTAGATCTGTGATGCTACTGAGCTAGCTCAAACAGCACTACAATACGAGTCCAAATTTGTCATGCAAGACAGCCAAAGCTTGTGGATTTGTCTAGCCATTTCCCAATCTAGACTTTGGGGTAGGGGCGTTTTTACATAGGATATGCTCCAGATGATGCCCAGGGAAAAACTGGCCGACGGACCGGCTATGGGGAAACGCGCGGCGGCCAAGGCACCGGCACTTCTCTCGGAGGAAGTAGAAGGGAGCATGCTTGCTGTTGTTCCCGTAGCTGCGGCTAGTAACAGATGCAAAAAACTGGACTGCTGCTCCACGTTCGTAGTATCAACCCCGAGGACGGCGGCTGTTGTAGAAGTACTCTTGCGACCGGCGACCATCGCTTCTGCACCCGCAGGGGTGGATGTTGCGGTTGGGGCGGAGGTCGTCGCGGCGGGGGCCGCACCTCCTCCGGGAGCGATTGCGTTGTCCGACTGAATATCGACTGCAAATATGTCTGGGTCTGGAAGGATGCCAGACTTGTCATGCAGGTTTTTCACGACCCATGAGGTCTGGTATGTAGGACATAGCATGACAGATTCTGTGAGAGTTCTATCATGCCTATCCTGCATGGGAAACTCCCTCTCGATTAGGTCAAAAGTGGACACCTTTTGGTAATCATGCAACACAGATTTTTACATGATCCAGATTTAGCATGACAAGTTGCTTTGTTCCAGACCCGGACAATTTTGCATTTGATACTGGAAATCACTGAGTCCGGACCCAGCGCCGGCCGCGAACATGCCGCCGAGCACGATGGGCAAGACGGAAGGTCATATGGGATTCTCAATTGTATACATCCTCAACTGTTACATGAATTTGTGATGCAGGAACGGAGCTTGCAACTCTTGCATTAGAAATTTATTGCCAGAGTCAGATTGTTCCCATCCTGTTTGGCTCTAATTCCAAAATTTGTCATGCGAAGTAGCTTCACCGTGTGGATGCTGATGCTCATTTTGCATGACAAATCATGCAACAGTTGAGAAGGTAACCGAGTTGAGAACGCCAT
This sequence comes from Amoebophrya sp. A120, assembly GCA_905178155.1. NCBI lineage: Eukaryota > Dinophyceae > Syndiniales > Amoebophryaceae > Amoebophrya > Amoebophrya sp. A120. Next base: position 8,384,142 of record CAJINV010000004.1, read on the forward strand.
AGCCCAGGTCCACCGGTTGTACTGCACGTTGGGCTGCAGTATGAACTGCAAACATGTCTGGGTCTGGGAAGTTGCGAGATTTGTCATGCTAGTCTGGCATGACTCTGAACTCTGTATTGCGTCGTGCCCGCGAAGTAGAGCTCTTCCTATCTGTTTTGCAAAAACGCAGTTTCTCATGCGGGTTACGCAACTCTGAACCACGGAAAACGTTGCCATGCGGGGCAGCGCATAATTACAGTGCGCTCACTCTACTCCCCTTTCTTGCATCACAAGTTTATTCCAGACCCAGACATATTTGCATTTGAATTTGATATGCAGGACCGAGGTGACGACGATGCTGACGGCCGGCCCGACCATCATGACGGGCTCCACCACGGACACTGGGAGGTACAGTAGACAGGACAGGTAGCTGAACCCCGAGAGCACGTTCAGCATCACATTCGCCACCAGCAGCGAAACCGGCAGGCCGAGAAAGCTGTTCTTTTGCTGCTTGAACATGGCTATCAAATGCAAAAGCATCGCACTCGTTGTATAAATGCATGACAAATAATTCCCTCAGCATGAGAAATGAAATTTGCAATGCGCATTTACCTTGAGAAAAAAATTTGTAATGCATGATTGCAATACGAGTACGATACTGTTGCACAGGATAATGGCGTAACTCTTGTGACCCGGGGTAATGGTGAAGTTGTACGCATTGCCGAACAGCAGGTACAGACTGGTCACCAAGAACACGTGTGTGGCCACGCACACGTTGAGAAACAGTGGCGCCTGGAAGTTCAGCCGCCAGTCTAGGAAGGTGTTTGTGGTGGTCGTCGTTGGTGCTGTTACACCAGCTCCAGGCGCATTCTCATTTTCGACGGCGTGCGGGTCCTGTGTGGAGAGTTTGTAGACCAAAACATAGAACACGTAGCTGCCCGTGTGCACCAGCGCCTGCAACACCTCGCTGAATATCATGCACGGGGTGGACATGCGGGCAGCTGCTGCACCCGGCTGTTGGACGAGTACTTCTGCCGGTTGCCGCTGCTCCGCCGCTTTGGCGTCCGCCGCCACGTCTGGCATTTTGGTCTACTAGCTCAACAAAAAAGTGTTGTTTCTTTCTCCTGCTATTTTGCCTTGTCGGACTTCTCGGTGGTGTTGTAGTTGCACTAGAAATTTGTTGGTACAGAGAGAAGTAGCGCAGTACTGATCTTTTGACTTGATACCGCTTTTGCTATTCACGAGTTCTGGTGCCACGAGCTTGCTTCAAAATCTTCTTTGTTTTACTACACTATTTAAAAAAATGGTTTACGTGCAGTAGCTCTTGCGCTCGATCTTCAACACTCTCGATTACAACAACGACGCTCCACGAGAACGGCCCCTCCCACGAAGTTTCACGACGAAGAGATGAATTTGAATAAGTACCGAGAGAGTTACTATTTCAACATCTGTACGAGAAGTGGATGAATGCCTGGTTCGGTTTTCTATGTGTCCTGTACATGAGGTTTTGGCTTTGCTCGGCGCGCGACGAGTTCGGGGTGAACACGTTGATGTAGCACTAGCATTGTACATTACAGCGGAATCTATAACTCCGTACCGACCTGCTTCCATCTCCAGGTTTAACAAGCGCAGACTATCAGTTTCATTTCGTGCCTCTAGCTCGTCTGCAGCCGCGCACATTGCTAAATCAAAAACCGTGAGTGCCATGTTGATTGTTCCAATTCACGTTTCTTTTCGAACAAGTAGAAAATCATTTTCTCGCGTAAGTATGTGATTCATTTTTTTCACATTTTCGTTTTGTTTTTCTTCGGTATCCCCGGAATGTGAAAGGTTCGGAGAGTCGTAGTTCCATCCGGATTATTAAACGCAAAAGTGTCTGGGCCTGGAAGAGTGCCAGACCTGTCATGCAGGTTTACCATGACCCATGAGGTCTGCAATGCGGGACCTGGCATGGCAGATTCTGCGAGAGTTGTATCATGCCTATCCTGCATGAGAAACTGCCTCTCGATCAGTTCAAAAGTGAACAGCTTTTGGTAACCATGCAACACAGATTTTTACCTGATTCAGATTTAGCATGACAAGCGGCTTTGTTCCAGACCCAGACATGTTTGCATTTGATACGGATTCGTCGACTTCATTTCCTCCACGTCTGGCGCCGCGCGAAGTAGCATGTGACGGCTCGCGGGGGTCTTCACTTTTTTTTCGAACAGTGTGTCTCTGCATCGCTCGGAAAAAGTTTTTCACTGTATGGATTTCCATTTCTTGGAACTTTTGCATTACAAATTCGTTCTACATGACAGAGAAAATTTGATGCCATGTGTCCTGGTTCCCATGGCAAAACAAACCTGACAATGACTCTCGGTCGTGCATGCGCAGCAAAGCAAACATTTCTGCATTTCAATGCTTCTGCATGTTGACAAGTTAAGTATTACAGTGAGCCAGTTTTTTCCTCCGATACCTCCCCCTTTTCGCGAGCCAGGTTCCGGGCCTTCCGGTAGATCTGCCGTAGCTTCGAGGACATGCGCCCCCCGCGCTCGCGCCGGTACCGCCTCTGACTGTGGAGGGGCAGAATGGTGGGCAGAAACAGGTGGCTGGTCATGTTTGACAAGTTCGGCAGCCTGGAGGGAGATCGCGAAGAAGACCCGAGGGCGACAAGAGACCTCCTCGCGCCGCCGACGTGGTCCACCGGTTGTAGTATAATTCTGCCGGAACAAGAACTGGTGTTACAGCTGCTTCGCTCGCACGGTGATAATACTTTGCTACCAGCAGATGGGCACGAGGATGAAGAAAATCCGCGACGCGATACCGTCGTCCTTGAACCGGCGGCGAGAAAATTTTCATGTCGTCCAGTAGTAGTAGCGACACCGCCTCCGGCACCGTACAACCCTGGCGCGAAAAGCCTTCGGAAGGAACAAGTAGCACAAAGTCGCATGGAGGAGCGCGGCGCCCTTTGTTGCGCCATAGAAAAATTACGGGATGCGAAGATCAACGACGGCGGCATTATTATATGCTCGCTTCAAAGTGCGTACAACAAATTTAAGTACTTGAGCGCAGGAGATGAACGGCATCTATTTCTAAATACGACGCCTGCTTCAACAAACGGTACCGTTTTGGTCGCCTGTACAACGAGGAGACTGGTAATAGGGCTTAGTTACTACTTATTCCGCGGCAAGAGCTACATGCTGGGAAAACAAGCGACCGCAATTAGCGGTCGCTTGTCCTTCCAGCCAAAACCAATGGGGGGGGAAAACACCTTTCCGTCGGAAACACTTCGCCACTCTATCGGCGGCCAAAGGTGTGGCCGAATACGAATTGGAACAATTTCGAGGGCAGTTTTTTGGCGGTGCATTTCATCTTTCTGCAGGACGGAGGTTCAGATTCAGATTTCACTAAGAACGTCGGTGGTCGTAGAAAGCAATGTCAAATATTCTCATTGTCAACAACACACAAGTAATGATACGTAGCCTTTTGTGCCTTTTCGTTTCGCTGGATACTGTAGGGAAGTCGAGCAAAGCCAAAACGTGTTGGCTGTGGCTCTTTCTGCCACAGCCGACATTATCAAAAACCAGGAAGATGACCTTAAATCCGCATGCAGAACCGATGCGCGCTCGTGCGGACAACGGTGACGGTCTAGCAGCGCGTGACAAGTTTTGACGAAAGTGCTAGAAACAATTACGTAGTTCGCAGAAAAAGAAAGTGAGAATTGTCAACCAAATACCGGACGAGAAAGGCAGCAGTCCGAAAAAAGGAACACTAAAAACGTACTGTACTATACAAAGATTTCGAAAAATTGCAACTAGAAAAAGTTTGAAGTTTCGCGAGCAGGGAAAGTATTATCAAGTCGGAAGCGCAATTCCACGGAATAAGCAGACGGTTGATTCCTCTTTTTTTTCGCGAAGTAGAAAGTACTAGCACCGTTACTGCGGAAATTTTGTTGTACTGAAAGGACGTGCATTGATCAGTCGACCTACCATATCTAAGTTGGATCCTCGGAGAAGAAATTTTCTGTCATACGTAGACCGGTAGTGAGGCCTATTTCTGATGCTAAGTTCAGCAATTTTGCTCATAATTCTCCTGCCGATCTGTATTCTCTTCACGAAAAGATCTTTTGATTGCATTTCCTTTTGTGGTAAAAAATGCAACGAGAATCTCCACTCATCGATTTTCAGACCACGAAAAATTGTTTTTGTCTTCTTCACCCGTCGGCCTCGTCCGCGGACCAGCCCCTGACGGGAATGTGGTAGGCCGCCTGCACGGCTGGGTACACCGGGAATTCCTGCCCGTTATGCACTGCAAAAGCATCGTACTAGTATAAATCGCATCACGAATTTCCTCAGTGTCAGCATGAGAAATTGTAATGCGGATTTAAATTGAGAAAGAAATTTGTAATGCAGGAATGCGATTTTTAGCACGAGTACGATGCTTTTGCAATGCATATCCGTCCGCTGCCAGCCATTTCCCGAAGACGCCCGTGGGCGCCGTGTACGCTGTAAACGTGTCCGGCGTTTCCGCTGCGATAAGGCTGGAATCCAGGTACCGCAGCAGCCCTTCTGTGTCTTCCGCCGTCAGCCGGTGCAGCAACCGGTTCGATGCACCCTGCAATGATCCCTCTGATGCGCCGGCCTCGCCGCTTTTAAAAGGCTCGGAGCGGAAGAGGAACCTGTCATGCGCGCGTTGGTGCAGTAAGTTTACTAGTACCAAGAAACGAACCGAAGTATGGTCCTTGGGATGATGATGATGATGATGATGATGTTACCCAGTAAAGCTGTGTGCTGATAAAAATCTACCAAGCAGAGCTATCTTGTACAGGAAAACCAAAACATAAACGGCATCAACGTCAACATAATATACCCAGTTCCGTCCTTAAAAATTCCCACGATAAAGGAGGTAGAGGGCAGTGCGCGCACCGAGTCCCCATTGCCCATGGCGTGCAGCTTCGCCTGGATCAGGTAGGCGTTAAACAGGGCTCCTTGATGATTATTTTGGTGGTGCTGGTACTTTGCCCCTACGGTTGGGATGAAAACGTGGGGCAATCGAGCGACCGGGGAAAGTTCAGCCGCGAAGTTGCCGCCGGTGAGCGCCCACGCGACCAGCCCGGTGGGGAGGTAGTCGCGGTTATGGAAGCGTCAGGATTGAAATCGTCAAAGTTGAAAAAATGATTTGTGATGCATAAAATGCAACCAGCAAAGTGCCTGTCTTGCAGAGTAGGCAAGGGAGGCAGATTGTAAGCCTGTTGAGGCTGAGGAGTAGTAGAAATAAAGCTGCTAAAGCAGCATGACAAAAGGCGTCTTCCTTACCCAAACAGCATTACAAACTGGATTTAGGCACTACCAAAATTTGTCATGCGCCACTTAGAAACTGGGTTCCAACTGGTCTCGATTTTATGCATTACAAAGTATTTCAACTTTGTCGATTTCAATCCTGACAGATCCATAGCGGTCCGCGAACCCGTAGTCGTGCACGATGCTCTGGTATGCAAAGAAAAAAGTGCTACAGTTACACATTGTGTTGCAAGACCGGCAGTACAGACCACCTTTGTCATGCCGGAAGTGCGTTGAAGCCTCATTCCCTTCGTGTTTTGCCTTATGATCTTTGCATTGCAAGTTTTCTCTGTCATGCAGAGAAAACTTGTGATGCAGAATTCACTACACCCGTGTAACTGGTGTAACACTTTTTTCCTTGGATATCTGGATCAGAAGCGGATAGGTGCGCGTCTTCAACCTGTATGAGAGTACACAATTGTTCCCCCTCTTTCTCATTTCTCCTGCAAAACACCAACTCCTACAGGCTGTGCCTGTGCCTCTTGGCAAAGGTTTGCATGACAAACTCCGGAAGCCCAAACAGTACTACTTACACTGCTGTGCATCAAATTTGTCATGCAAAACCGGCACTCTTGTTGCTGACGCTTGTATAATTATGCCGTTCATGCAACACAAATGAGGGGGACTCGAGGGGAAATTACTGTGCACTGTCATAAACTGCGGACCGTTTGCACGAGCTGCTGCTGCACCTTTTGGATGTTCTCCTTCTCGGTCCAGTCCTATCCAAGAAAAAAAGTGTTACAGTTACACATTTGTAGTGAATTCAGCATCACAAATTTGCCTCGCATGACGGAGATGAAAGTTGTATTATGCAGAGATTATAAGGCAAAACACACACGAAGCGAGAATCGCAAGCATTCTGCGCATGACAGAGGTCGTCTGTCTTGCATGTTTTGTAACACGGTCTGTAACTGCAACACTTTTTTCTTTGCATAAGTCCGGAACGGCCATCTCCCCGTGCACCTCGCTGGTCGTGTACCCGAGCGTATCACGAGGAAAATAAATCCCCCGTCCCCATACTGAAAGTGAAAAGGAATATTTTTGAAAAATATTTGTAATGCTGATTTATCACCACAAATCGCATCTGTCTTGCAAGAAGGCAACTCCACAGGCTCCCCCGCATTATGCCGGTGCTTTGTCATGCTATTGGGCCTACAGCTCGGACGTTTTTCATGCCAACAGCCTAGGCCAAAACCTCTCTTTACTCGGGCTTGATACTGGCCTGCAGTCCTCGACCCAGCAACACAAATCTGATTTGTGTACTTACGCAAATTCAGCATCAGAAACTTCGTTTTGATACTATGGGGAAGGGGGATTTTTCCTTTTGATAGAGCGCGTTCATGAGCAGGTAGATGGCGTAGTCCGCCTGGGGCACCAGGCCCAGCCGCGTCACCGCGCTCTCCAGGGGAAAAATTTGCTCGTTGTAGTTGAAACGACGGGTCGGGGCGTATCCTGAGCAAAAACGTCCCCACCCCTGAGATAAAGATGGGGAATCCGCTAGACAAATCAGCCACCTCTGGTTATTTCGCATGACAGGTTTATCCTCGTAGCGTAATCCTGTTTAGCTAGTTTCGAAGCATCACAGATCTAGCATACCATGCTGATTCTAGCATTACAAATTTCAAAACACGATAAGAAAATGGTTCTCATGGGGCTCCGCATGATATTGAGAAACTTTTTCGGCATGCAGATGTGCATGACAACTCTGGTGTGGGGACATTTTCAACTAGGATAGGGCGTCCGGAAGCTGATGGCCCAGCTGTTCGTACCGGTGCCGCAGGTCGTCACGCAGCACGGCCGCGAGGTCGCTAGTATCAAATGCAAATATGTTGTTCTTTGATTCTGGAATAAACTTGTGATACGACAAAGCGTGAATGTGTTGACTAGGACAGTTTGTTGTAGTCATCGCACAGCCAAGCATGACAAGTTTCTCGAATGCTCCAAGTATATGCCGGGCGCTCATTAGAAGTTTTCATAGTTATACGTTATTTTTGCATGACAAGAGAAGTCGTGCGCTTTTGAAGATGTAGTCCTCGGTGCAATGCGAAACAGATTTTCATTTCCAGGACTGTTAGCCAAACATGACAGTTTCCACCTTTCCAGATCCAGACATGTTCTTTGCAGTGGATAGATGGCGCGTCCCGATGCTTTTCCCTGCTGTCGTCCGGCTGTTTCCAGGTCCTGCTGCACGATCGCATCCGCAGACTGCCACAGGAGACGCTCGGCGATCGGGTGCAGCCGCTGCTTCCAGGCGGGCAAAATATCACGAGAAAAAACTGTTACAGTTACACATTTTTTGAAGTTTCTGCATCACAAATTTTCTCTGTGTAGCAGAGAAAACTTGTAATGCGAAGATCATAAGGGAAAAGAGGAAGGAACCGAGGCTCCCAAGCATTTCCTGCATGAGAAAGGTTGTCTGTGTTGCCGGTCTTACAACACAATGCGTAACTGTACTTAACACTTTTTTCTTGCGATACAAAACCGCCGTGCTCCACTCCGCCTCGTCGACGCCGTCGAACAGCGTTTTCTCCTGATTTTCAAAGAACTCGGCCACCCCGGTCTCCGGGATGGCCCGGGTCCAGAAGCCGTTGGCCAAGTCGCCCGACTGGTGCTTTTCGATGGACTGCAGAAACGCCCACGCCGTGCCCACGGTGCGTCCCGCCGCCAGGTGTAGGCAGGACGGTTGCGGTGTCGTGTCTGCCTGCCCGCCGAGTAGGGTCGCCGGGTCGCGGACAAAACTGCAGGTTTCCGCCAGCATTGCCGCAGGTGCGCCGATGGATCCCACCCCGCTGGAAGTCTGGCTGCTTGTGCTTGCTCCAGCATCTCCGAGCTGCAGGGACGGCACCGCCACACACGCGAGGATCATAGCTGCGGCACCGGCGCAGGCGCCGACAGCGCCGATTTTTCTGCAGCAGTCGTATCTGCGACGGGCCTCCTCCGGGACGTCGGTAGACGCCAGGGGCTGGAATATGCATTGCAAATATGTGGTCTGGGTCTGGGAGGATGCGAACTTGTCATGCTAAGTCTGGATCGTACAAGAATTTGTGTTGCATGACTACCAAAAGCTGTCCAGTTTTGAACAAGTTTAGAAAAAGACTGTCATGCAGGATAGGCATGATAGGGACGTCGCAGAACCTTTGATGCTAGGTCCTGCATTCCAAACCTCATGGTGCACGGAAAATATGCATGAGGAGTTTGCATTCTTCCAGACCCAGACATATTTGCATTTGATATGGAACTGCATTGCGCGAATACTCGCTGGTGCACCTGCTCCTGCAAGAACCCCAGAGTCGGACGAGCTCGCCAGCTATCAAATGTAAAAATGTCTGGGTCTGGAAGAATGCAACTTGTGATGCTGAATTTCGATTCCAGAAAAATCTGTATTGCATGAGCAGCAAAGGGGATGCAATTTTTGCTACGCTGAGAGGGCATTTGTCATGCGGAATAGGCATCGCGAAGCCCTCAAAAAATCTGTGATGCTAGGGCATGCATCACAGACATCATGGCCAATGCAAAACATGCATGACAAGTCTCAGAATCTTCCAGACCCAGACACTTTTACATTTGATACCAGCATGCTGTTTGAGCTCCTTCCGAGATGAGCCCCCCGAATTGATGATCCCTGCAGGCCCATCGGCGTACTTCTACCGGAGAAAGAAGCTCCTGCGCCCGCGACGCCTTGCGCGGCCCAGGGCTGCTGGCTCTGGAAGAAGTTGTAGGTCGATGCCTGTGCAACTGCAGGGTCGACCATTAGAGGCGCAGGAGCAATAAATTGTTGACCCGCGGGAAAAGGAACAGAGGAGCCGCGGCCGGAGCGCTTATGAAATGCAAAAGTGTCTGGGTCTGGAAGAATGCAACTTGTGATGCTGAATTTGGATTCCAAAAACATCTGTATTGCATGAGCAGCAAAGGGAGCGTAATGCTTGCTACGCGGGGAGGGCATTTGTCATGCGGAATAGGCATCAAGAAGCCCTCAAAAAATATGTGATGCTAGGGCATGCATCACAGACATCATGGCTCATGCAAAATGTGCATGACCACAAGTGTCAGAATGTTCCAGACCCAGACATTTTTACATTTGATAACGCTGCAGCGCCAGCAATTCCGCCTGGTTGACATCCAAGCTTGGGGGAGCTACACCGAGAAGTTCTCCCGATGATGAGCCAGGCGGCACAGAAACTCCCGCTTGATACATGAAAGCCGGCGCACCTGGTCCGCCCCGGGGGGACGCGGCGACCTGCATGTTGCCACGGGGAGTGAAATATACATTGCAAATACCTCTGGGTTCTCTGGAAGTGTCTAAGGTTTGTCATGCAAGTTTTCCATGTTGACCCATGCTGGCTCTGGAATGCAGCATCTAGCATGACAGATTCTTTCAGATCTTCATCATGCCTGTTCTGCATGAGAAACTCCATCTACTCACTGTGGTCAAAAGTGGACAACTTTTGGCAATCATGCAACACAGATTTTAGATTTTTGTATCGTCCAGACTATGCATGACAGGTTTCAGCGTTCCAGACCGAGACGTATTTGCAATGCATATGAAAGGCGGATCCCGAATCATGCCTGCGGTGATTGAGACGCCGAAAACACCAGGCGGGGCTCCTCCTGCAAGTAGACTAGAGAAATAAATTGTAGCTGCGACGGGAAACCGAAACCGAAACCGCCGGCAACGGGAAACCGCATTATCAGTTTGCTTACCGCGACTTCCTGCCACTCGTGCCGCCATCTTGATCTTGTTTCCACCAACGACCTTGGGAAGTTGTAGGGGTACAGGCTGATCGGACGAGCAAATCAAACAGACGACAAGCTTTTCAAGAAGAGCTGCAACTAGCACCGAGACGATGAACGATTTGCTGTGCTGGCGTTCTTTTTTATCCAGGATAGAAAGAAGAACTCGGGTTTCGCTGTCCACTTGTAGTACTTCTATGTGTTTATAATTCTGCACTCTGTGATATAGAAGGATTTTGAGTTTTTAATATTGCCAGATATTAGAACTTACTGTTCGCGCGAAACAAACGGCAAGAAGGACTCCACAAACATACGGGGAGGATGTACATAGCTGTGCCAAGAAACCAAACGAGAACTACAACAAAAAAAGCAAAGAAAATCAGGAAACCACCAACAAACAAACGGAACAGGGAAAATATCTGTCATGCGCAACAATCAATGCATCAAAATCGAGCGTCGTACCGATCCCCGATGGTTATTTTCAGCAATAAGTAGCACAACAAGTATTTCTTATTCTTTCTTAGCATGCCAGACATAAACTCCATCATATGCAAAATGTGCAAAAGCGTTGTGCTGATCGTGTTTTTGTTTTTCGCTCCTGGCGGTTACCACCACGAACTGCAGTGCCAGCTGCTGCTGTGTCGTAAATTAGATGTAGAACAGTGGAGCACGTACGAAAAACAGTGGAGCACGTACGAGAAGCGCTGCAAGCAGCACATTCGTTTTTTCCTTTCCGGTTCTGATTAGTCTTATCGGAGGGGCGCTGCGAGTAGCAGTATCAGTAAAAGAATAAGTCCATTCAAGTCAACATTTTTGCGCACCGATGATCTAATGAATTATGTTTTGCAGTACATCATTGGTAAAAGCTGAAAAAGTTGTAAACAATAGGATGCAGGAGCAAGCACGCCTTGCTGCGTCGAAACAAATTTGGAAGATGGATTCAAGTCCGTAAGTACTGCTATATGAAGCTGGAATTTGAATCTTTCACTTGAGCGATTTTGTATGTGTATCTATACTTGATCTTGAACTTGTCATGGTTCCTGCAACAATAATTTTAGTCGTGAAATAAGGAGCCTTCTTACCCGCCCCCTTTTTGTATTGGTGCGTGTGCCCTGTGTTGACACTAGAGCCTGCTGTATGAAATTGAAAACATAAATTCGTAGTGAAGATGAAATAAAAACTTGCACGAACTTCAACATGGAATAATTTTGATGTAACCTTCCACGAACAGAAACAGAAAACCATAACTGCCCGTCAAAATGCATTACGAAACATCAATTGCACTGGTTGCTTCGTGCGCCTTGAGAAACCCTTGAAGTTGAATATCTTCAGACAATGCATGCTAGTAAAAGAAACAAATTGAAATTCAAATCATAAAATAAACTCGTCAGCACCAAAATGCGCAACGGTGTTGGTGATAAATGGAATAAAAGCATGGAAAATAAGTCAAATCGCAGTAAAATGTACTTATTGTAGAAGATGCATTGCACCAGACTGAAAGCAGCAAGAAATAACTTGCACCACCACTACTTAGGCGGCCTCACTCTCGTCCTCGCCCGCGCGCCCACCGCCGGTCCCCTTCGCGGCGTCCAACACCGACTGATTCGCCCCGTCGGCGCGGTCTGCACAAAAAAAAGGGGTGGTTTTTTCGGTCTCTTCTTCCTTGCAAAAGGGTCAAATCATGTCGACAAGAACATTAAACGAAAAGTCAATAGATTATTTTCAATTGCTGGCAAGGGCAACGACAAGAAACAATCACTCTCATCGCAATTTGCAAAAGGCGAGGGCAAAGGAAAAAGAAAAACAAAAAGAGAAACAAAGCAATGAGAATAAAATCAATACCATCATCTCCGTCTCCCGCCGGTTTTTTTCCCTCGCCCGCCGGGTGGGTTTTCGCCGCCTGACCCGCCCTGTCGGCGCGGTCTGCGAGTAAGTAGGTTATGTTTCGATCTCTTCTTCCTTGCAAAATAGCCCAAATGGCGACACCACCAAAACGAAAATAGATTTGCAATGGCTGGTACTTGAGGGGGGCAAGATGCAATCATTCTCAACGTAAGTTGCAAAGGGTGATGGCGGCAAAGGTAAAGGTAAAGGAACAAAGAGAAACAATAACACAGCATTGATAAAAATTAATACCATCTCCCGCCAGTTTGTTTTCGTCGCCCGCCGGGTTGTTTTTCTCGTCCGGCTCCAGCGTGCGGCGCTGCAGAAAGCTTGGAGAGTATCCTCTTGGAAAGCGCCGCCTGCATCGCAGAACTACTTCTTATCTTCGAAGCAGTAGCACTTGCATTACAGTTCCTCATCGATCTCGCTGATAGAAACACAAACATTTCTGATGTCGTTCGTGCCACTAAAGCATTTTCTTGATGCAGGCTAACACAACTCTGTGTTGCCACCAGCGGAATGCGGTTCTGGACCGACAAGAGTCATCGTGCTTTCCTGCACAAGCAGCATCAAGAGTTTCGCATTCGCTTTTACCAAACTGAAATGCATCAGAAACTACACAAACTACGCTGCAGTTCACGACCACAAGCGGGGGCATTTTTCAATTTCATAAAGACGGCGACGGCACCACGACGACGGGCTCCGTCGGCGGAACGACGACCGGAGCAGTGGTCCGCCGCTGCAGAAAACTCCGCGGGCGAGACGGCACGACGACAGGCGGCGGGGCAGCGGGAGCCGGGGGAGGCGCGCTCGCGTCGGGCGGGTCGCCAAAACGATTTTTGTTCACGTCGTTCGCGCCGACAAGGTCCTTCTCTTCCTCCGCTTGTTGATTCGCGCCGCGTTCCAGAAAGTCAGGCGGCTTCTCAACATCCCGTGGCAAAAGCTCCACGCCGGCGATCGTACGTCCTTCGCCACCGTCATCACCCGCTGCAAGTTTTTCGGTCGTGTCCCCTTCGGGAAGGCCGGGAGGAGTGCTGGTTTCGAGGTTCCGCGTTTATGGATTGCAAAAGTGTGTGGGTCGAGAAGATTGTAACTTGTCATGCTAAATCCGAATCATGCAAAAATCTGTGTTGCAGTTGCATGAGTGCCAAAAGCTGTCCACTTTCGACCAAGTTGGAAGGGAGTCGCTCCTGCAGGAGAGGCATGACAGAGACCTCACAGACTCTATCACGCTAGGCCCAGCATTCCAGACCTCATGGGCCATGGAAAGCCTGCATGGCAGGTTTACACCCTTCCAGACCGAGACACATTTGCAGTTGATAGCGTTTCCGCGATCATGTCTCCGTCCGACTCAACGATGAAGGAGCTTGCTAACCCCGGCGGCTTGTCGGCTCTCATCCACTGGCGCCCCGGCGCCGGCGGGCGGGAGCGCTTGGCGGTGGGCGATGTCGGTTTCCGCCGTTTCGGTCCGCCGTCCGTGGCCCGGAGGTCCGCCTGTCCTGCTCCCAGTGCGGGGCCCAGAGGCCAAGCCGCGCTCACAAACGGATTGGCGGCCTTGTTGGCAGGTGTTTCAGTCTCTTCTTATCACGATCATGAAATTCCCCCCGATTGTTCCCTGTCACTGGTTCACACTACACAGAGGAGAAACGCCCAACAGCTTGAGACGTTGAGGGCCTCGAGTGAAGACAGGCTGGCTGTGGCCACAGAGTTCATCTCGTACTGGTACAGCAGATCGAAAAATAATATATACTCTTTTGAAGAACTACGACTTTGATTGCAGTCTTGCAACATTTTTGTGGTTGCAGCTTTGCAAAACTTGGACGTACATAGCTCGGGTTTCACAAAACGGACACCCTGGAACCCGAGTCAAAAGATTAATATGCTTAGATTTAGAATGCATTTGGATTTTCGCTTATTTGCCACTGGAGCTCATCAGGAACAGGGGCAACGGGACTAAATCTTCGCTGTGATACGCCGTGTGCTCCCTTTGCCAGTTCCTCGAGTACCGCTTGTGCAGCCGGTGCACCCGCTGTCAGTGTCAGATGGAAACTTTTTCTCACACCGCGGCGAAAACTTAAACTCTTCTGGGTGCTCGTACTGTTTCATGCAGAGTGAGATCATGCAGCTGCAATTATATTCAACGAAGCCAGATACAGACTCACTGCAGAAGCTGATAAAAATCACAGCACTTCTTCGGAGGACTCTCGTCCTGCAAGCGGAATAAGGGAAAGCACCTTCGTCCTGCAATCGCGGTGAGAAAAGGGTTGTCCACATGATACGCACCGCTTTTTGTTTCCGGAGGCCCAAAGTTTTTTCATTGTCCCGCGCACACTTGTGCTTGTAATTCTTTGGAAGTGCCTCCATTCTTGCCACAACCTTTTGGAAAAACTTCCTGATCCAGGGGAGCCACTTTCGCCTGTTCGTCCTGTCCCAAACCGTTGCCAAAAAGAGTGAGGCCATGGTATGTTTTTCTAGCGTCGCTTTCTCAATTTCAAAGCTTCTGCCGGTCTCTTTGTCCTGAACCTTCGTTCTTACCACGAGTCCTGGGTTGTTCGTTTGTTCCGGGGCGGGCACTTGGGGGGCAGGGTTTCCTCGGTAAAAACGTCCGCGCACCCCCCAAAGGGAATTCTGCAAGACACACCCAGGACTTTTGGGACCCATGCATGATATAAACAACCTGTGCTGGTGCTACAGGAGTGAGTTAAAAAAATTTGGCTGCGCAGGTGCAGCATGATCGTGCCCAATTACAGTCTCTGGCGCATCACAAATCCACTCTGTTGTCCTGATTTAGCGACTTTCAAGTACGGTTACAAAAACACATCCCGCTCAGGAAGAGCCCCATGAGGAACATCATGAGCACTCAGATTTGCATGACAAATCTGGGGAGATGGAGGCATTTTTAGTCAGGATACGGCGCCATCAGGTTCTCCTGCCTTCTGCCGGGGGGACACCCCCTTGTAGTCCCGCCCTTGAATCACTGCAACGATATTATCGTCAGTGGACAGGTCGTCTAGCCGGATGGCTTTCTGAAAATTGAAAATGCCCCTACCGCACCACAGCCAAGTCGCGTGGCCTACTGTAGTTGTGCGAGTGCGCTAACTCTAAAAATTGCGAGAGCAGAGGAAACCACAGCAGAGAATTATGTGTTGGGAAAAAAGGCAGCAACAGACATGCATGCTCATCCTTGTCCTGATGTCATCTTCAAGCTGCAACGTTAGCTTCAAAGCGTAATTTGCTGTGACTGTTGCCACCAAAACCATTCCTGATGTCATAGTCATTTGTTCTGTCGTATATTTCCGCGACGTGTTTGCCTCGGTGGCACTCTGCGCTCTCCTTACGAACTATTCAAAAATACCTCTTGAGCATGGAGCGAATGGGGTGACTTTCGATCATGATAGCTTTTCTCTACCTGCTCTTGTTGGGTTGACACTCGATCCCGGATTTCTGCATCATGCAGACCTGCGTCAACTAGAAGATTGGCGTATGGCCTGCCCGGTAGATTTTCCTCCTCCGTGCCTTGGTCAGCGGGCGTGCGTGGTGACACGAAACGAACCAGCGCTCCATCCGTCCTTCCTTCGAGAATGTAACTGGGTGTGGCTGCAATTTCCTGCTCAATTTTTTTCTTGCTTTGGTTTGTCTGCGAAGTGAGGATAGCATAGCCTTCATCATACTCCGCCCCATGTGTAGGAGCGTGCACGACCTCCCGCGTCGTGATCTCGTACAGCGACCAGACTTCCCGGCTCATCATCGCGAACTCTGCTCCCTTGAACCCCTTCACCGCATACCAAGCAGGCACCATGAAAGGCGGAAGGCGACAGTCTCCCGCGTTTCGTTCTTTGCCGTCGTGCAGGTTTTTCTTCTCGCAAGGCGTCAGAACGTGCATGTGGTCAACAATAACGCCATCCAGTTGTTCTCCCGACGCAGTTTCAGGCAAGCCAAAAATGAAAAACCCGATCCGCCCTTGGCTCATTTTGTCGTTGTCTGCTTCAATAACGTAAACTGGAGTCTCTATCCCAAAGAAAAAGACAGGCAGGGCGCATTTTTCTTTATAATGCAAAAATCCTTAATCCACCCGAAAAGCGAAAATCTGTCACGCCCGAGCCCATGGCGTGCCTTTTGGAAAATGCACTGGCTGGACTCCGGACAAACCTGCCGCGCTGAGTGGCTCCGGCCTCTTTCTACCTCAGAAGGCTGCCGGACCAGCTCAGTCGCTCAGCAGACAGGGCGAAGACCTCGGGCTGCGTTGGCTCCTGTGCAGATTCGCTCTTCAAGGTTCACCGCCGTCGCCTTCTTCCCTCATCTTTTCCTTCGTCGTTCCATCGTCTGGGCCTCTTGCGGAGTCTTGGGTCATTAAGATCCCTACAACATTGCGGGGACTACTCCCCGCTTCGCTGCTGGTGGATTTGATTCAGGGCGGGTTCCCGGATGAAATTTCCACTCAGAACTGGGGATCTGGATGGAATTTTCTTTCAGGATCCTCAGGGCCTGACAGCAAAGAAGCTAGGTGAAGAGGACACGCTGTTCGCGCCCCTTCATCATCATCATCAGTACATGGAAGAGTGTCTGGGAGGGTGCTGAAAGCGACAAGAGCCGCAACGCCAAAGAGCGTGGCGGAGCGAATGCAAAAGACAACACATTTTTGACGCGCGTCTAGATTTAAGCTAGGAATTGAGCCCCGCGGCGCCAGCCGCCGGCAGGGAAAGGTAAATGCAAAAATGCCGAACGTCTGCACATAACGTGGGGGGGGGTGCAAAGATGAGCAGAGCGCAGTGGGACCAGAGCGCGCCGGCAGAACAAAGCGCCCGGCAGTTCACTCCTTCTCGCAATCTTTGACACGACAGCAACACAGACCCCTTCGTATCACCAAACTGCACAGCTACACAGTGGGAGAAGGAGTAAGCCACACTCCACAGCCCCTGGGCTGGGTTTTCACTCAGGGCGCGGGACCTGAGTGAAATTTTCATGCAGGTTCTCGGGTCTGGATGAAATCTTCACTCAGGATCTTGGTCCTGAATTTCAGAGCGCGAAAACGTGAAGACACCTTTTGCGTTTGTGGGGAGCAGCGGGCGCATCGGGATCCCGTAGAAGCTTCAGGCGTGCGCGGCGGTAGGGTTTGGATCACATGACCAACAGCAACACTGTGTATCTAAATCTACCTATTATCTGCAATGGAAGAATATTAATATGACATTTTTCCAGTACAAGAAATAAGTCTGGCCTACACCTGCCTTTCTTTCTCCGTGGGATAGTATCGTCCTTGTACACGGCGATCCGCTTTCTATACTCCGTGGTTTGTGGACACCCGTCCAAACTCCGTGGCCGCGATAGGTATGCATTGCAAATATGTTTCTTGGGTCTAGAAAGTTGTGATGCCAAAAGTGCTCGAATGATATGAAGCCTGTGCTAGAGGCGGGCCACGCATGACAAATTTCTGTGCAGCTATGTCTAGCGTGAACTGCATGACAAGCGAGAAGCACTGTAGGAGCGCAACAAACAAGAAAGAAATGGATTGACATACCAGGGTCTCAGCGTTCTTGTCTCAACGTTCTTGAGGCCGACGGGAAATCGTCTCAACGATCGCCCGGCGACCTCAAACAACGGTCGTTGGCAGTGGCGGAGAGGTAAGCCCGCCACCATTGATGCAAGGCGAGGGCGGGCGGTGACACACAAGAGGCGCAAGAACGCGGTAACACACACACGCGCAGGGGCGCGGGCGCGAAAGAACCCAACACAAGCAGAGGGAAGACTCGTCGGCCAGGGTCGTCGGCGGCCGGCCGGCGGCGGGTTCCCTGGCCGGCGAGCAGGACCACAAACCCCAAACCCTAGACCCTGAGCCCTAAAACTAAACGGTGCTGAAGTTGAGATGCCGCGGTCAACGTTAGAGCATTTTGTCTCATAGTTGAGACAAATGGGCGTAGTTGAGATTCTGGTTTGTCAATGGGCGTAGTTGAATGTCTGTCTTGTCGGCCAACCAGGATAAACTTGCATTCTTCCACGACACCCAGAAATATTTGCAATGCATATTTCATCCAGGTGGCCCTGTGCCGATTTTACGCCGAGTGCCATGGCCGCGTTTGGTATCAAAGGCAAGCAGTTTCGCCTCACCAAAAATCCTGATAAGTGTACGGCTTTACACAAATAAAAATGCATCGTCCTGCGAGTAGACGTAGACCACGAAAGAAAACATACAAATCCCCCTAGATCTTCTTCCAGTCGCTCCATAGGAGCGAAAACACACAAAAACAGAGGCTGCTGAGGTATTGGGCAACGCAATGTGATCATGACCAGCAGCCACAGCCTCGGCTTACAAAACACACAGCACGCAACCTCTTGCGCTAACGATACTTTATGCAACATTTCAGACGAGACCGCATGTCGACGTGGACGTGGTCCACTCGTTTATTACATCTCTGGCTCGTCTCTCACATAGGAATTTGCCATCATGGCGATTTCAAATTACAAAGGCAGCGAGCTTGTTCACTAAAACATAGTACATTGATGCTTTCTACTTCAAACAACTTCCAACGCAAGACTGCTTCTCTACAGCGTGCGAAATCTACCTGCGTTTGATACTTCTGACAACCGCTGCAAAAAAGCCTAAAAAAAGCCGCAACAGAAAAAGCGGACATAGGTGGGGCGCCGGGTGATTTTTTGGCACCCATCTGTCCCCGTTGCCGGCCGCAAACGCAACGGCCCGGGCTGCGATCGAAAAATCACAGGAGGTAGGCCTCTAGGGGGGCTCACTCAACGGGCGCGGCGCCTGGTGGATACTTATAGGGCGCCCGCCCGCGCGTCGGGCCGGCGGCCTTGTCCTCGGCCCCCAAAGCCGAGGCCAAGACGCGGAGCACGCAGGTGGGGCGCCGGCGGGTTTCTTGGCAACTTCGCGACTGGAGGACGGATGGTTGGATCGCAAAGGCATCGGCCAGGGCTGCGAAAGAATGAATCCCAAGAAAACTAACAAGCGGACTCGGGTGCGGCGCCGGGTGGTTTTGGGGCACCCACCTCCTACTTTCTTGCTAACGGTCCAAAACGCCACGCCCTGCGGTTCTGAAAAGCGCAAGCAGGCGGGCGGGCCACGATGCGGCGCCACCCCCCCACGCACAGAGGGCCTGCCGGGGGGCGAGGGGCTGGGAATAAGACGAAGAACAAGCAGAAGCAGGCTCCGTGGGTGGACATGGACGGGTCGGCTAGCTTGCTTGGGGGCGCGCAAAGGCCTGGGCGTCGGGGCATTATTTTCCCCAGAAGCACCACGAAACCCGCCCGCGCTGTGCCGGCGGGCCACACCCCCTGTGTGGCGCCAGATGGCCAAAGGCCTCCAAGCGGGCGCGCCATACCGTGCGCCCCAAGCGTGGGCGCATGCCCATGCGTGCGCAAAGTTCTCTCGGGCACCGCAGCGGCTGCCGAGACGCGGGCGCGGCAATGAATCGGCGCAACCCGCTGGCGCCGAAGATAGGGACACAGAATAAACCACAAGGCAGGCCACGGCCCAACGCGGGCAAGGGCAGCGGGGGGGACTACCTTCTGCGCCTACCATAATGCTCTGCCTCACACGAGATTTGTCTGAACGCGGCCACACTTTGAAACACGCAGAAAAAAAAACGCGAATCTTGACGGTATGATCGATTTTTCTTTGGGGTCGGCAACGGCCGGGAAGATCACTCGTTTGCCCTCTATACTACAGCGTGCGAAATCTACCTGCGTTTGATACTTCTGACAACCGCTGTCACCGTCTTCGCGGCAAGGTCGAGAACGGTGTGCGCCACCGACGCCAAATGGTCCGCCACCGACGCGGCTACAGCAGAGCCGGCAATTGCGTGGGAGCTAAAGGAAATGGCGGGCACAACAACTTTGGCGGCCGCCGCGTAACCAGCGACGACAGCAAAAGCCGGCACAACGGTGTTTCGCACGAAATCAAGGAACGGCTTCTCGTATGCAATGCATACATGTCTGAGTTTGGGAATATTAGCACAAACATGCCAAGAACTTGCGATGATGATGAAGATCCTATCATGCTTACTAAAAACTCGTCATCATAACAAAACTGTCATGCCAGAACAGATGAACAGGCGCTTCGGCATTACTAGTCCTGCACAGAGGCTGTATGTCAGTGTGGTCATGTGCTGCGCATGCAGAGGCGCCCACCAGTACTCTGCAAACGTCGACACCTGGATCATTTTTGCTCCACTGGACAACTGTTTCCCCATAGTGCTCTTCGAGACGCAGACACATTTGCGATCTGTAATTCAATAAAGCCCTTTTCCCGCTTCACAAGCGCAACGTCAACTTATGCCTTGCTCAGCTGCAACTGGAACAACTGCAGGAGGAACAATGTACTATTACAGCTTTATGCCTGAACCCTCTTTCCCCGAACAGCATGACCACCCGCGACCCAAAATTGGTCTTCGACGCTTTTGTGTCGTGCTCTGTTTTCCTGCTCGAGGACGAATCTCATGCGCACGTAGAGAAAGGCGCAGCCCACGGAGGCTTTTCGAAGCTTCAGGGAAGCGGGGTGCGCGAGCCTGACCCCGCAGGCACATAGTGCGGCAAATTGCGAAGCGGGGCCCTACTTTGTAAAACATAACAGATGCAGCATGCTCGGGACGAATCTTGCGTAAAAATGATTTTGCAAAGCAAGGAGGCTAGGGGCTAGCCCTGCAAAGCTCGGCCGTGCTATGTCTCCCTCCGCTCATTGCAGGGGCTAAGAAGCAGCATGCGTTCGCCCGTTGGATGTTGATCTTTCTCACGCGTACAATGCTAGCGCAGACAGGGTAAAAGAGAGAACAAAGCATCCTACGGTGCCCAAGGCCGCGAAGTCTTAAACTTTCATTTACATCGGGGGCGAAAATCCGCGAACGCGAAGCTTCAAGATTTATAACTTCATATTGGACAGGAAGGGAAGGGGGCAGGTTGGTGGGGCGACAAGCAATCGTCTCAACGATCGCCCGGCGCGGCAACCGGGGCGAAGGTGCGCAACACAGCCAAAGGAGAGAATCGCCCGCCAGGGCGTCTGCCCTGGCCGACGACCAGAACAAACCCTAGATCCTAACCCCGAAATCTGAACGGTGCTGAAGTTGAGACGTCGGGGTCAACGTTGGGGCGTTTTGTCTAAACGTCGAGACAAATGGGCGTAGTTGAGATTGAGTCTGAGGGAGGAGTACATTACAAGCTTTGTGCCGTGGGTAATTATTTCGTGTTACTTTCGATATCTTGATAGCTTCGAATATTCTATGTGCTAAAAATCACGAACATGACTGCGCATTCAATGATGATGTTCATCGTTATTCGGCATTGTCACAGCCCATTGTTCCAACCAACATTGATGATGCTCCAGCTCCAGGGCGTGCCGTACAACTTTCAGTCCGTTTAAGGATCCCACGTCAAAGTACACGCCCTTGTTATGCAAAGAAAAAAGTGCAGCTACAGCAACAGCTGCACGTTGTGTTGCAGACCAAGCAACAGTGGCAAGCTCTGATGTCATACACAAAATGCTTTCGAGGAGCCTCGTTTCATACGTGTTTTTCCTTCTGGTCTCTGTATTGCATTTGCAAGTTTTATTCTTTCTCGCCATGCAGAGAAAATTTGTCCTCGTGTATGCTGAATCGACAACAAATGTGTCACTGTAAGACTTTTTTCGTGGAATACAACTCGTTCACGCACCTCCAGTCTGGCCTTCGTAATCGCGTTTCCGGCAGCGGCGTGATATGAATTGCAAAAATGTCTGGGTCTGGAAGGTGCTGACACTTGTCATGCACGTTTTGCATGAGCCATGACGTCTGTGATGCATACCCTAGCAACACAGATTTTTTGAGGGCTTCTTGATGCCTATTCCGCATGACAAATGCCTTCTCAGCGAAGCAAAAATTGCATTCCCTTTGCTACTCATGCAATACAGATTTTTTTGGAATCCACATGCCGCATCACAAGTTGCCATCTTCCAGACCCAGACATTTTTACATTTGATACGTGATGGGCAGGCATGTCCAATCTGGGTCTTCGCTCTCGATCATACGGAAAACAGCCACCAGTCCAAGATGTTTTTCAGAATAATATAAAATGCATTTGATTTTCGACGAGGACACGAAAAATAAGGCGTTCTTGTTCTTCCATGATCTGGAACGACAAATATAAAGTGATCCTCTTGCCAGTACGTAGTTGTAGAGGCAGCTGCAGTGCGACCTCCAACTTGGGAGGTCGGGGGGCAGCACAGAAAAAAAAAACCTCCGCGCCACTACTGATTTCTATGGAGCTTTCCTTCTGCATCTAGCTGTTGTTCCACCCTTTCTTTAACTTTATAAGCTCATTAATTTTGTGGGACGTTCATCACCTCGCTCGACGTTGACACTCTGGTGGGCTAGCAAGCTTCCGTGTGATAATATTGAGAGGAAAAATCCCCCCCCTCCCCATATTGAAAACGCATTCGCCCGAAAATTTGTGACGCAGATTTGAGGGCACAAATCCTGTCTGTATTGCAAGAAGGCAAAGCCAGAGAGTCCGCCGCATTATGCAGGCGGTTTGTGATGCTGTTGGGCTTACAGAGCCGACATCTGTCACGCTGGCCCCCTACGTCAAAACCTCTCGACCCAGGCTTGGCATATGCCTGCAGTCCTCTCCAGCAAGACAGACCTGATTTGTGTACGCAAATCCAGCATCAGAAACTTCGTTTCGATATGGGGAGGGGGGATTTTTCCCTTTGATAGATAATGAGGTCTTGGACAGCAGCAGCACTTGTAGCTTCGTGTCCGACTGCCACCAAGGCACGAGAGTCCTGGTCCCCCTGCACGGTTTGGCGTGGAGTTCCTGGGAAAACTTTGTTCTTCACCCACGTGAAGAGACCACCGACTCCTGCGCCCTTAGCGCGATTCCATAATGATGGTTGGCGATGATCCTGCACAGCGGGCGGTGCGGAAACTGGGGCTTGTTGAGGGCTTTGGGGCCCACTGTATGGAAGCGAAAAGGATCGTAATCGACAGAGTTGAAATGCTTCGTAATGCTATAAAATGGATGTGGATGCCAGTTCTTGGAAGCTCACTGTCACTTTATATTAAGCGGCGCGTGACAATAAATTTCCCGGCCATCGGAATCCAATTTACGTTGCTGTCTGGGCAAAAAAGAAGTGGTCCCTTGCCGTGCTACTTTAGTAGCTCTGTCTGCAACCCCAAACTAACACGCCTACAGTCGCCCTTACTTGCCTGCCCTGCGATACAGATATTTTGGGGGTTCTTGTATTTCATGCATGACAAACTAATTGTTCAACTTTGTGGATTTCGATCACTGGTGCAGAGCGTTAACGAGGGGTCCAACCGTCCGCCAGTTTCAGTTTCCGCTTTCCATCATCACACAGAAAAAAGCTGGCACACCATATTCATACCCATACCAAACAGAGGATGAAAACCAAGCACAGAGGGCAGTATCATAAGCGAATCTTGAGCATCTGACTCAGACCCCCACGCAGCCTAAATTTTCCTTTTCATCCCTTTCGCTTTGGGTCGTGCATTCATTTTTCATTTACGCCGCACAACATGGCATGCTAGCTTTTTTGTTCTAGGATAGCGATTCCTTCCGAACGGCCTGGACTTGGAGGACCGAAAATTCTCCTCGTGACACGAGCCCGGGAGGAGTCACGTGTAGTAAAGTTGAAAAAATCTCCCCCACTGGCGCCCCTACGGGTTTACTATTCTCAAAGCACAAACAAGAAATGCAAAAAATCTCCTTACTAGTAATACAGGAAATTATAGTACAGTTTCAGTTTGAAATGTAAATCAAACAACGGCCATGAATTAGTATGTTTATAGTACTGGGTTTTTGCGCCGTTTGTTTTCCGCTTTTGTTCGCGGTGTTCTATACAGCGGCCACGGAACTGCTGCTGATGCTCTTGATGCAAAACAATCGGATACCACGTAGCTGAAAGTTCTTCCCGGCCTCGAGAGGGAGAGACTTACTTTTCACCGAATAAGCCGTGCGCGACCAGGACCAACTTGAGCGCCTTGACGGCAAGCTTCATCCTGATTTTATAATTTCCGGCGAAATTTTTTCTCCACCCGGTCGCGCGGGTTCTTCGACAGGTCCAGTGTGCGTCTTCGTCTCTGTAGTTCTTCTCCTTTCGCACGTCGGTTGTAAATGTTCACTCTATCTTCCACCGGTGTGGCACCGGTCGGTCTGTTGCAGAGTAGTTCGATATATATGCTTTCTGAATGTTGGAAAGGTTATGTCTAGACATTGTTGACAGCGAAAGAAGAAAAACCTCTTTTTCTCTCGGAACAAGGCATTCGTTACGTTGCTTTTTACTCAGAAACATATACACTCTCAGTTGTGATATTGCATCGAATGACGCAAAAGTTTATCCCTACTTCTCAATATACCTTTTCTACTTCGGCGTCCTCGCTGTCCCCCCCGGTTTGGTGGATGAAGTAGCGCAGCTTCTGCAAGATTTTTTGTCCTCCCGGTGTGGCCTCTATCAACCGCAAAGAACTACCTCCCGACCGCTCTGGGTCTGGAAAGGCAAAGGAGTTGAATAATGGCAGAAAGCTCCTGCTGCATGAATCATGCAGTAGGCACGAGTTTTTGCGCTTGTCGGCAATTGCGTAGGTAGGTGCTACTTCTATTGGAAAGTAAAATTCTAATCCCTATCCCAAAGGGAAGGTTGAAGATCAGCGCTGTAAGTAGCAGAGCTACGTGAAAACAATAAAATCCTACGAAACACTTTCGTTCACACCGAACGTGGTAGAATCATGCCTCAAAATTTCTTTTAGGCTCAGGCAAAGGAAATAAGAACGTTCCAACTTTAGCTTCCAGACACAGAGGTGGTCGCGATCGAATTTATTTTCATATGATAGCAGGTTCGTATCGCGTGGACGTGCTTGAGAAGCTGTGCTAGAATCGCATGTGCTATCAAATGTAAAAGTTTCTGGGTCTGGAAGATTCTGAGACTTGTCATGCACGGTTTGCATGAGCCATGATGTCTGTGATGCATGCCCTAGCATCACAGATTTTTTGAGAGCTTCTTGATGCCTATTCCGCATGACAAATGCCCTCTCCGCGTAGCAAAAGTTGCATTCTCTTTGGTACTCATGCAATACAGATTTTTTTGGAATCCAAATGCAGCATCACAAGTTGCATTCTTCCAGACCCAGACATTTTTACATTTGATAGACGCCGACTTGATCTTTCTTCTCGTGCTGGTTCTCGGGGTGGCCGGTCGTCCTGGACGTCTTTGGTCTTTGTTCCTCGCTTATTAAATGTAAAAATGTCTGGGTCTGGAAGAATGCAGGTTTGTCATGCTTGTCTGGCATAACTCTGAAATCTGTCATGCACGTCACCCAAGAGCTCCGCTTTTCTGTGATGCAGAAGCGCAGTTTGTCATGCAGAATAGGCAACACCTAGAAGCCCAGAAACTTGTCATGCTGAGCCAGCATTTGTGGCCTCATCATGAGACGCCACCCAGCATCACAAGTTTCCAGACCCAGACATTTTTACATTTGATAGACGTCGACTTGATCTTTCTTCTCGTGCTGGTTCTCGGGGCTGCCGATCGTCCTGGACGTCTTTGCCTTTGCCTCTCGCTGTGTTCGGTCCTTGGACACTTCGTCGAGAGGGTAATTCTATTCCGCGACGTCGAACAGGAAAGTCGTGAGCAGGCCTTTATTTTGTAGTAAAGTGAAAGTACTATAGTGCAAGAGCGCTTTCAAAAATATTCTTGGTGATGGCGCCTGATCAACATTGTTAGAAGCGCATAAAGAACTTCTGCCCCGGCTAACTTTGCACACGAACAAGATTTAGCAGATACACAGCTAAAACGACGTCAAGGTAATTGATTCTAGGAGCGTCTGTAGCTTCATTTCCGGAGAAGAACGATGATTTACGCCGTACCTAAGTATCAAACAAAAAAGTAAAATTTTAGTTTTCTGTTTCAAAAAACTACT
Source organism: Amoebophrya sp. A120 (assembly GCA_905178155.1). Taxonomy (NCBI): domain Eukaryota; class Dinophyceae; order Syndiniales; family Amoebophryaceae; genus Amoebophrya; species Amoebophrya sp. A120. The sequence goes on from CAJINV010000004.1 coordinate 8,409,976, forward strand.
CTTACACTTCCATACACACTAATGAAGAGAGAGAAGGGGATAAGACGTAATCAGTCCCTGGGAAAGGAATTTATTATGTGGTAGAACTACAAGTACAAGAGGACTTTATGTAGTTACTACCCTTCTTGCCCCTAGCAACCGAGAACGTCTACTTCGGTGCTACGCGAGTCTCTTTCACGACCAAGAGAAACTTCTAAGACCGACGAGGGAAAAATATTATACCAACATGTTCATCATGGCCGACCGACCGAAGCGCTTCTTTGTACACGGTACTTGTTCACGACAAAGTGGAGGTGGCAAGGGCGTAACGACACGACAATGTCATCGCACGTACCGACGCACAGCACGCTATGCTACTCTCGCACGAGGACACCGATCAATTTCAATCGCATTTTTCGCAACAACTAAAGTAAGTAGTATCCGAGGAAACATAGGTCGTGTATAAACATTGGGTGCGCTTGCACAAAAACGCCGTGAGCCCAAAAATGCCCAGGTGCAGGACACGTACGACATAGAACCGAAGCGAAGAACTCAGTGGAGAAATATATCCAAACCGACTTTCAAGAAGTACGCGGCTGGAAATTATTTCTCAGAAAACCGATCATGCTGTAATTTGGGAAGAGATGAAGTTGGCCGACTGATAGAACAATCCTCTCGGGATTATTGATTCCAACGTAAAATAAGCTGCATAGGGAACTCAAGCCAAATTCGCAGAGAATTATAGAAGTCCGTAGCTTCCTCACGCTTCTTTCGCGACACCGGAAGCAAAAGCGCCAAGAAAGACGCTGGCGCAGAAGTGGCGGACTTCATGAGAACCACGCGCGGACTTCACCGAGCTTTTTTCGCAGGACTGCTCAACGCAGTCAAGAGCTGGCACCCTATCTGCTGCGGGGCTCAATTGATTGCAAACCCCTTCGCGGGTCTCGTGAGTGGAAGCCTTTACCTCTAGCCACGCAGCATGACGGGTGTGTTCTTAGTCCAACACCAACCGACGGCCCACATCGAATAAATATAAAAGCTCATGATTTATATTTTTCATTAGTTCCCGTAAAGACCTGAATGCAGCGTCAGGCCTGCCTTCCTGCGTCGAAACAAATTTGTAAGAACGCATATCCGACAAAAACGAAATGATATAGTACTGCTATGTAAAAATATACGTAGACGCAACTTGAGTTTTACGCTCGGACATGTCGCGATTTTGTGCGTAGATCTGTGTCCTCGTTGTTCCTGCAGCCATTTTCAATCGTGACGTCAGGAGCCTTCTCCCCCCCGTGGTCCCCTTTTTGTTTTGGGGCCGCGCCGATGCATTTCGTTGACAATTAGAATTACTAGTACACCGAGCAGGTGTTGTTAAACGTCGGGATAAAAAAAAACATAAATTCGTTGTGAAGTAGAAATAAAAAACTTGTACGAACTTGAACATGATATTGTTGTTGTATTTCACTTTCGCCAAGACCCACTCAAACCTCATATAAAACATTTTCATCAATTGCACTAGCAATGGTTGTATCGTGCGCCTGTCGGCAATTGAGAAATCCTTGAAAGACAAAGATATCGTACAGTGCGTGCTAGTAAACGAAATTCAAAAAGGAAAATACACTCATTAGCATCAAAAAGCACAAGCACAACGGCCACGACATCTTGGTGATGGAATAAAAACATGAAAAATAATCAAGTAAAATGTATTGTAGAAGATGCATTTTAGCATTTTCATTTCATCAGATTGAAAGCAGCAAGAAATAAACTTGCACGAACACTACTTCGGCGGCCACAATCTCGTCCTCGTGCTCACCGCCGGCCCCTCTCGCGGCGTCCTACACCGGCTGATTCGCCCCGTCGGCGCGGTCTGCGAGTAAGTATGTATATGCGTTTTTTTTTTCGATCGTTTCTTCCTTGCATGCAAAAGAGCCCAAGTGGCGACACCACTAAGAAAAATAGATTTGCAATGGCTGGTGCTTAACGGGGGCAAGAGACAACCATTCTCATCGTAAGTTGTAATAAAGGGTGATAGCTGCAAAGCCAAAGGTAAAGGAAAAAGAGAAACAATAGCAAAGCATTGATAATTAATACCATCTCCCGCCGGCTTGTTTTCCTCGCCCGCCGGGTTGTTTTTTCCGTCCGGCTCCGGCGTGCGGCGCTGCAGAAAGCTTCGAGAATATCCTGTTGGAAAGCGCCCCTAGTACTACCACAGAACTACTTAGAAGGAGCAGTAGCAATTGCATTGCAAAGTGGCCTCATCTCGCTAATGGAGACATTCCTGATCTTGCACCTGCGTCTAAAACATTTTCTTGAGGCAGGCTAACGAAATTCTGTGTTGCCAGCAACGCAGTGTGGTTCTGTATCAACAAGACTCATCGACGTGCTCTCCTGCATAGCTCTAAGAGTTTCGCTTTTCGAAACCTGAAATGCACGACCAGAAACTATACGTAAGTGTATACATTTACATCCTGTAGTTCAGCATTACATGCGGGGGGACTTTTCAATTTCATAAAGAACGTGACGGCACCACGACGACGGGCTCCGCCGGCGGAACGACGACCGGAGCAGTGGTATCAACTGCAAATATGTCTGGGTCTGGAAGGATGCGAACTTGTGATGCTGCAGCTGGATTCTACAAAAATCTGTATTGCATGAACAGCAAAAGCGGTTCAGTTTTATTTTCCATTGCGAGAGGACATTTCTCATGCGGTATAGGCATCAGAAAGCCCTCACAAAATCTGTGATGCTAGGGCATGCATCAGAGAGGACATCAGGACTCATGCAAAATGTGCATGACAAACCTTGCATCCTTGCAGAATACCCAGACACTTTCACATTTGATAAGTGGTTTGCCGCTGCAGAAAGCTCCGCGGGCGAGACGGCACGACGACAGGCGGCGGCGCAGCGGGAGCAGGGGGAGGCGCGCTCGCGTCGAGGGGTGGGTCGCCAGAACGTTTTTCGCTCACGTCGTTCGCGCTGATAAGGTCCTTCTCGTCTTCCTCCGCTTGTTCAGTCGCGCCGCGTTCCAGAAAGTCAGGTTGCGTGGTCTCAACATCCCGCGGCAAAACTGCGGCATTCGTGACAGGACCTTCTTGTTCGCCAGCGGCCTCCACTGCAGGATCCGCGGTCGTGTCCTGTTCGGGTAGGCCGGGAGGGGTGCTGTCGCGGCTCAGCGTTTCCGCGATGTTGTCCCCGTCCGATTCAACGATGAAGGAGTTTCCAACCGGCGGTGTGACGGCGTCGTCAGACGCAGTGGCGGTCGGAGTAGAAAGGAAGGAGGACAGGGACAGTTTTGTCGAGGAACCACCACCGCTGGCGTCGGCGGTTTTTGTCTCGTGGTCTCATGATCATGAAATCATCCCCGATGCCCTGTAACTGATCCACATACAGACAGAGGAGAAACTTCTACGCCCAACAGCTTGAGACGTTGAGGGTCGTCTCGAGTGCAGAAAGGCCTGCTGTGGCCACAGAGTTCTCCGCGCACTGGTACAGGTACAGCAAGTCGAAATATGATTTATACTTTTTTGAAAAACGACTTTGATTGCAGTCTTGCAACTTTTTTTTGGTTGCAGCTTTGCAAAACTACGTATCTCGAGTTTCACAAAATGGACTACTTGGAACCCGAATCAAAAGACTAATATGCTTAGAAGGCATTTCGATTTTCGCTTATTTACCACTGAAGCTCATCAGGAACAGGGGCTACGGGACTAAATTTTCGCTGTGATACGTCTATTACCTCCTCCGCCAGTTCGGTGAGTGCCTTTCCAGCAGCCGGGTCAACCGCTGTCAGTGTCAGTTGGAAATTTTCTCCCACCCCGCGGTGAAAACTTTTGTTCCGGGTGCTTGTACTGTTTCATGCAGGGTCAGATGCAACTGCTTTTAATATATTCAACGAACTCAGAATCAATCACTACAGGAGCTGATAAACATCACAGCAGCTCCTCCTGCGAGGACGTAGACAAGGGAAACCACTGTCGTCCTGCAAGCGCGTCGTTTGGCGCGCTGCAGCGTGTAGTGCGACCGAGCACTCGATTGCACTTTTATGTTTATGTATGCCTATGCGCAGCAGTATAACCAATTACACAAGGAGCGATGCGGTGTGAGAAAAGGCTTTTCTTGATGATACACACCGTGTCCCGTTTGGGGAGGCCCAAATCTGCTTCATCTTCCGGCCTACACGAGTGCGTGTATGGAAGTGGCTTCATTTTTGCCCAAACGCGTCGGAAAAAATTCACGATGCCCGCTTGCCCGGACTTCTTCTTTCGTGAATTCGTCTTGTCCCAGACGGTTACCAGATTGATTGCGGCCTTGGTATGTTCTTCCAGCGTGTTTTGCGGAAAATTTTTTATTTTTACAAGGAGACCTGGGACAGGTTCTTGGCCTTGTTTTGTTTCCGGCAGGGACTTTGCATCGGCGCCAGCTTTGTCATCCGTCATGGGATATCAACTGTAAAAGTGTCTGGGTCTGGAAGAGTCATGCTGTTTCTGCATGACACAGAAGGTCTGGCATGGAAGCTCTAGCATCACAGGTCTCGAGAAGCTTTCGCAATGCCGAACCCGCATGACAAATCCCACATTTTGGTGACAGAAAGTGAGTAGCTTTTGCTACCTATGCATGAGAGATTTTCGCGTGTTCTGAAATGCGCATCACAGGTTACATCCTTCCAGACCCAGACATTTTTGCAGTTGATATGGGACCCACCTCCGGAAAGTCGCGGCCCTGAAAGACTGCAACCACATTTGCCTCATCGCTCAGGATATCAAATGTAAAAATGTCTGGGTCTGGAAGATTCTGAGATTTGTCATGCATATTTCGGATCACGCAAGTGGCGTCTGATGCAGGCAAAAGCATCACAGGTTTTGAGCACGCCTCATGATGCCTGTCCCGCATGAGAAACTTCCTACTTGCGTGCCAAGAAATGGACAGCTTTTGGCGCTCATGCAGCACAAATTTTTGTGTGTTCCAAAGTTTGCATCACAAGTTCCAACCCTTCCAGACCCAGACATTTTTGCATTTGGTACAGGAGTTTTGTAAGACGTGTGCGTAGCCAGGAGGTTTGTCGCAACGTTCTCCTTGTTTCGTCTAGCACTTTTTGGGCTTGATCGTCCTCCGGCCCGTTGCTTGATACAGGAACCACACCTGAGTCCTCGTCCGGTGATACGTAGCGAACGAGCGCTCCATTCGTCCTTCCTTCAAGAATGTAACTGGGTGTGGCTGCGATTTCCTTTACGATAAGTCGCTCGCTTTGAGGTTTCGGCGCGTTGATGATGTCAGCGATGTCAACTTCTTCGTCAGCACGTTCTTTTTCGGGTTCTTGCTTTTGCTCCTCTTCCCGCATCGTGATCTTGTACAGCGAATAGACTTCCAAGTTCGTGAACACCTCCTTCGTTGCATACCAGACGGGCAACATGACTGGCACCCCAGTACAACCGCCGGCGCCTCGTGCTTTTTGGTATTTTAAGTTTTCCCCTTCGCAATGCGCCAAAACGTGCATGTGGTCAACCATACTGCCCTCCCATGCGGGCCGCGTAACTTGTTCGTCAGCATTGCCGAAAATGAAAAACCCGATCCGCCCCTGGCTCATTTTGCTGTTGTCCGCTTCAATCACGTGGACTGGGACACCGTCGTTGTAAACGGCGATCCGCTTTCTGTATGTCCCGCTTTCAGATCCCAGTGTTTTGTCCAGATTTTTCTGCCCGACTTTGACGGCGATCCTCGTTCCCGTGGTTTTGACCAGATTACGTAGCCCCGTGTTTGCCGCCGTCGTGGCAAGAGCGGCAAGAGGTGCGAAGGGAAACACGGCAGTGCCGATCAGGGCGCCAACGCTATATCAAATGTAAAAATGTCTGGGTCTGGAAGAATTCACGTTTGTCATGCTTGTCTGGCATGACTCTTAAATCTGTCATGCAGGTTACCCAAGAGCTCCGTTTTTCTGTGATGCAGAAGCGCAGTTTGTCATGCAGAATAGGCAATACCTAGGAGCTCAGAAACTTGTCATGCTGGAGCAGCATTTGTAGCCTCATCATGAGACGCCACCCAGCATCACAAGTTTCCAGATCCAGACATTTTTACTTTTGATACGCTAATGGCGGGAACAACAACGTGGGCGGCCGACGCGATGCCAACGTTAACAGCAGCCGGCAGAGTATCAAAGAAAAAAAGTTCGTCACGATCACTCATGCGCATTCTTGCAATACAAAATTGTTTGTCATGCGTAAAAATGCATCACAGCCAAACTTCGTTAGGGATTTCCCTAGTGTTTCTGCAATACAAGAAAAGTTTGTGATGCTGAGAAGATTTGTAATGCAAAACCTGCAAGTTAGTGACTGTGACAAACTTTTTTCTCTCCATACAGAGCGGTGTTTCGTATGAACTCGAGCAACGGCCTTTCAATAATGCCCGTGTCCCGCTCTGCAATCACGACGTCAACTGTCAGCTTGTTCCTGGATCCCACTTTAAGGTAGTTGCCCTCGTTCACGCGCGTCCAGTCTTTCTTCCGCATTCTCGTTATGTATTGCAAAAATATCTGGGTCTGGAAAGCTGGAACTTGTGATGCTACTTTTGGACTCTACATAAAATCTGTATTGCATGAACAGCATAAGAGGCGCAATTTGTGCTACGCGGAGAGGGCATTTCTCATGCGGTATGAGCATCAGAAAGCCCTCGCAGAGTCTCTGATGCTAGGGCATGCATCACAGACCTCATGGGTCCTGGAAAATCTGCATGACAAGCTTCTGCATTCTTCCAGACCCAGACATATTTGCATTTGATACTCGTCGAAGGAAGAGGCTCGATGGGGAGGCAGGTCCAATCTTCGTGTGTGCTGAGGTCGTCGACCACCGGCACTAAGGCACGAGAAGAAGTGGCGGTCGCCATTTCCTCCTTCTGGTGCGATACACTTCCACCACCTCCCCTCAAAAAATTCTGTGCCCGCGAGAGCAAACCGCCCACTGTGGCTTTAGCGCGACCAAAAATAGAGCCCTGGTCGGCCTTAGCGGCCGGTGCGGATGCGGTACTACCATCGGTTTTTTGACGGTTTTTGGGTTCGTCGCTCTTGTGGTCCGTGCCAGACGAAAACCATGACCGTCTTGTGGGCCACCATCCGCCACCTTCAGTTTCTGTGGCTTTAGCTGGTTCAGTGGCTGGTAGTTTGGATGCGGAATCTACGGGTTTTTTTTTGGAGGACTCCTTCTCACTGCTGCTGCCACGCGAAAACCACGAAAACCATCCGCCAGTTTCAGTTTCTGTTTTCCATCATCGCACAGAAAAAAAGCAGCTGGCGCACCATAATATTTATGCCATAATCATAATGCCAAAGAGAATATGCTGGAAAGGACAGCGCTTTATGCGGGAGGACTGGGCATGTTGTTCATGCTGTGCAACCCTGATGTCATTTCCTTTTCCATCTTCCCTTTGAGTTACGCTTTTACTTTTTCATACATAATTTGCATCAAAAAACACTACAGCGTGCTAGCATCGTTTTCTGCGATATCGATTCCTTCTCCTGGACGGCCTCGACTTGGAGAATGGAAAATCCGCGGTGTGATACGAGACCGGGAGCCACGTGAAGTGAGGTTGAAAATCTTCCCTGCTGCCACGAAGTTCTTCTTTGAGATCTCAAGAATTTGAATTTGAAGAACGGCGGGCCACCACGCGAGCTCTGTATACAAACTTTTCGCGTCGTCCTTTCTGTTTATATATATTTCGAACTGGTGTTCTACAATACTTACTACTGGCCGCGGTCACATTCTTTTGATGAAAAATCCCGGACCCGCGTGGCTGAGTCTCATCTTAAGGCCTCGAGCGGGGAACATTTTCCGCTGAATAAAAGGTGCGCGACCAGGACCAACTTGAGCGTTTGTGTGAGCTTCATCCTGCTTTCTCTGGTATCAAAATGAAAAAAGCCCCCACCCCATATCAGAAGCGGAAGCTGCGCGAATTTGTGATGCTGTATTTGAGCACACAAATCGACTTGTATTGCTAGAAGGCCAAGAGACGAAGCTGCGGCCTAAATTGCAGGCAATCTGTCATGCTGTTCCCCACTTCGAGTTCCCTCCTGTCATCCTGGAGCTGCAAGGCTTTCCCACGCTAGGCAGCACTACAGTCCGCATCTTTTGCCTTCTAGCATCACAAAGCTGATTTGTGACCACAAATCTGCATCACAGATTTTCGGTTTGATATGGGGAGGGGGCATTTTTCATTGTAATATCTGGCGAAATTTCTTCACCTGGTCCTCGCCCGGCTTGGAGATGCGGTTCGACAAATCGATAGTAGGTTTCAATATTTCGACCTCTTTTTCTCGTTTATTTGCACATCGTTGTACTGTTTCGACATTTCATTTTTCACCTGAGTTCTTATCCCTCGATCGCGATCCAATTGAAAAAGAAAAACAAAGTTCCATAAAGAGTTTAAAACCAGTCGGAATGGTTGGTATATGTGCCTACTTCTTGAAATTGTTTTGTCAGTGGTACTAGAGAGAAAACTGCAAGTATTTTTGATACGGCAATGTTAACATCATAAAGAGAGTACTAGAGGGGATAAGACTTTCGTACAAATAATCCCTGGGAAAACATAAACCATCACGTCGTGGTCACGAACAAGAGAAATATGTACTAGCAAATCAACATAGAGGAGCAAACTACAAACACGTCTTAGGTAGGCGAGTTTCAGTCACCGCGAAGAGTGGTTTCCAGGAGACCGACGAGGGAATATTTAAGTATATTATCCAACAGCGTTATTTTCAAGGACGACCAACCGAAGCGCTTCTGTACTGTACGGTGCTTCTAGTTCACGAGGAAGCCAGAGGTGCGGAACCACACGACAGCATCATTCTCGATTGTGCCGACGCGCTAACATTTGACCTCCACTTGGGAACCGACAAATTATCGCAACAAATTAGTTAGTAGTAGTACTATCCGAGGCATAGCTGTGTTGAGTGCATATACAGGAGGACAGCGCGGCCAACACAAAAATGCTCACGACCAGGCGATGTACGACACGGAACCGATATATACTCAATGGAGAAATAATCCAAACCGAGTTTCAAGTTGTACGCAGCTCGAATAAATTTGGCAAACCGATGAAGATATTGTCTCGGAAAAGAACTTAACCGACTGATAGAATTCTGCCGGGATTATTCATTCCAGCGTGAGTACAGGCCAAATCCGAAGACGCTCCGTTCTCGCATGGCGACACAGGAGGCAAAAGCGTCAGGAATAGAGCTGATCAATCCTTTATCTTTTTCTCTTTCAATATTTTCTTGAAAACAATCGAAAAAGTACAAGTTCGCGAATTATAGCGTCGTATTGCATTTACTATTTCGTTTCGAAGACCTGATAGATCTTGATATCAAGTGGAGTATTAAGTCGACATTTTGGTTCTGTTACTCGTTCAAACTACCTTCGTCAGCTCTTCTACCTCCGTCGCGGCTCCTCACGTGAAGTCCAAATCGTCGATATTTAAAGTTTTTGACCAAGCGATAAGATCATCCTCCCCACTTGTGCGCAGCGACCAGGGAGAGGCGGGCGTCAGCCGGGTGCTACGGCGAGACGGCGACGCGTGCCAGCGGGTCGGGCTCGTAGTTGAACTTGGGGAAGTAGACGACAGGCTCGAAGATACACCCAACTTCTTTTCCACGACCCGCCCAGCGTCACCTCCCTTCGGCGAGTTTGCTAGTGCTGGAGAAGCAGTTGTGGCAGCACCGGTGGTTGATGTAGACAACTTGTTTATGATCTCGTGAGGTCGCCGGGATGATGAACTTGCAGCCTGGTCCTTCCTTACATCCGCTGGTACGTTCGCTTTGTTTTCAACCGGTGTGGCACCAGTGCGGGTACTGTAGAGTAGTTCGATAATTTCTTGAACGTTAGAAAGGTTATTTGTTCTAGACGTTGACAGCGAAAAAACGGCTTCTTCTCTCGGAATGAGGCATTAGTTGCGTTGCTTTTTATGTACAAATACGAAATACGACCTCAGTGATATAAATTTCGTCGACAGAGACGCAAAACCAAAAGTTTCTTCGAATCCTGCTCAATATAAGTAGTACCTTTTCTTTTTCCTTGCTGCCCCGCCCGGTGACGATACCCCAACGCCAGTCTGGTGAAAGTAGTGCTTCTGCAAGATCTTTTGTCCCGGTGTGGGCTCTATCAACTGCAAACATGATCGCTCTGGCAGCTGTGGAAAGCCAACGGAGGTGCAGTATATGAAGCTGCTGCATTTTCGTCTTCGCAGCAGGCACGAGTCCATGCCCTTGTCGGCAATGCTTGGGGACTACTCATAGGTATCGAAGCACTCTACCTACTTAAAAAAATCCCGAGCATAGTTGTAGAATCATGCCTCAGTTAATCTTTTTAAGCTCAGTACCCTGTAGGAAACTTTCCAACTTCAGCTTCCAGACACAGAGGCGATCGACTTGATTTGCATTTGATAGGTTCGTATCGCGTGTAGCGCTGTTCCTTGAGATATGCAAAGAAAAAACCAGTTTCACTGTGATGATGTTGCAAGATCTGCATCACAAGTTTGGTACACATGAGACTAAAAACCTGTTATGCGCGTTTACCAAGGGAAAACACGCTTGAAATTCCAATGCCTTGCAGGTGTAGCAAGACAAATACTTCTGTGTTCCATTTTCTGCATCACAAGTTCACAGTGAAACAGTTTTTTCTTGCGATAGGAGAAGCTGTGCTATCGCGTCATCGACGACGTCGACTTCTCGTGCTGGTTGCGACCACCCGGGCTCTTGCCGGTCCTCGTCCTGGGCGCGATCATGATCTGCCAGCGGCAAGGGTTCTTCCTCCCTCTCGTCCGTGGAGCCGGCTCGTCGGTCAAAAACAGGAGCCTGGGCACCATGGGGTAGTTGTAGTTCTGTTGGTGTTGTTCCATGATGATCCTGCTGTGGCTGCCGTGGGTCGTGCTTCTGCTGCAGAGGCAACATTTGTGTAGTTTCTGCTGTTCGTGTTTCCCGGCGTGGGTCGGAGGCCGTGGGGTTGTCAGGAGCGCCGGGCGTTTGTCGGTTTTGTTTCGACGGACCACGCACTTCCTCTTCATGAGCTTTCCCTTTTCTTTCTTTTTCTGTCTCCGACATCGAAGAAGCAGCACCACTAGTGCTGTCGGCTTTAATATTAGTACTGGTCCACACAGGAGGAGGAGGTCGTGGACCTTCTTGTATTACGCTGCTGGCGCCAGATGAACTTGCGGTCCTTTCCGGGAGGAGGTGTTGGTGGCTTTCCTCCGGTTTTTTATTACCTGACATTGCGACTTTCGACGGCGTGAGCTGCTCGACCACTTGCAGCATGTTGTTCTGAAACTTCGCAAAAATGTCCTCCACGGCGGCGCTGCTGATAATTCCTGTAGTTGTGAGGGGCGAGGTATTTGACGGCGGTGTAGTTATTCTCCCCGTAGTTTCGATGTCTACCGCTTGTCGTGGCAAGAAATACTTTTCTTGTCCGCGATCCTGCTGAAGATCGTGGTCCGGAAGCGCAGCCCCGGTGTCGTCGTCCTCGTATCAAATGCAAATATGTTTGGGTCTGGGAAATTGCAAGACTTGTATATGCTCTGCTGACAGGAGACAAAGATCTGTGAAGTAGATGCACGTTCCGCTACCGCGCTGCTTTTTAGTATATGCAAAAACGCAGCTTTTCATGCAGTCTACGCAAGAACTAGTCCCTCAGAAACTTGTCATGCGTGTCCCCGCCATATTGGATGTTGCTTGTGATCCGCAGACTAGCATCACAACTTTCCAGACCCAGACATGTTTGCAATGCATACCTCGAGACAGACGTCCAAAGTTTGGCTGTCAGTGGACAGCCCGTACAACTTTTTCATGCTCTCGATCCGCAGGAGGCGTCGCTTCTTGTGCGTCAGGTTGGTTGTGGTGGCAAGATTGGTGGTTGTAGATAATGCTGCTCCGCTGCCAGCGCCACCTCCTCGTCGGTGGAGAGCGGCCATGCCGCTGCTCGCGCGCGGTCTCGAAGAAGGAAGACCGGAGGAGGTAGTTCTTCTCGCGAACTGAGACAGTCCAACTTCCGCGTGCCTGCCCTGGTCCGCGAGAAACTGTGCCAGCGCATCCTGTTGTTCAGCGGCCTCCTGCTGTTTCCCCGCCGCGGGAGAGGAAGATGAAATGGGCCCGGTGCGGAAATTGTAGTCGGGTAGCAGCTCCCGGGCTGCTGTCGTGCCATCCGCTTCTGAGAGCCGCTTTTCCGGGTGTAGCAAGCTGTTCGAGTACTTGCGGGTAGACGTAGGAAAGGCCTGGAGACTGTTGCTGGCGCGCTCCCAGTATCGGTGGTATTCGGTCAGTTGGTCCGATTGCGTGCGTCGCGACGAGGTACCATTTCCAACCGTACTCGAAATGTTTCCCCCGGCACGACGGTGGTCGCCGTGCTGCGCGAACTCGCTGACCTTGGCGTGGTTCGCGATCACCTGCGCCAGCCGGTACTCCTGCCACGGACCGATGTAAAGTGGCATAGTACGGCAAAAGTTTGGTAGGCGTTGGTGCCCGCGGGCGCTGGGTCGCAAGCACTACTCCAGCAGGATTGGATTTCTCTTTCCAGTTCTATTTCCTCTTCGAAGCGGTTTTCAACTGTCACTACGTGAAGTTGGAGATCCGCTGCCGCACCATTCAGGCTTTCGACAATCCCGGCAACGCGAGAGGCGGGGGGCATCTTGCGCTCGCCCTGGTAATACCGGCCATGTTTGTGTTCGTAAACAAAAAAAATCGTCTCAGGCTACTTGCTGTAGCTACGGAAGTTCGTTTCTGTTTCTGAATGAACAAGTTAGTAGCATAAACATCGTACAAGTTCGTTGACTTATTTCCAGACGACCCAGATCGATAAGCATTTGCATTTGATGATGTGATTGTATTGGTCGTCATCTAGCGTGGCAGAGGCAGACAACGAAAGCTACAAGATGATCCCATAGGACGATAACGAGGACCACGACAACGACCACTCTTTGATGCAATTGACATGATGTTTTCGTACGTTCTGCAGAGTGAGGCGGCCGAGCCGAAGTAAGGAGCCCTCTGGCTCCTACTAAGGTTTCTATCACCACTATTTCTGCGTGTTTCCAGCACTTAGCGTGTCTAGTCTCCACTCAACACGCTTTCTAGTCTTTCACTTTCTCTACTGCTCAATCGCTCGGTCTGCTCTCGTCGTCATCCGTCGAGATCATGTTGAACCTTTCGGAACGACCAGGCTCTCGCGTGCAGAACGCTAGCCGCTCAAGGCTCCCGCCAGGAGAACATGTTGCGCTGGCAATCAAGGGCTCGTCAACCGTTTCGAGTTTTTTTTCAAGGACAATTTTTGAGAGCAGAAATGATGTAGTAAGCATCGTCGTGCTATTGCATCTCGACAAAAGACTTTTGTTTACCGTATGTGCCCCGTGTCGTGCGGCTGAGCGGTTGAAACCGCAAAGACAACCGCGGTGTCATAAAGAAAAAATGATTCTTGTGGTTCCTCGTGTAGTTCTACCGGCATCTGCCTTTACACCAGGCCCATGACTTCTGGCGGTGAGCGGGGTCTTGTTCCAGCTGCTGCCTCGCCAAAAACTTTTGAATTGCCTCCGGAACAAACAAGACCGACCGTTTCAAAATCCTCTTCCACGTGCAACCGCAGCGTGTCGTCCGGCACCAATCTTCGTAGGTCGATTGGCAACCCCGTCCGGCCCACGTAGCCCGCGGTTACGGAAAATTTCACCGCGTCCCAACTTGTCAGCACTTTTCCGTTTGCAAAGAGTTTTAGTGGCGGGTACTGCAGATCGAGGGAAGTAGGGTCGTCGTTGTTGTCGCGGACATGGTCGCTATTAGGGTGTATATCCTGATGTAGAAATTCTTCTTCATCGTTTGAGGGAGACGAAGAGGACATAATTCCCGTGTTTTTTTCCACCGTGGCCGAAACATCAGTGATCCAAACCTGCAGCAGGTCCTGCTGGTCAGGGTCATCGAGGGGATCTGGTGCCTGTAGGTGCTTCTTGTTGATGCCCGAAGAGGAGGAGGAGGAGGAGGAGGACGACGTGGCAGGGGCAGAATTGAAGATCACTTCCTGCTGTTGACCACTACCCTGGTTATTCGCTGTCGTGGTTTTTTCATTTATCGTGGTGTTCTTGACCACCTTGCTCTTTGACTTTCGTTTTCGCATGCCGAGCCGGAACTGGAAATACCTCTGTCTGCCACCCAAGAACTGGGAGATGGTCGGAGAGCTGTAGAGGTCGAGGTCGTGCTGACACCAAGCCAGCTTTTTCCGCACGTTTCCGACCACCCACACGGCGGGGGAAAGAACCACTTTGTTGTCCAAAGACTTGACCTCCTCCTCCACGTGCATCACTGCTGGGTACTCGAGAATTTCGATTCCGACTGTGTCGGGCAAGGCGTACGGGGCGTCCAGCTTTCTTTTATAGTCGGCTGGAAGGTCCGGGAGGCGCCGGTAGGGGTGGAATGTATTCGGCGCGAACGTCGCCTCGCCCCACATCTCCCCCTCCGCGAGCTCCCGGGAGTACACAAACCGCACCTGATGCAGGTCCTGGATTGGTTTCAGTGCGGCGGGGGCAACATGCGTCACATCGTCTTCGAGAGCAGCCGTGGCAGTGGTAGATGAGGACTGTGCTTGTAGTTGCATCAGTGTTTGTAGTTCTCCTCTTCCCCCTCGTCGTGCCGCGTTAGCATCCAAGATGGTAGCCTCGGGCACCGGCGTGTCCGCGAAAAGAGCAAAGGTGATCATCGAGGACTTCGGTCTACAACTTGTACTTGTCGCGCTGGACAAGGTCATCTTATATTGCGGAAGCATCCTCCCGTCTTCCGTTTTTTGTGCACTACGAGAATCAAGCCGATTAGAAGTTTTCCCATCCACCTGGACGCCTACCAACTTGCTTCCACGCTGTCCAAGACCCTTCTGCTCCTTCACCGCCTGAAGCTTCTGGGCAAAGTAGGGCGAGACTTTGCTTCTCGCCACGGCAACCGGGTCAAGGTTGCTTTCATAGTAAAAGTAATCCGCCGGGGGAGTAGGAGGTTCTGCGGCAGCTGGTGGTGCTGTTGACAACAGATTTGTATCCGAACAAACCATGCCCTGCTGTGGTCCCCCAGGCACCTCCGGATCTGCTGCGTGGTCTTTGGACGATCCAGCTGGCATTACGACAGGTTGGTCCTCGCCCGAGCTGCCATCCTCAGTTCCACGAAGTAGAACTTCCTCAATTTTGCACCGCAGTACGTAGAACGAGAAGCAGTCGTCCCGCCTACACAGGTCGTTGCCCTCGCGGTAAAATCGAAATTTCAAAGCCATGTTGGCGAGAAAGAAAACCTCGGAGTCGACGTAGTCTTGCTGAAGGACGGCGGAACCGGAAGTAGGATTTGCATTTTCATCTACAAGAACTGAATCTTCGGAATCAGAACTGACGTCTTGGGCCCTTCTGTTGACCTCGTCCCCCGGGAAGGAAACGAGGAGTCTGGGTTTTTGGTTTTGCAGCTTGTTTACAATTGGGTCAAGAGCTGCAGGTGCCTTCTTGTCATCGTAATTCGAATTCCCCGCAAGCAGCTGCAGCTTCGACGCGTTATTATTTGCACCAGTTGCATAATGTTCATGTTGGTTCTTCTCCTTCCCGCGCAGATTCACCAAGCCGGTGAGGTATTCGATGCGCCGGGGGGTCGCTTGGCCCTTCACTTTCCCTGACGTCGCAGTGATCTCCATCTGGAAGGGGGGCGTTGTGGTAGTAGAAGTGGGCGCAGGAGCATGAGTAGACACGACTGCGCTTGTTCCAGATGTTGTGCCATGCGTGTAGTTCTGCTGTATCATTTTCACCTGTTCCTTCTCGTTTGTCCGGTCCATTCGGTTCTCCACTTGAGTTGCCGCAGTATCCGTTTTCAGCAAAGTCTGTTGCTGTTCCTGCGATTGATTCTTCCAATGAACAGTTCTGCCGCCGACCTTCCACCGGACTATGCGCGCATTGGGAAAGAGCATCTCCGCTTCGATTTTGCCGTCCGTGCGTGTTCCAGCACCCCTCTTCGCTACCACGGGGTTTGCTTGTTTCATGTTCAACATCTTTGCGGGGTCTGGCCCCCGACAAGTGCCATTTTTAATGTGAAAGATATCATTTCCTCGGGAAAGAACAAGCCGTACTTCATCCTCGTACCCCCTCATTCCCTGAACGTAATAGCTCGTCACCGCGTTCCGGTGCAGAAAATGCTGCAGAAACTCTATGGCCAAAGCCGTTTTGGAGGAGAGTCGGTGTAGTGGTCCTTGTAGCAGTGCAAAGTGGACCATCGCCCCGCTGCTGTCCTGCTTCATCTGCATTACCTCTTCTTCACATGATGCTGCACCGTTCGGAGCTGCAAGAGGGGGAGAAG
Source organism: Amoebophrya sp. A120 (assembly GCA_905178155.1). Classification (NCBI taxonomy): domain Eukaryota; class Dinophyceae; order Syndiniales; family Amoebophryaceae; genus Amoebophrya; species Amoebophrya sp. A120. The sequence continues at coordinate 8,426,282 of CAJINV010000004.1, forward strand.
CTTGTTCTGCGCGATCACTCCCTGGCAGCTGCACCGTCTGCCGTTCAGAAGTATCACGACCACGAGACGGCGAGACGGGTGCTCTCACTTCATCCAGTAAAAAGTCGGGAGGCAACACCAATTCAGGACCCACCTCTATCGCAGCAAGATCCGCAGTGGGTGTAACAGCAGTTTCAGTTGCTGTGGCTGTGGCAGAAAATGGGAAAGCGGTTGCAGTGGCCGAAAAAGATTGCTTTGCGCCGGTATTTATCGTCACCACTTGGTCGTAGTTGCTCTGTGGTAAACAATCAATTTGGTCTTGCAACATTGTCGCACCAACATCCACGTCGTTCTTGCTCGTCCCATGACGTACTTCAAAATCCGCAGGAACTACTACACCAGTCGCAACATGACGTTTTGGTGAAGACCAGTCAACAAAGTCCGTCAAGAACACGTGCGGCGGCAGGTGCGGCACCAGCAGTAGGGTTTCGCTGTGCAGACTCACCAAGATTTTCCCGTTCGTCAACTGCAAATCGCAAATTTCCTTGGCCGTCAGCCAACCATTGTGCGCGACAAGGGAGAACACCTCGGCGGCAAGATGGATGGCGGATGATGAAAAACGTCGGGTGGACTGGCTGTCACCAGAGGGCTTGTCGTCGTTGTTTTTTGCACAGATGTTGAGCTGTGCTGTGTTCATTCCTTGTTGCTCGCCGCCGCTTTGCTGGTGAACGCTTTTGCTGCTGGTCATCTCATCTCCCCTAGCTTTGTTGTTCGTTCCTTTTGCGTTGTAATTCGCCTGCAGCTGGTGCCCACCTTTGGAATAATTTGTGCTGTCATGAGTACTACTAGTTATGGTGCCGTTTTTCTGTGTTCCACGCGGAGGACCTCCATCTTTACCTTTTACGAAGGAGCCCTTGAAAGGATGAACAAAGCCTCCCTTGGCTGGAAAGAAGTTGAGGCCCATCTTCGGCCTGCCTTGCGGGACAAATTGAGAAAAAAAACCTCCGGTTGTTGCTTGTTCCGTGCTTTTGTCGTAGCTGCCTTTTTTTCCAAGAAACCCGCTAAAGATTATTCTTCCACCTTGCCAAAAACTCGTAGATTGCGGTCGGCTGATGGTCCGCGTGGGTGCTGGAGGTTCTTGTTCTTTCTTATTGGCATTTACAATGCTGTTGGCAACATCGTTAACGACAGGCGAAGCAGATTTATTCTTGTCGCCACCTTGACCTTTTGATATTCCCTTTCCGCCGACTAGATTATATCGTTGCTCCACCAGCACCTTCGGGGGTAGAATTGTATCCGGGCTTTGTCGCAGCTCTTCAGCCAGGCGGTCTACCTCACTCTCGCAGCTGTTGAGGGGGTCATCGAAATCAGACGGTACGCCAGTAGCTGGGGTGGTGAGCAAGGAGCCGTTCTTTGACAGCAGCTTCTCTATCGCTCCTGGAACCCCGCCTGTAAAAGTTCTTGAACCGCCCCTACTAATATCTGCTGTGGTCTTGTAGTTTCTTCCACAGGTGGCGGCCTCCACAGCTGTAGTTGCCGGGGATTTATTTTGTTGCTTTTCTTTCTCAACAACATCCGAAAATGATCTTCCTGCAGCATGAGCCACACCTTCTGGACCTCCTTGTTGTCCTTCGCGAGCAAGGAGCGCAATCAGGTCAGTTATGGCGTTCTCAACTGTTACATTCCCAACTGTTACATGAAATTGTGATGCAAGAATGGCAAAATTGAAAGGGATGACCTTCTGCGTCTTGCATGACAGATTTGGCACAGATTCTCCGCCTGTTTGGCACTTCGAGCATTTGTCATGCGAAGCAGCTAGGTCGTGTCGATTCTGAAGGTAGTTTTGCATGACAAATCATGTAAACAGTTGAGAATGTTGTAACGATTGAGAGCCCCATATCAATAAGGCCTTGGATTTCTTTCTCCTTCTCTTTCTTCAGCTGCTCTGCTTCCTTCGTCTGCTCGTCTTGCTGTTGGTCATTTGTGCCGGTTTTAACACTGCAGGGCTCCACAGTAGAAGCAGCTCTAGCTCTAGAATCAAGGACTCCCAGCTCCGCGTACGCGTCTTGCAACCTCTTCACCAGGTACAATTCGCGTTCCGCCTGCACTAACTTCTCCACCTTCTCGGCGTGGCACTTTCTTACCCGCTGTAGCACCGCGCCGGCCTCGCCGAAATGACGCTGGGATGTTGACCAGGCGGCTCCTTTTGCGGCCTGGTGCTGGGCCCGCTTGCAGGAAACGAGGAATGCGGAAACGGGAAAATGGTTCAATTGCGAAGATGTTGTTGTGCAAGGAGTTGTGAGTACATCTTTCAGGGGCACGGCGGCGCCAGCATTTTCGCTTTTGCTTTTCTTCGTCTCTTTACTATTCTCTGCGACCTCTTCGACCTGTAGTTCTTGTTCGCTTGCAAGAATTTGTTCGTGGCGCAACAAGTTCGACGGAAGTTCTTGAACCGGGGCGCTGCGACGTTTTGTCGTTGACATGTTGATTTATCGATTTATTTTTCTTTATTTCGCAGCTCAGCCTCAGACTAGTTCTCGTTCTTGAGGGAATTATGATTCCCAGCTTCCTTAATGCCGTGCATAAATGGGGCCGTCGGAACAAGGATGACGGCGAACCTACTTCGCCCTTTGTTTTATGGAAAAAGAACATTTTCATTGTTCTCTTCGTTTTGTATAGGAAGTTCTTTTCTCGAAAACACAGGACGAAAAAAAAGCTCGACCACTGTAGGTATTCTATTGTTGTCTTTTTGAGGTCCTGAGTCGTAGTGGTCGCGCAGGCAGGATGGGCAAAGTTGTAGTCCTTGCCATGATTAGCGTATGAAGTTGCAGCTTGCTACATACCAAGAAAACCAATGGGGTTCCTGAGTGTCTTAGGCCGTCGATCTGTAACGGCAAGAGATGATCGATAACAGACCTGGACGGCCATCGCAATGACATTGCGGATGATCCATATTTACAGGGCTAGTGCGTTTGAATTGACATCGTACAGCCTGCATCTGGCAGAGTTAAGCATATATTTTCTGGTGCTGCTGGTTTGTGATTGTCCGGAACACTGATAATTCCTTTCGGTGGCTGCTGTCCTCGCATCCCTGTACGCTTCGTGCTTCATATACTTAAACTCAAATCGGCTCCAAAACTTAAAATCTTGGTTTTCGTGTAAATCCGATAGAAAAAATATAGCAAAATGTCGCCAACTTTGTCTTTGGCGTCAGCATTGACGTCTCCAAAACACGTATACAAAACGTCAAATTTGTGCCTTCGTGTGCAGTATGAGTTGCTCGAGCTGTGTGCAGCACTTCGCCAAGTTGATTTCGCCCACGCCAGGAGCAGTACCTCCCTCGCTATAATTCTCGTGTTCCACTAAGTAGTGGTGCTTCACAAATTTTAACAGCAATAAATTGCTTTCCAGCTTCGCCGCTAGCTGGAACTTGTTCATGATCTCCGTGCCGGGTTTGATGTTGTTTGAGAACCCTGTCATCTGCTGCTGGTAACCACCACCGCCTCCTCCTCCGCCACTCTTGCTGTTGTTTCGACTCGAAGCGTTGTAGTGTACTATACCCGAGTTGCTATTTTTGCACAGATCCGTCGAGGCTTTCAGGGCGTACTTCGTCAACAGCTTTCCCGGGTGGTGACGCTGGAGGGAAAGCGACTCCAAATTTGGATACTTTTTCTGAAACAACTGGAGCGCTTTCTGCTTTGCTAGATCCGTGGTGTTGGTACTAGTAGAGTCGCGGGGGGAGCAGGGGGAAATCAGCATGTTTCCATTTGGAGCAGATGATGCCAGACTGTGCTGGCTCCGTTCCTTCAGCTGCTCCAATAAGCTGCAGCACTCTACCAGACAGCACGCGCTCTCGGCGGGCTGGTGCGATTCCGCGTATTTCTCTGCCAAAAAGGCAAACTGCTCCGCGACGCGCCGTTGGTCCTGGAACGAGGGGAAAGAAGGTGGCGGGGCCATCGGGGCCACTCCTGCGGCTGGAGTCGAAGTTGGGAGTGTCAGTGGGGTCGCTGTACTAGTGGCTTGTTCTTCGTTGCATCGTGACGCATTTTTTGGTGCCGTCGTCAGTGCGGGCGGAACTTCTAGCTGGAAGTCAGTAACAGCAATCTTTGGTTCGCTTGGGGTATTACTTCCCTGTACAGGATCTGGTTTTACTTTGGCGGTTGTGCCGAGATCTACTGCTTCCTGGGGGCGCTGCAATGGTCCTCGCGATTCTACTCCTTCCATCATCCCAGGTGTAGTAGACCCGTGTCGCAGCTGCGCTGTGGACGATACTTCTTCGATAAGCGGCTTTTTTGGAGATGATGAGGAGGTTCTTTGATCCGACGTATTGAGCTCTACCACTCCTTGACCGGTTAGTTCCCGAGCAGGTTCCGGCTTCCCCCGGGGTTCCACGACCCTAGACGCAGGGGAGAAGATTTTCAACTCCTCTGCAGTACTGTTAGAAGATGTAGTTCCACTCCCACCGTGGAGGTCAACATCTCCTGATTTCGTTTTCACGGGACTCGGCAACCGGATTTCGTCCAGGGGCGGCTGTACTGGTGGCGCACGACTGCTCTGCGTGTGGTCGTCGTGTTTAATCTTCGTGGAGGACTTTAGCTCCTCTATCTCTTCAGGATGAACTGAGGGCGCTGGTGGTGCTTCGTTTTTCTTTTTATCCTTCAGCCCCAAAGCTTCGGTTGTACTAGTAGTGGCAGGATCAGCAGCGGTGGCGAGTTTCTTCTCCGGAGTTGTTCCTGCAAGATGTTGTTGAAGAGCAGCCGCTTCTTCACCCCGCTCGAAGTTTTCTTTCTCCTGTTCCTGGCTGACCATGACAAACGACAGGTTTCCGATCCCACCACTTGTGATGTTTGAATTTTGTCCGTCAGAAGTATGCATTGCAAACCAAGCATCGTTTCAAAGTAGTCTGAATCAAGAACTGTATTTGTAATGCGGTACCCGAGCGGTGTGCGAATGCATGCTGTCATGTAAAATCGCATCAAGATCGTCAATCTAAGTACTTGTACTTTTTCAATATAGTGCTTTCTACGATGCGCTTGTTGCATGGAATAGTTTCCGTTTTTCGAGGCGGAGCCTCCTTCTTCGTCATCTGCTTTCTCCACCCCGACGTACAATTTATGAATTGCAAAAGCATCGTACTAGGGTAGTATGAATTGCATTACAAATTTCCTCAGCATGAGAACTCGAGTTTGTAGTGCTGAATGACCTTAAGAAAAAGATTTGTAATGCGTAGCTGCAATTACTACGAGTACGATACTTTTGCACTGGATACAATTCTCCGTCGGACAATTCCTTGACGGAAAATTTGCACTCTTTCAAATCCTATCAAATGCTAATATGTCTGGGTGTGGAAGAATGCAATTTGTGATGCTGTCTCTGCATTCTAAAAAAAAATCTGTATTGCATGACCAGCAAGAAGAGTTCACTTTGTCCCACATGGAGACGGTATTTCTCATGCGGAAGAGGCATCAGGAAGCCCTCTAAAAATCTGTGATGCTAGGTTATGCATTACAGCCGTCATGGGTCATGTAAAGTTTGCATGACAAGTCTTGCATTCTTCCAGACGCGGACATTTTTGCATTTGATAAATCCAAGTCCCCCGCGACGTACTCGTGGTGCATGAACGCGTTGGCCGGCAGTCGCTTCGCGGGATCCTTTTCCAGCAAGAGCGACAAAAATTTCTTCCCGTTGTCGCTCAATCTGCAGCTTTCCGGGAACGCGGGCCCGTTCGCCTGCTCGATGTTGGCCAGGAGCTGCATCGGAGTATGGATTTGCAAAAAATTCTTGCTTTATTCTTGTTCCGTACTTTACACGACGACGACGACACGTAGCCATGAGATTCAAGTTGCATCACAAAATGTTGATTTTCCAGCTGTGTTCATCTTGATCTTGTACGGTGCAAATATAAGAATTTTTCGCTTCTGATACGGATTCGGCCCCGTGAAAGGCGTTTTCCCGACGAAGCACTCGAAAAGAATGGCGCCGACCGACCACAGGTCCGCCCGGGAGTCGTACTTTTGGTGTTGCAAAATTTCCGGCGCCATGTACAGTGGCGAACCGCACACCGTCGCCGCCATGTCCTGGGGAAGCAACGCGCGGGAGAAGCCAAAATCCGCGATCCGCAGCACCGGGTTGTTTTCGCTGTCTTGGATGAGCAAGATGTTCTGCGGCTTCAAATCCCGGTGGATCACGTTGTGTCGGTGTAAAACGTTCAGACCCGAGGCGAGCTGGCGGAGAAACAACCGCCCCAGCGACTCGGAGATCGATCCACCGTGGGTGGCGATGTAGGAGGAAAGGTCGCTATCCCACGAAAAAACTGTTTCACTGTGATGGTTTTGCAAGATCTGCATCACAAGTTTGTTACACATGACACAGAAAATTTGCCATGCGCGTTTCCCAAGGGAAAACACGCTTAAAAATCCATTATGTTGCAGGTGTAGCAAGACAAACACTTTGGTGTTTCGTTCTCTGCATCACAGGTTCGCAGTGAAACAGTTTTTTCTTGCGATAGTCGCCGCCGTTGCAGTACTCGAGGATGAGGTAGAAGTGGCTCGTATCCTGAGTAAAAATGTCCCCACACCAGAGTCAAGATGGGAAATCCGCTAGACAAATCCATAAGCTTTGGCTGTTTCGCATGACAAATTTGGACGCGTAGTGTAGTGCTGTTTGAGCTAGCTAAGCAGCATTACAGATCTAGTATCTCATGCTGATTGGCGCATGACATCGGTGGTCTACGGGCAGGCTGTCCCGGTGGCGCTTTGGCCAATCGTACAGAGAAAAAACAAAAAATACAAGTTAGGTAGGAATACATTTGAAGGTTATGAATGAAGTCAAAAGTCGTAGAGACAGTATTAAAGTAGTTCCTACGGGCATGGTCACGATTGGGCAACAGAGGGTAGAGTCACGATTGGGCAACAGAGGGTAGAGCAACGAATTGTTACGCATCTATCCGCTGGTCAAGTACGAGGAAAACGAGAGCAGCATCGAAGAAGAGAAAGGCGCGCAAGCAGGGCAGCCCAGCAGCAGCAAAAATATCAAGACAAGAAGCAGACTACCGCCACCCGGGGTCCTACCCGACCGAGAACTGTACTGGTATGGGCCAACATACCATAAAAGGTACAGAAGAAGGGTAGGTGCTCGCGTAAAGAGAAAGATGACCAAACCTACAGCGCCCGAGGGTGCATGCTCACCACTGTAGGATAATCTCTTTACCGTCTGCCAGCAGACAAGCCACTGAAAAACAAGGCAGAGCAAAGTAAACAACCAGGTTGGAGCCAGCAGGCCAACCGCAACAAGACCGCGAAGCAAGAGATTGGAACCCGCAGGTCAATCAGAGCGAAGCGACAAAGGGCAGGCGTAGCGGCCAGAGCAAGCATAACGAGAAAAAATATCTACTACCGTTGGTAGGTCGTGCAGCGAGAGTATTTCAACGAAGTTTTTCAGAGGATAGTTTGACGTAGTTCAACGCATTCACACGAAAGACGTACCGAGTGATAGCGTGCACTTCTCATCACGAGATCGTAGAACTATTCATTGAGTGTTTACTTTTTTTCTTGCAACGACTACTACAAATTATACCTCTATAAGTTCAACTCCATACTTTTGTACTACACTACTGCGCGCTTTCAGTCACGAGAAGCTTTTTGCTTGTACGCATCTCGGTCACAGACGAAGTGTATAAAGACCGAGACCCGAAGCAAACCATAGATTCATCATTGTGCGCTAATTTTTTAAAAAAATATGTAGTCTTGCGTAGTTCTAAGTTCCTGGTGATGTTTGGAAAAGAACATGATTGCACGTACACGATACCTCGCGTGTACATAAAGACCGTTTTCTTACCTGCCCTGGAGAATAGAGATCATAGATTTTTGAACTTTGGGCCGCAAGCCAAAAAGGGCTCCGTCAAGAACGACAGTGGAGACCCAAGCGCAGCAGGAAACCTTGCTTTGTTGGGGACATGAGGGAAGGAGGAGACGGAGAGAAAAAGCAGGACCAGCAAAAGCAGAGCAAGAGTAAGATGCCGGGGACACGAGGAGAAGAAGCGAAGCCAGCACCAGAGGAACCAAAGACCTACAACCGTCATGGCATCCGCGAAACAGAACAACGGGCCGAAGGAAAGGACCCTCAGCCCCGCCACCCGCGGAGGGAGAACGGGACCCACAAACAACCCGGCCCCCCACGAAGCCCGAAAGGCCGAGGTGAAAAAGGGTACCTCCCGGGAGGGGACCCGGGAAACACGCAAGAGACGAAGCCGAGCGACCGCCGCCGAAGGAGAACCACCCGAGGAAGGTAGAAACCTACAACCGTCGGAGCACGGAAAAGAAGCGGTGTTGGGGACCAAACCCAGATGAGTCACGGGGCGCGTGCCCAGGCGACACATCCGACAGTGAAGGCCCAGTCGGGTAAAAAACCGAAACCCGCCAGCCACACCACCGGGACGAACATGCGTAGAGACCTACCGTAGAACCGCTAGGAACGGCAACGCAGAAAGGCCCGCCGTAGAACCGCTATGAACGGCAACGCAGAAAGACCCGTCAGTGACCTAAGGGCCAGCGGAGATGGTACCCCAAAGAAAACCACCGGTGACCAAAGGGCCAGCGGAGATGGTACCCCAAAGAAAACCGCCGGGCGCGAACATTCTGACTTTAGAATGAAAATTCTCATGCTCTGATCTCTATTGTCTCTTGTCGTTGTTCTTCTTCGTTGTTTTACGTCGTTGTTCCTCGTCGTTGTTCGGTTCTCCAAAAAATTGTACAGATGACTGTTTTTCGCGGTTCATTATCTTGTTCATTATCTTGTTCGTTAATTTGTTCATTCTTTGCGCCTTGTGTCACCAGGTTGGTATTCTTGTTCGTGTCGGTTAGTAGTGGTAGGAGGAGGACTATGGGCAGCACGGTGTAATTCTTTGGCTCTAGTACCAGTCTGGTTGCCGGTACGAGGATGGTCGCGGGCAGCTGAACGGGCCCAGTAGTCCATCTAGTTCCATCTGCAGCACCTCGGCATTTGCTCGATCAACGGAGTCTTCCATAGCCCATCCGTATCCGGGCACGAAGTGCCAGCGGATGGAAAACTCCCAGTAGTCGCGTGTTGTGTCCCAGGGTGAAGCTGGGGAGCCAGTGGAGTTGCTGGTAGACATGGACTCAGTTTCCGGACGTGACGACGAAGGAGCAGAAAATGAGGAGGGTGCGGAACTTGCTATTCGCTGCGTGGGGTCGTCCGTAGAGTTCGCGCGCGTCAGCAGCAATCGCTCGATTTGGAATATTGTAGATTCCTGGGTAAGTCCGAGATCGTATGAAGGTGTTTCAGGGAGCTGGACGAACGGATTAGCCGGCATATGGTTCTGCTCCGTGCACGCCTGGACCGATGTCGTCCAGCTTCCCTCTTCACCACACGGTGGCGCGTCATCTTGGACCTGGAGCGGGCTGTCTTGTGGGGAATCGAAGCACAGACGTACCCGCTGCAGCGGGCTACTGTTCTCGTCTGACATCGTCAGTGCTGTTCTACTGTCCTCGGCGTCTAGATGTGTGGGTAGGCACTTTGGTAGGCCTTGTCAGGAGGGGTGTCAGATTCGTGCGCAGAACTACCGCCGTCTTCCCGGCTATCTACGTCGAGCTCCACTCCCCTCGTAGCGCTGCTCACGTCACGATCGCACTACTTCGAAGCGAAACTTGTGGGATAGGCCCTCGCCAGGTCTACTTCTACTTGACTGCGTTGCGACTTGCACTGCCTGAGAAGATAAAGGATAAACAAACCCGAGCAATAGCAAGCTTTCCATAAAAGTTCGGGCGTCTTATATCTTAATTGAAAAGGCTGAAAACCAGTATAGCTCCGCGTCATACACTAACAGCCCCTTCCCTTTATACCAGGCCTCGAGTCCGTCGGGGGTCGTCACTGTCTCTCGTGGCGTCTTACTGTTTTTTATTTTTTTTTTTTTTTAGAAAAACCACTGCAACAGCAGTGCGCGCCTACAGTGCTAGTCCCGCGGAAGATCTTAGTCTAGCTGGTGCTTTTGATGCTGCATAAAGAACGAAGGAAGAGCCTTTGCTCAGCTGTTGCTAAAATGTGGCTAAACCGAGGAAGTCGAGTTCAAAGAAAAGCTCTGCGCGACAAAATACTAGATAGATACGAGAAGACAGTCACGAAGTTAACAAAATGAAGTCGAAAATTGAAAAGGGAAGAAAATGAAAGCTACTATAATCTACTACTTTAAATTGTTTATTGAGCAAGCACACTCCCGTGCTGTTTCCTGTAAATGTTTTCGTTTTATTGGAATGCTTGATGTAAACTGGCGAGGTCTACCTACTACACACAATGCAGCCACTCTTGCAGTGTCTGCGGGCTGCTGGGTCTGGAGTGGATGGGTGGAGTGAAGCTGTTACTGCGTGGTCGGCGGTAAGCTGTAGGGAGCCTCTGTACTCGCTGCAGGGTGGGAGTCCAAAATCGGAAGAAGCTTTCTAGCTGGTCCTCCCTCGCCTCGATCTCAGCAATTGTCTTAGCCGGGACCATCAGCATGGGGCTGATATCAAGGAACGGGTTGGGCTGGGGCATGTGGAGCCACGCCTCCGTCTCATTTTGCTTCTCCCGCTGTAGTCGCTCACACTTCAATCTGCGTCGCTGCGGTGTGGTCGCAGGTGTGCGGGGAGTAAAGATTTCACGCGCAGGGTCGCGATGCATCTTACGGAACTGTCGGCCCCACGACTTCATGACAGATTTCCAAACCGCATTAGAAAATGCTTCTCATGGGGCTCCGCATGAGAAACATTTTAAGCATGCAGAGTAGCATGACAACTATGGTGTGGGTACGTTTTTACACAGGATAGCTCGCGGATTTTTTCAAATCCCGGAACCGAACAATGTGGGGGGATTGGAGCTTTTTCAACACCGCCACCTCCTGCTTCAGCTGCGCGGTCTCTTGCACGGTCTGCCGGGAAATTACTTTCACCGCAACTAATTCCCCAGTTTGCTCCACGCGGCCCTTCCAAACTTCCGCAAAGCTGCCCTTCCCGATCTTTTTGTCGAGGATGTAACCGCCAGCCATGACAATGCACAACTCCCCCTTCCCCTCGTTTGTCATGCAAAATACCAAGTCCCCCCTTTTCATTTCTCTTTGGCACATCTTGCATTACAGATTTCGGAAGCCGAAACAGCACTAGACTGGGTCGCGAGTAGTTTGTCATGCAAAGCTGCATTTTTACCAGCACTTGCGTTGCTGTTTATGCCATTCAAATGAGGGGGGAGGGGGAGATGTGCACTCTCATACCAACCTGCTTCTTGCTCGAGGTTGTCGTGGAGGAAGACATCTTGACTTTCGCTCGTCAGGTGTATGTATGCTCGTTCTTGCAAAACTTCAACCCTCACGGACTATGTGATGCCATGAAAATAAGAACAACGGTTTCGCTCGATGAGGAGGCGCATATTAAAACGGATACGAGTATAACGGGGCGGTTTGATACCGTGGGAACTGTGTATTAAACATTTAGAAGATCCGATTGACAGATTTGACGAAAGAGTGCAGCACAGTCAGCAGTCGGTAGTAGACCAGGCGTAATTCCAAACAAAAGCAAAATGAGTGCCTAGCATTGGCAAAGCTTAGGCTAGAGGAAGCTTCGTCGCTTGTCGTCCTGATACCTTTTGTTATATCAGGTGCTATAACGATACGAACGTGAACATCAAAAAAAAAAAAAATGCTCAGAAGGTCAGACCCGTTGCGGAGGCGCGTGCGTCGCAACATGGTCGGTGAAGTTCAACAAATGGGGAAAATTTCAGTACGGCTACCACATATGAATACCTCAATGGTTTGTCCCACTACGTTTGATGCTGCTGGTATTCAAGTCGTCGGATATAATCACATACGACTACTTCATGCTCACTTGAAGTTTCCAGAAGTGAATTCCAGGATTATCAGTCTTGCACTACAGAATCGTCATCTTAATTGTGATATCATTTATCGACCCTCCGTTAAATCGGTGCTCTGCCTCAGCTGCGTCCTTCTTGTCGTCGAAAACTATCCACGCAATCAGCCGAGACCCGTCGTCGGCGATGGCCAGCGTCGTGATGGGTCCAACCTCACTAAATACTTTTTTCAGCTCTTCTTCTGCTATGTTGGGGGGAACGCGCTCGAAGCAGATCATCCTGTTCTGGCCAGTGTACTGCTGAACGGCGGGCGGAGGTGGTGGGCACGCAGCAGGAGGATAGGCATGCGCCTTGCCTTTTGCAAAATCCTTTCCGTTCCACTTTCCCTGTTCCTTTGGTCCACCGGCGTAGGCATGAAACTTCCATCCCTTTTCGTATTTAGCAAAAGCACCAGGTGGCGGAAACTTGCCGCAGCCCTTACCTTTCTTGAAACCTTTATCGAAACTGAACGCCGACGCTTCAGCCAGCTTTCTTTCAGCCGCTTCGGCCCGTTCTTGCATCGCACACAGGTCGCTTTGAAACTGTACACGCTCCTTCTGCTGCCTCACTTCCTGCAACTCCGCTTCTAGTGCGCGCGCCTCCTTGTCATGTGCGTCAAGCATCCTTCGCGTCTCTGCGTCCTCCTCAAGTTCGGACAGAACTACTTTTTCCTTTAAAACAACGACCTTCTCCTGGAGGCGGTCGTTCTCCTTTTGCAGCTTCTCAACCTTTCTCCGACTTTCCTGCCTAGCTTGTTTTTCCGCCTCGACCTCTTCCCGCAAATCCTTGTTTTCTCGCCTCAGCTTCCTTTTCTCCGCTCGCACCTCAGCTAGTGAACGTTCTGCGGCTTTCACGCACTCTCGCAGCTTCTCGATTTCATCTTCTTCTGGCACGACCGCTGATTCTTGCTCCACCGAGGGCAGCACACTAGACGAAGTCGCAGAACCGGTTGCAGGTGCGCTGCCAAATAACTGGAGCAGCGATTCTTGGATGGCGTCCTGCGGTTCACCTTCATCTTCGGTGACCGATTCTCCTTGCGCAGCTTGTTTTCCGGATCCGTCTCCGTGCTTCTCCTTCAACAGCGTGACGCACTCATCCCCGCCACCATCTTCGTCGGCTCCGTTGGTCTTTTCTACCGGATGAACTTCCGTCCCGCCAGCGGAAGCAGACATGCCAGCACTTTGCAAACCATCCCAGGCGGTTTCCAGCGGAACTTCCTGATACCAGGTGTAGTCCGATCCGTATACGGTGTCTGGATGCCCGACAAAAGCGTGCTCAGATTGCCCCAACTGCGTAAATGAGCCCGCCGACTGGTAGTTGCCGGCGTAACTGGGCCCAGCGGATGCAGTGTTCGGGAGGGTCACGTGGTAATGAGCATTGCACTGCAGTACGTAATGCACCTGCTGTGTTGCAGTTGAAAATTGTGGTTGTGGTGCAGTTCCGCTCATTTGCGCATGGTCCTGCTCATTTTTCAAGTCGCGGTTGCGCAGCTGCTGCGCAGTCTCCACCAAGTTCACATCAGAGGCGTCGTAGGGAGAAAAAAAGTTCGCGCTCCGCTTCTGCTGCTCATCAACCATTTTCGCTGAATTTTTCTTTTTTCAACTTTATAATTGTGACCAAGTCATGGGAGGTTTTTGCGTTAGAATCACATCAACAACGTCGATTTTATGATAACATAAGGAAAAACAACAGCACAGTTCGTCATCGTTTGACTCAACATCGGCGCATTCACTCTTGAAGCTTGCAGCTTCAGTTGTAGAAAATTTTCGTTGGTGTACTGCCACTTAAAGAAAATTCATCCGTGCTCAGAAACCGGACTACAACAAGCAATTACAGCCCAGAAGGAGAAGCAGCCTCTGCAGGTGAGAGGAGTGGGGAGCAGAAGTGGAATGGAAGACCGCGCTCTCCACCTTCGCTTCTTTCACTCGGTCAATAAATTTGCTTCCTTTCCAGCACGGCGAAGCTTATACTCTCGAACAGAACTGCTACAGCCGCCTATTCATTGGCTGAAAGAAAAAGAATCGAAAGCAAGGACGCACAATGGTCTTTCTCCTGCTGGCTTTTTTTGCTTTTTTTTGTACTAGGCGCGCATCAATGGTGAGTGTCGTGAACAACAAAAGCTTTGTATTTTCTCGTATTCCAGCGGATAAAGAACTGTATCTATGTGGCTGCGTCAAGCGGTAAAAATAAACACAGCGGATTTTTTAATAAAATCGTGCTTTTGCGCGGTAAAATAAAATCGTGCTTTTGCGCGGTAAAGCTCTTTTGCTAATGCCGGTATCTTGTTCGATTTTGCACATCCTACTTCTCAACTGGCTCCAAACTACTACAAACCTCGAAGCGGTGTTATTTCTGCTATTTCTTCCTGGTCGCCCGCTCGTCCTCCTCCGTCAGACCCAGCAGAGGACGCTCGTGTAGAAGCAGATGCTGCTATGTGCGCGTCGCCGCTTGCTCCGCTTGGCTCCGCTCCTCCGGTTGCAGAGGGTGCTGGGGTCTGCGTCGCGATTAGCATTTTCGTTTTCCGTTCCTCGGCTTGCTTGGAAAATTGTGTGAGCCAGGTCTTCAATTCAGTTACGATGTCTTTTGGTCGTTCTGGATAGAACCTTCCACGTAAAACGGCCGGCTCGCGACGCTTCTCTTCGCCGGCTTCGAACTCCCTGTGGTTTTGTCCGGCCTTCTCCTTTGACCTGATGGCAGGCGGAGGCTTTTTCGCCTGCGGAGGACGTGACGTTGCAGTTTTGCATTTCCCCTCCGGGGCCAGTACAGTTTTGAAACCGGAGGGGCCGCGCTTTTGCGCTTCTTCTTTCTCTCTCAGGTCGCGGCGAAACTTCGCCAGTATTAGCAAGCGCGTTTGCTCCTTTGCAGCGGTGCTTTGTTCTCCTGTGCTTCTGTTTCTGCGAGCAGTAGAAGGTAGCGGCGGGCCGTGCCACTGATTTCTGCTGTCGACGCGATCAGATACTGGATCTAGAGCCAGTAATTGCGCCGTAAGCTGGTTCTTTTCCTGCTCCAGTCGTAACGATTCAGACAACAGCTTAGCGGTGCTGGTTTCACCACCCAAATTAGAATTCACGTAGCCAGCTGGATTCCAAGATTTTCCCTTCAACCCTGCGCTAGTGCATTGCCTGTTCTTGTTTTTGCCCGCTAATACTGCTGTGACATTGTTCGTGCTTCTTTTACCGCCATTAAAGACATCCCAGTTAACTGCCTTGCCCTTCCCGTGTCCGGGTTTGCCGTCTTCCAAAGCCTTCGCACGCTCACCGCCCTTTCTCCCTTCCTGGAAGCAGTTCTCCGCTGCCGCTGGCAGCGTTGTTCGCATCAGAAACGGCTCGGCTTGTGTTCTCTCGGCCGTGTTCACGTGATGTTCCTGGGCTCGCAATCTGTCGGTAATTTCATACCAGGGTGAGTCACTGCTTGATGTTGCTCCTTTCACGTAGGCAGCCAGATCCACTTCCAAGCGCCCGACGCGGGCCAGTAGTTCATCGTTTCTTCTGCTAAGGTCCTCATTCTTTTCGCGGAGCGTCTGGTTTTCTTCCCGCAGGTTCTGATTAGTGTCCTCTGGTGAACTGTAGTTCAAACATCCTTGCATGAACAGTTCCGAAACGGCAGACGAGTCATCTGCGGTGGCGACCTTCGATTCTTGCCCTTGCGCAAGGGGATATTTTTCTCCCTGCGGCGTGGTCCGCCCGACAGCGCCCTCCCCACCCTCGCCAACTCCATCTGCATCATTTTTCTTGCCACTATCTGCCGCTTCTACTTCAGGTCCGCATACAGTTGCCGCAGTGGCAACGGCAGTTTGTAAATCATTCCAGGCACGGTCCATCGGCACTTCCTCATACCAGGTGTTGCCCGACGTCGCGTACCCATCGTCTGGATGTCCGACAAAAGCATGCTCAGATTGTCCCAATTGCGTAAAGAAGCCCGACTGGTAGTCGTTCTTGCCGCCACAACTAGGCGCACCGGACGCAGTGCTCGGAATGGTCACGTGGTAATGCGTGTTGCACTGCAGCACGTAGTGCACGACCTGTTGTGCTGCTGTAGTTGACTGCGGTGTTGCTTCTGTTTCGCGATTCATTTTCGCGTGTTGGTCGTGATTATTGTTCCATTCGCGCTCCTCAAATAGCTGCCGCGCAGTGGTTTCCACCAGTTTCACATCCGAGGAATCGTATGAAGATAGGAAGTTTGCGCCCTGCTTCTGCTGCTCACCAGCCATTTTCGCTTATATCTGTTTTCCAGCAATAACTACGAGCGAGTAAACAGCAGTTTCAGTTTTTTCATTAAAACCTCATCAGCGTCGATTTTACCCTATACGCATCGAGGAAAAGCAGCAGCGCAATTCATTTGACAACTTGTCGGCGTATTCATCTCAACAACCAGAAACGAAAGACTGGAGGTTCACAGTCGTTTATGCAAAGTCTAAAGAAAAATTGTCCTTTGCATAAAAAAGAACGGGCAAGTGCAGCAAACAATATATAGTTTTGATCCTGTGCCAAGTGAAGCGACCGTAGAAAATGGAAGGAGTGATGAGCAGAACTCGCGTTTTCGAATCGCGTATCGCAACTCACTTTGGTTAGTATTGGTCGGTCAACCTGCTTCAATCTCACAGGGACGAAGCGAGTATTCTCGAACAGAACTGCTACCACCGCCTATTCAGTGGCTAGAAGAAAAAGCATAGAGAGCAAGGACGACGTACAATGGTCTTGCTCCTGCTGACTTTTTTCGATAATTTTTCTTATACTAGGGCGCGCATCATCAAATGTGAGTGTCGTGAACAATGTAAAGCTTTGTATTGTCTCGTATTCCAGCGGATAAAGAACTGTATCTATGTGGCTGCGTCGAGGGGTAAAACTAAACACAGCGGATTTTTGAATAAATTCGTGCTTTTGCGCGGTAAAAAAAATCTTCTAAAAAAGTCTGTTTTTTGCTCAAAAAATTAATATCACGACCTGGCGTGGTCTCTTATTTTCTGTAAAAAATGGGTTGCGTTGCTTTTTTTCATTTGCATTTGCTGGCACTTCGCCTTGTCGTAAGTAAAATAAACTTCAAAAAGTTTTGTTTCGCTACACCTCGTTGTGCAGCATCTTCTCGTTGTTCCTCCAGCGAAAATAAATGCATAAAATCAAAGTTGTATTCTCAGTTGCAGCTAGCTTGAGCTTTGGTTATGATGTTTCGTTCTTGTCACTTATGAAGTCGCGGTCGTTGTTTTTGGTGCTGTTGATTACTGCACAAAAGAACCCGTGTGGAGGTCCCTGTTCCGTACTATAGGAGATTCTTGCAAGTATTTTTGTCAAGAACAAGAAAACTCGATGTCATTCCTGCGCTCCATCCTCGACGATGTTATCGACGAGAACTACCTGCATTCCATATTGTTCGGTGCTATTGCTATAAACAAGAACGACAAATGAAAACCTGCTAGTACATACCTCTGCTGAAAAAACGCTTATTTCAACGCCATCAGCTTGGTGAAAAACAGCCCCACAGTGTTCGTCGCAATAAAGGTTTCGTCGATGATTCCCTTGACTGCCATGCCGTTCGCCTTTATGATCGTCACCTCTTCCTTGGATGCAAAAAAGTTCGCCACGTCCTCGTTTCCAATCGCATCCTGGTCGCCGGAAGTTGTACTAGATGGCAGAAGTTGCGTACTGTTCGTCGTCCCCACTCCTGCTGCAGCATCAGCCGGATTTTTCGCACGATTCACGCCTCGGTTGGCTATCACCGTGTTCAGCGTCTCCAGCAGGTGTGGGGGCAATTGCGGTGCAACGATCTTGTAGATCTCGTCTTCGTGCTGGTTGTCCTTCTGCTTGTTTTGCTGCTCGTAGTTCATCCTCGAGGAGGGCTGTTCAGGAGCCATCTGCTTCTGCTCCATGTAGCTGCTGTAGGTGGTGGGAACGGCGCCCCCTCCGGAAGAGGAAACGCGCCTGCGCTTGTTCTGGTGCTGCGCACCACTTCTTTCGAACCCGTCGTGGTCGTGGTGCCTTTCGTAATTTTTGTCACGCCCACCGCGCATCGTGGCGGCCGATGAGTTGTTATCTTGAATTTGATCCGAAAGAACCTCGTCGGGCTCCGGGATAATGTCATTCCGGCGCTCCTCACGGTGCTGGCGGTACGAACCAGCACCTGGTTCGCGGCCTCCGCGCCGGCGGCTGCTCGTACCTCGTGGGCCCGAGGCGGCGGGTGGTTGGGTTTTAGTACTACGTGCATCTACGGCTCCTCGGAGGTTGTTGTTGGCGTTGTTACCTGTTCTTCCCCGGCTGTGGTCTCTACTGGGATGTTGTTGCCCTCTTCCTCTCGAGTCGGTCATATTTCTACTATTCTGTGCGGTATTCATCTTGGTCGTGTGCCGGCGTTGTTCTCTAGAAGACGAGAAGTCCTTCTTTTTCTCGTTGTTTTGAACGATATCTCTATCCCGAGAAGAAGCTCTGGTATGATTATTTTTGTTCACAGCGTAGTTCTTATTGTAGTCTCTACTCTCCCTGTCCCTCCGCCGTCGTAGTTCCTCTTCTTCTTCGCGCTGTTTCTCCCTTGTTTCCGCCCGCTCGCGCTCCTCCCGCTCTCGTCGCACCCGCCGCTCCTCCCGCTCTACCCGCGCCTGCTCTTGCTCTGCCCACTCCTGCCGCGCGCGCTGCAGCTCCTCCGCCCGGTCCCGTTCTTCCTGCGCCCGCCGCATTCGCATTTGTTCCAACTCGCGCTCCACCCGTTCGCGCTCCACCCGTTCGCGCTCCGCCCGTTCGCGCTCCGCCCGCTCGCGCTCCGCCCGCTCGCGCTCCGCCCGCTCGCGCTCCTCCTTTTGCTCACGGACGCGCTGTGCCTCCCGTTCCCTCGCGGCCCGGTCCCGTTCTTGCTGGATCCGCAACTCCTCGCGCTGCCGAGCTTCCTGTTCTGCCTCACGCTGCGCTTTTTTCGCAAGTTCTTCTTGTTCCCGCAGCTTCTTCAGCCGCGCCTCCTGCTGCGCGGCCCACAGCGCGTTCTGCTCGTCGCGCTCCGCCTGCTCCTGCCGTTGTAGTCGTTCTTCCCGTTCTCGTCTCTGTTCCGCCTCCTGGTCGACGTGGCGGTTGCCCCGATAATTATTGTCTCGGCCGCGGCTGGTGTGGTTCTTTCGCGTAGTAGTGCCTTGGACGGATTGGGATTCGTGATCTCTAGTACTGCGGGCAGGGGCCGCACGGTGGCGGTCATAATTTTCCCGACGGTCAGCATGATCTCCGTGATGCGACTGTTGTTCCCGACGACCACCTCGTCCGCGGCTGCGACTGTTGTTCCTCGCCGCACGATAGTTGTTTGACGTAGTTTCTCGTGCGCTGCCACGGTCGTTGTGCTGTCTCCGGTCGTCCGTCCTGCTCCGGGGCGTCCTGCGGCGGTGGTGGTTTTCGTCTTGGTTTGGATGGTTAGTTTCCATTTGTTCGTCTCCTCGGGGCAGGTTCATAGAAACAGTACTGGGTATAGAAAAAGTACCAATACTTCCATCGGGGTTCATGATCAAAGCCTCGCCGGTGCGGACCGCGTATGTCGTCTGCACTTCTAAGGGTATGAGTTCTTCGGGGGGACAAGTGAACGTCTGCGACGCCGGGGGGAGATCCCGGGCAATGCGCTGGGCGGCGGGAGTTGTAGTTCTGTGCGTTGGCAAAAGTTCTTCCGCAGGTGGATTTTGTACAGCTTGATTTTGGTCCACCACGACGGGCGGCGGCGCGGCCGCTTTGATCGAGGATGCTTT
This sequence comes from Amoebophrya sp. A120, assembly GCA_905178155.1. Lineage (NCBI taxonomy): Eukaryota > Dinophyceae > Syndiniales > Amoebophryaceae > Amoebophrya > Amoebophrya sp. A120. Next base: position 8,445,855 of record CAJINV010000004.1, read on the forward strand.
CGCCGGTACAATCTCGCCCTTCGGAACCCGCACGAGGCTTTCAGCATTGTCAGTCTGTTGCTGCTGTTCGCTGCCTTCCTTCGACCCCGGAACGCTTTTTGGCGGAGGCAACCGCCACCCGGTGCTTCGGCAATGTTGCGCGATCAGGGCCGCCAGCTTGGGGTTTTTCTGCACCTGCTGCTGCAATGCTGGGTTGTCCATCGGGTGAACAATCGCCGGCGGGGCTACTTTGCTAACCGCGGGGGGTGCGGGGTTTGAGTGGTTAATATCTTCGTTCTGGTCAACTACACCTGGCGCTGCGCCTCCGCTGTTCTTCGGGGGCCGCAGATCCTGGTCAACTACCCGTTTCGAGTTCGACAGGTCTGGCATCGCAGGAAAAAAGCGTTACAGTTACACACTGTGTTGCAGGCCAAGCAAGACAGACAAGCTCTGTCATGCCGGATATGCATAGGATCCTCGTTTCACAGGTGGTTTCCCGTAGGATTTCTCCATTACAAGTTTTCTCTCTCATGCAGAGAAATTTGTGTTGCTGAATTCACTACAAATGTGTAACTGTAACACTTTTTTCGTGGGATATCCGGGTACTGAAAAGCAGTAGAACCACGACCGCTATTTGCAGCGGGCGTTTGGTTCTGCTTTGGGTTTTTATCTTGCTGTTGTTCACGGTCTACTTGATCATGCTCGTCCCACCTCGGTCCTCTGATATTAGCCTCGGGCTCCTGGTGCATATCATCCTCGTGGAAAGGGTTAGAAGCTGGCGCACCCGCGGCCCTTGGAGGCGTAATATCACTCACTGACGTCCGTTTCGGAATGGGCTTTGCCGTCATGAGCTCTGCCGGGGCGGAGGTTCTACTCGGAGGGCCCGCTTTGGAGGCGGCTTTCTTGATCGCGTGGCTGGTGGGGAGGGCGGGAATGGAATCAGGCCTGTGTTAAATTTATGAGTTGATGTGTACTACTAGTTTAATATTTTTGGAATGAAGTTAAAGCGGTATTACAGTTTTTGTTTTTGTGCCTGTAACGCGCTGCATGAACAGAACAAATAAATGAATACTGTGCCGTCCCAGCCTGCGGAGAGTCGTTTTCTTCGGTCATCTTCTGCGTGCTGCGGTTGTCCACCTCCGTAAGCAGCTGCTACAATGGGTGGTGATTGAAGACAGCCTAGTATCAAGGTTGATAGACGCGTCCTGTTTTTTTGATGTACTTTATTTGGGAAGATGTTCATGTTGACGAAATTGGGATCGGGATTGGGGGCTCGGGCTGAAGAAGATTGCTGCATGAAAAGAAGCGAACCTGAAATAGAGATGAAAATTGTCGTACAGCAAAATAAAAGATGCAAGTCGCAATTGTAGTACAAGTAGTACCTGCTGAAGTGATAGCAGCTCAGCACTTCATTGACCACTTTTCCAGCCTAAATCAGACGTCGCTCACGTAGTTCTTCTCTGGGCTCACCAAAATGTCGCCAGTTGTGCCGGATGCGTCGAGGAGAAAACAGTTGCGTGAAGTAGATTGGGTGCTTTCCCGGGTGCTGGTTCTCGTCGTCGCAATATGTTGATGTTATTTTGCTTGTTCTGGAAAACTTTCTAAAATTCCTCGTATATTGCTTGAAAGGTCAGTATTTGAAATGCGGTGTTCCAAGAAACACGGCTGATTCGTCTAGAGAAATGTGTATTTCTAGGGTCAGAAGACGAAGAGAGCGAGTGCGAGGGTGACCATGTTGGAGAAAAAATCACAAATCGGGAGGGGTATCGCAAGTCAAAACAAGTCTGATAAAGCCGAATTGCGGGTACTTATTTGTCGTACGGCTACGGGTTGACAATCAGAGTTGATGTGGTTACTAGATTTGTACGGCCAACAAACTTCTGCGGGTGGAACAGGAACATACGCAGTGAATAAATTTTCGAATACAAATTCTGAATCTTCTAGAAATAAACTTTAGTACAAGAAACAGGTACTACTTTACAATCGAAATTGACAGGAGTGTCCAAAAGCAGGAGAGGTGGCCTGTGGAAATTCATTTTGTACTGAACATTGATTGTAAAATGATGTCGAAATCTTCGAATCACACTCTGGTGCTGACACAATACCTATTTTTATCTTGTTCACATCGTACAATGAATTGCGAATTTTAATAAATGCTCAAGAACAAAATTTAAGCCAAGACCATCCGCAAGTGTTTTCCTTTTGTAACTCGGAAAAAAATTTCGATCTCTTTGCTTACGTCACTCGAAGGAAATCCCCATTTGGAGATTTGTATTTTTGCACGCCACCAGCGCCCATTTGGAGGGAACAATTTCAATCTACGATTTCAGCCTCGTAAGCCAGATAGTTTGCACAGCCGCAAGATCTTCACATTTACTATTGTGGGAACTTCATGATCATCACTCATTTCGTGTTTGCGTACTAGTATCAAAAGATTCAGATTCAAGATCATACACAGCATCAGGCGATGAAGCTTCTAGAATGACCGCATGCAGTTCTCGCATCATGATTGCCAGCTGCACATCACAGGTGCCGAGTCTTCTATCCAGGCTACCAATGTCGCGTCATTAGGCTTAGGATCTTGATTTCTTGAGTTAAACATGCTGTGAGTGGCTCTTTCGCTTTTCTTTTTCAACACCTCGTCTAGAAGAGCAACAGACTGGTAAAAAGACGGGTCCTGCTGGAAGATGTAGGTTTGGTTTTATGCAATAAAAACCGGTAGCTTCTGGTGAATTACGCGACGGCACACGGGGCAGTGCTGCAGCTGCGTGGAGCATTCGTATCAAAGTGAAAAAAGCCCCCACTCCATATCGGAAACGGAGGATGCGCGAATTTGTGATGCTGTATTTGAGTACACAAATCGACTTGTATTGCTAGAAGGCCAAGAGACGAAGCTGCGGCCTAAATTGCAGGCAATCTGTCATGCTGTTTCCCACTTCCAGTTGCCTCCTGTCATCCTGGAGCTGCAAGGCTTTCCCACGCTAGACAGCACTACAGTCCGCATCTTTTGCCTTCTAGCATCACAAAGCTGATTTGTGACCACAAATCTGCATCACAGATTTCCGTTTTGATATGGGGAGGGGGCATTTTTCATTGTAATAGTTCGGGACAGCAAACCAGGTGGCAGCACGGGTAGAAGACGACCTGACTGGTACCGTGAGGAAAGATCCCCCCTCCCCATATTGAAAACGTATGTTCCTAAAAATTTGTGATGCTGATTTGTGACCACAAATCCTGTCTCTCTTGCAAGAAGGCAAGTCCAAAGAATTCGCAGCCTTATTGAGGCGATTTGTATATGCTGTCTCACGTAGATGGCGGGCCTCTGTCATGCTAAGTGCCTACAACAAAACACCCCTACGCAGGCTGAGGCTTTGCTTGTAGTGCCTCACTGCAAGACAGGGCTGATTTGTCTACACAAATCCAGCAACAGAAGTTTCCGTAACAATATGGGGAAGGGGGATTTTTCACTTTGATAACTGGGCTTGTCCAGACACACACTGCACATCCGATCGGAGGAGAGAATTTCCTGAGAATTTGTCATGCTGAAAATTTTTGCCTCCCAAACAAAACTTTATTTGGCACGCATGATAGAGCCGCTCGGAAACGGAATAAAGTAGACTCGAATAGCAGAGCATCAGAATCACCATGTGGTTATCATACATGATAATCGTACTCTGGTACAACATATTTGACACCTGCAGTTCCGATTTCTGCTGTTCGACCGCTTGGTTTTGCGCGAAAAGCTCCTCTTTGATCTTCTTCAGCGCCTCAATTTGCTGTTGGTATTCGTGCTGGTCCAGGGCCGACATTCGGCGAAACATGTGCTGCTGCCGCAACAGAATCTCGTCCGTGTTATGCTTTTTCCCCTCGAGCCAGTCATACCTGCGCTGCAACGCCGCGGCCCGGGCCTCGGAAATGGCACAGCGCTCCTTCCAGGATAAAGTGTCCAACTCCTCCTGTGATTATTTCGTTTCAAATTTATTGTATTTGGGCATGAAAACAAGTTCTCGGTTGTTACGTGCTGGGGACCATTGTCATCCTGTACGAACAAAGCATAATGCACAGTAGGATTAAGATGTTCTTTACATCGGGCTGGGTCCATCTTCGCGTGGGCACGAAAGACAGCGATAATCATGTCGTAAAAACCTGACTTGGTTCCGGCCAGGGGGGCGGCGGCTCATCGGGGTCTACGAGTTCGGAGGACATGGCAGGAGCTTTGCTTCCAGCCATGAAACCACCTGCGTTCTTGCTGGAGGAAGATGATGAGCTGTACATCAAGTCCCGTCCTGTTGGCGCTGGACTCAAGACCGACTGCACAAACTGCGACACGTTCCTGGCCGCCTAGTCTATGGAAGCGTCAGGATTGAAATCGTTAAAGCTGATATAGTACTATAGTTTGTGATGCATAAAATGCTAGTCGCAAAGTGCCTGTCTTGCAGACCAGGCAACTGCGGCCGATTACAAGCCTCCTTGGGGTGTGAGATAGAGCTGCTAAAATAGCATGACAAAAGCAGTCATCTTCTCTGCTCAAACAGCATGACAAATTGGATTTTCCATGCTGCCTTTTTTGTCATGCGCCACTTGCAAACTGGGCTCCAGCTGGTATCGCTTTTTTGCATTACAGATTATTGCAACTTTGATGATTTCGGTCCTGACACTCCCATATGGTCGAAAAGCTCCGTAAACGTGTTCGCGTTCGCGTTGTTCGCGTCGTCGGCGAATAACCTATTGGACGACCCGGTGGTGTTGCGTGGGTAGTCGTACTGAATTCTCGGTATCGCCGGGTCGAACGGGGGCCGGGCGGCACTGCTAGAGGAGGAAGAGGACGCTATCCTGAGTAAAAACGTACCCACACCAGAGTCGGGATGGGGATTTTGCAACACAAACCTAGGAGTTTTGTGAGTCACGCATGACATAAACAGACTGTGCTACTGCGGTGAGTCACGCATGACAAGTTTCAGTCCGTAAGGTAGTGCAAGTTAGCAAGGAAAGCCGCATCACGAATCGATCTGCTGATCCTGTTTACAGCATTACAAGTTCCCAAACACGATTGAAAATGCCTGTCATGGGATTGCGCATCACAAATGTTCCTGTCATGGCAAATCTGCATGACAACTCTGGTGTGGGTACGTTTTTACTCAGGATAGACGCACCAGCGGCAGCACCCGTAGTAGTTGTACTACCCGGCAGCAGCGAAAAGTATCCTGTGTAAAAACGTACCCACACGACCATAGTTGTCATGCTACTCTGCATGCTTAAAATGTTTCTCATGCGGAGCCCCATGAGAAGCATTTTCTAATGCGGTTTGGAAATCTGTAATGCGCCAATCAGCATGAGATACTAGATCTGTAATGCTGCTTAGCTAGCTCAAACAGCACTACACTACGCGTCCAAATTTGTCATGCGAAACAGCCACAGCTTATGGATTTGTCTAGCGGATTTCCTATCTTGACTCTGGTGTGGGGACATTTTTACTCAGGATAAAAAGGGCTGGATAATGGGATTCGGGCGTGGAAGATTTTGGTCCCGATGATCCCGTGGCGTCTCCGGCAAACTCCGCAGTCGCTGCCGGGCCACCGCATCGCGCTCCCGGACGATGGCCGCTGGGTCCGGTGGAATTTGCCGTGCCGAGTTGGTGTCCGATGTGGAATCCTCGCGGGCGGTGGAGCTCGCATATGAACTGCAAATATGTCTGGGTCTGGAAGAGTGTAAAATTGTCATGCAGATTTTCCATGGCCCATGAGATCTGGAATGGGAGACCTAGCATGACAGACTCTGTGAGGTCTCTGTCATGGCTATCCTGCAATGAGAAATTCCCTCCCAGCTTGGTCGAAAGGGGGCAGCTTTTGGCACTCATGCAACACAAACCTTTGCATGATACGGATTTAGCATGACAAGTTGCAACCTTCCAGACCCAGACATATTTGCAATGCATAGCGCACTTACCTCCGCCATGTCGTCGGAAGGAAGCTGCTGCTGCGAGGGAACTCCCGTCACACCAGTACTAGCGACATTTCTCGCCCTGCTGCTGCTACTGGATGCTTGCTGAACTGTTTGTAACTGATTCGGGAGCTGCACACCCGATGATCCCCCTCGCGAGGGCGGCGGAGCGGCCTGGCCAGTATTATTTCTACTGCCAGACGAGCTCGAAGATGGACCCCCTGCTCTACCCCCGAAAGGCGTCGAGTTTGCCAGCGCCGCGTTCAGAAATGGCTGCTGCAGTCGGGGCGCGGCGCCCAGGCCGCGAGTTTGATGATGCATCGTTGATGAACTCGAGCTGCTGGCGCTCGCTTGCTGCTGCTGTGTCCTCTGCACTTCTTGTTGCAGCTCTGCCGGAGGTGGCGGTGGTGGGGGCGGCTGCGGCTGGGCACCCTCTACTGTACCAGCGGATTGTTGTTCAAAGCCCCTCCGCCCTCGGGTACTACTCCTCGACCCTCGGCTGTAGGAAAACATGGAGCTGCTCCTGCGCCGGATGGTTGTCGTCGACGGTAGAAGCCTGCGGAATAAAGATCCAATCGCAGCAGAGGTCCTCGTCCCGGTAGTCCGGCCCCTTGCTAGCACTGCCGTCTGTTGTTCCTCTGATGTCGCTGTTGATGCCTCGGTCGTTCTACTTGTGACCGCATGTACTACAGAAGCTCCTCGTCGTGCTGTTTCGCTCCCCTCGTGTTGCGCGCTTGCCTGGTGGGGGGTCGACATTCGTTATTTCTTCTACTGTGCATTTATTTGTTCACCTCGGTGTACTGTGGTGTCCGTCACGCTGACGCTTTAATATTTGGAAGAAGTACAATTTCCACTCACGACCGCGATGAAGTAATAGTAAACAAACTGGAAAATAAACCATGCAGTGTCGGAGAGCTGCTGTGCCCAGGACCAGGACGAGTGAAACCAAACAGAAGACTCTAATATTAACTACGCTGATAGAAGACCACTCTCAGAGCAGGCAGACGGGAAAAGGCTTTTACTTTTGCTGAACAGGAGAACACACGAAGTGCAAGAACATCGTTGCCCCAATGCGATGAGATGCTGTCGTTCATTTTTGCCGAAAAAATTGGAACTTCGTTCTCCCTTCTCGGTAGTCGTACATTTGTAAAAATGAGAATAGTCCCAGTCCCTCTACTGCGTTCAGAAGCACCAAACAATGTTGGTTACAACTCGTGGATGCATATGCAGCAATGCGCGTCGGTAGAAAAAAAATCATGCGGGGAAAAACGATAAAAGTCGAAGTCGCGTTGGAAAGCCGACGTATCGGTCGCTGTGCTAATACAGCCTCCCTGCTAGTAGAAGATGTAGAAGATGTAATATTCGCCTGTCGCTAGTACCTCTACGGAGTTGATGGAGTGGTTCCGACTCTCAAATCTATACTTGAATTTGCAACTACAAGGTTGCGGCGTCTGCTTGCTAACACCAGTAGATTCCGAACAACATCTTCCGAACTTGCAGGGCGCGCGCATCCGAAAATGAGCGAGAGCTACCGGTGAAGCTGGAAATAAACGCATGTTGCAAAATAATAAATCACTACAAGCAGCCAGCTACTACTGCAGCGCAATTGTTGTACTGATCAAATCTTCCAATCGCTATGTTTCCGTTGTGCGGTCTGATATCGTGGTGGGGCGGACCACGTTCTTGCTTACTGTCGGTCGAGGTGTCTCTCTGTAGTAGTGGTCTTGATGATTTTTTTAGTGTTAGTTTTGCCGCAGCGGTTATCTACTTTCGCGGCGACAAAACCAGCGCTGTTTCAAGGTTGTTTTCATTTTACTTCAGCCTAAGAAGACCGAGACAGTACTATGAGGAAGCTCTACGTAGTGCAGGTAGATTTTTTACATGTTCGATTTTTATTTACTCAAGAAGTTCATAGAAGAAGTACTTGGTTTAGGTTTTACTACAAGAATCTTATAAATGTTGTGAGAAGTACTTAGCAAAGCTGCACTGGGGTCTTGTTTCGCCGGAGAAATATTGTAGAAGTAGCAGCACATTGACATTTCCCGTTGTGAGCGGTGTCTCGACGGCGCTACAATATTGACTACGAGGTCAAGGAAAAAAGGACAGAAAAAATGAAGATACATCGTACACTTGCCGGCCGCGACCGTCCGAAAGGCGAAACTGTTCTTTCCACCCTAGAGATAGAGTACAGCTAGAGCAAATTTATAACTCGTCTTGCCGAATCTGCTACAAAAAGAACTCCACTCCGTTCTAGGGTGGTGGTAATATGCCTTGTGATTCTGTCTCTTGTTAATTTTTTCTGCGGGTCCTTAAGTCTGTTTCTATTAATGTAACAAGAAGTGGCAGTTATGGTGTACGCCTAGTGTACAGTGGTCATAATCTTCCAGAGGCAAGTGTAAGTATCATCTGTGAGTGTCTTTGTCGTTTTTTTTTTGTACAAATATGGAGAAAAAAAATGAATATCATACTGACCCCGGCGTGATCCTGTCTCGGAGCCCACGCAACCTGCCGCGCGGTAGCAGAGCCTTGCGATTTATTGGCTACATACAGGAATAATTTCCGCATGGGTCGTCGTGATATGTTGTCAGCATCAAGAAGCAAGCCGTGAATGATAACCTACACAACACAAGAAAAACCAATGCGTTTAGTATGTCTGAGTTGCGTATCATGTGTCTTGGAGTCTTTCGAGTGTTTACGCAACAGAAGACTTTCTTGGTTTCAGTGAAGATGCAGGATAATTTTTCAAGACCATCACCATTCTTTACTCTTCACGAACTTACAAAAAATCTTGATGCGACGTGACTATACTGTGACTATAGATGAGATTCTGGATGTGTTTCGTCTAAGCTGCTGCAGCGCAACGAACGAGCAACTGCTGGGAACTACTGTAAAAACTGTGACTATAGAATGAGATTCTGGCGCGCGCGCGTGCGCTCCTTTTGCTAAAATTTTTGTGACTATATCGAGAAAAAGCGTCGAGTGACTTTTGCTTGCTAATAATATTTATGGGGGTTCTTGTTGTTATAGAGCCTCTGTTGTGACTTTTTTTTTGCTGAAAATTGAAATACTTCGGAGTGTTTCTTCAATTTGGTTTTGGGAGTAGTAAACGGGCACAGCACGCGGGTCTTGCGTTGGTCGTGTTTTTTTGCGAAATAAAATCATTGCGCCTCTGGCACGAGGTTCTGGTAGCAGACCGCATCGGCCGCAACGCCTTCGAACTTTATAACTGCCGTGATGAAGCCCATGTCGAGCTTGCCTCTTGCAAATTGCGGAAAGCAGTCGCCGTAGTAGAAGACCTGTAGTGGTTGTGGAAGTAGTTATTCTTATTTTCATCGCGATTACCTCCATTTCTCATGCAAAAAATCTATGTATTGGCTTCGGCTGAACTACACACATCGATGTTCACATGAATCCACAACTCCTGCACCTTCACCTTCACAACAATACGGAAATACCTTCTCTTGCGGCGGCCCGTTCGTGTACCCTTCCGTCTCCGGTCCCTCGACCCAAAAGGCCGCGGTTCCCATCGTTAAATCGATCTCGCACCAGATGAAATCACCGTGTTCAAAGGGTCGCACGACGAACTCTTTGCACCGGGTCACATCGGCCTTGCGCCGGACGCACACAATCCCCTTCCGGGACACGAAAATGGACTGGATGCGCTGGATGTTCTTCGCGCAGGGAAGTTTATTGGAGAAGACGAACCCGATGCCGTCCGCCATACTAAACCCTTCCTCATTGTCGCCGTCGGTTTTTTCTGTTTGATAGTTCTTGGGATGCTATTTTCATAGTACAGTTTCCAATGTGCTGTGCTGCTGGCCAGCACGCAGGAGAACAATAATTCTCCAGTGTACTAAAAGTAGAAATAAGTATTCCTGTCGTGGTCGACCAGCCGCGCATGTGGAAAAAACCAGCAAATAAACCCTCTTTATATATTTTTACCTCGGAACCGTATGCAGTAGCGGTGTCTGCCCTGGTGGCGTATTCGGTCTTCGGACAAGGTTGATAGCAGGTCGTTGTACGCTTTGCCCTTGATGAAAATCGTCGAGTCGCCGTCCAGCCGACCCATCCGGAGCGACTCGCCGTGCCAGATCAACTGCTCTCGGGTCCACCGGTACCCCGGCGGGGTTTTCATTTCGGCGCGCCGCACGTGGCGGTCGCAGGGACCCGTGATGGGCCAGATGGCGGTGCCTGGAATGGATTTGTTGTTGCAGGTAGAAGTTGTAATGTTGTCATGACGCCGGAGCAAACCGAGGACGCGAATGGGATCTTGCATAAATTTGATGATGAGCTGTATCGCAAACACGAAAAACTGTCAAAATTGTTTTCTACTTCTGTAAAAAAAGTACCATCTCAAAATAGGAAAGTATTATACTGTCTTTCCCGCCTTTCGCATTTTTCCCGGCGCCTTTCTGGACGCTTGGCGTGTACTGCTGCCTTGGCGGCTCGTGGTGCTGGTTGCGGTAGGCTGCGGCACCGTCTTGCTGCGTCGTCGGGGAGGATTTGCCACTGGGCGCCCGGGTCGTCTTCGTGCCCGAAGCTGCGGAGCTGGAGGACGAGGAAGTTGGCCGCTTGTCAACCTGTTGTGGTACCTGCTGCGCCGGCTTGTTTGGATAGAGGGGAGACGGAAAATGTTGAACTTGATGTGTAGTCCTTGTTCCCCCGAAGTGCTGTTTTTCCAGCGCTCTACGCTGCGCCGCGGTCAGGCCGCTTGCGTCGATAGTGGTATCGTCGTCCTCCTCTCCGGTCGTGGCCGCAGGGTCTAATTGTTCGAAGGGGTCCTGGACTACATGTTGGTCCGCAGCAGCGAAGTGGTGCATTTGCTGCTGCGCCGCTTGAATCTGGGCCATCATGTAGGGATCCAGCGCAAACTGGTGCGCATGATGTGCAGCTGCACTCGGGTCCAGGTGGGCCGTAGCGTGTTGATCCTGTTTTCGATTCACAGAAAATAAATTGCGTCGTGACAACTCGGATCATTTCTTGGCAGCATCAAGCAACATCTCCGCATGGGATAGAAAGGCAGCGAAAGTTTTTTAATAAAAATATCTGCACGCACAAAAAGAAAATCCTATCTGTCCGCCAAGTTCATATCTACACAGTACGATGTTGACGTTCTTGCACCAGCGCTACCAAAATGTTAATATTAATTTAACATGCAAATTTAGAAGCAAAATTCTATACCCCTGCTCCCTGGCCCCCCGGTCGGAATCCCGGCGCGGTTCCCGGCGGGGGAAGCTGCTGCCCGGGTGGTGGTACTACTGCCGCAGCGTAGGGGTTGTATGCGGCTGTACCTGGTGAAGGAGCACCAGCTGCTGCATCTGGGGAAGTTGTAGCAGCTCCCCCATGATACATCATGTGCATATACTGGGCCGGATTGCCGTACATGGCCATCATGTGCGCCGGGTGAAAAAACGGGTTTATGGCAGCTGTATACGCGGCATGTTGATTTTGTGCCGCGGTTGTGGTACCACCAGGGCCCGTGGCACCAGCTCCACCTGCGCCGTTTGCGGTGGTCGCTGCACCAGGAGGTGGAACTGGCTGCATTCCAGGCAGCAGACCTGGTGAAAACTCCCCTGGGAGTAGATGCTGCCCGGCGTAGATTCCGGGGTGAAAATTTGGGGAGCGGGAGCCAGTCTGCGTCGACAGGTAAGAACCCCGGTTCGGGTTTGTGTAGGAGTACTCGCTGTGAAGAAGGTTTTGGTTTGTGAGGTTTTTTTGTCACTGACCGAACATCTTTTTTTACTAGAGTTCTAGACGAACTGCACCTGCTCTTAATCTACTCACACGGGGACCATACGAATCGATCGAATCGAATATAAAAGTAGGCGACTCTACTTATTCGCATGTTCCCATGGCTTCTAAGTGTAAGAATCTTCAAGGTCGTGGTGCATAAAAATGAAGAATCGTTTCAAAATAAATACGATGTCCTCGGATAGCGCCGAGATCCGCTTTTGTTGTTGCCCGACCGACTGTTATCTCTACTGCCCGTGGCTCCGCCGCCCTGCGCAGTTCCTGTGGCAGTATATGCTCCCTGTTCTTTTTGCTGCGAATAGGGCACGGTGCCGGCTACGTGGTACTGCGGCGCCGTTTGTGGGTACACAAACTGGCTCGTGACGTGCGAGGGTCCTCCGGGGCTGATCATGTTCAAATAGTTGTGCTGGTCTGCTACGGCTGGCGCACTGGTTATTCCTGCAGTTTTCGTTCTAGTTTGGTTTATTTCCCCATTGGACCCGCGGGTCGTATTGGTGTCCGGGCCCCGGCTGGAAGAAGGTTTCTTACTCCTACTTCCTCTACCACCTCCTGATACGCTGTGTTCATTATTCGCTGTCCCACCTGCAATTCTGCTCGCGATTTGCTGCTGTAACTGCGCGTTGGCGATGTTAATCTGTTGCTGCTTATACTCCCGTTCTCGCCGGTCCCGCTCCTTTTTCGCCGCGTTATTGGAGGTTCCGAACTCGGGGCTGCCATGATGCGCTGTCACCACCCGGGCGGGAACGGACTTTGTCTTGTTCAGAACCACTACGTCGTCGTCTTCGTCGTCGTCCGACACGATTTCGACGAACGTGCGGACCATCTTCACCGTTTGGTGCGCCATCTTGCAGAGGACGAAACGGTCTACCGAGAAGCTGTGAAGAAGATGCGGCCAATAGTAAGAAGTACTGGCTCACCTGGTACGCCGAGTAGTACTATTTACCCCGTCTGCGATGTCCTCCGGCTCGACTTCTTGTTAAAAACCGTACGCGGCTACGATGACGAGCAATCAGTGCTGTCTAGACGGAGAGGTTCTTGTGTCTCTCTCCTCCTGACGGCAAAAATCGGCGACGCAATAGGTTTAGTGGCAGGGGACGCGACGCGGTCAAAAATTCGGATTCCCCGTGCTCTTGCGGTCATTATGTAGTGTATGTTTGCAATCTCATTTTCATTTAACCCTGAAGTGATTCTGCAAAAAATATACCTTCACATAGACGATGAAAAGTACTGAAATGCTGCAACCAGGATAATTTTTGAATCGTGATTCAGCTGTTTAATATTTCGTGCGGCAAGACTGCTCACTTGGACTCCTTTCAAAAAAAAAAATACACAGCACCACCCACGCACTTTCTGTGCTACTAGCTACGGAGAGTTTTATCAACATTTGCCTTACTGAAGATGCGTGGAGCTCCGGATGCGGATCCTCTCGCACAACTAGTACGCCCAGTGGGAAAACAAAAAAGGCCCAACTCGACCGTCAAGCAGAACAATATGGTACGTGCTTTAATGCCATCCCACCAGCCTAGATATTCAAATTGTTGATGCAACTTCCTGCGGCCGGATATGCGGTGGCTAGTGTGCAGTGTGTTGTGCTGTAGTAGTTCGAGTAAAAAGTCAACTTGTAAAGTTTTTCGATCCAATAGAAGTATAAAAAATGGAAATTCGACAAGCGTGCGATGAACAAACTAGAAGTAGAAGCCGAATAAAATTAAAGAAGTGATAGAATTTGTGCCGTGTCTTTATCTTGGATGGTTGTCAGTGGATGAGAGCTGTCGGTGGTATTTTTGGTGAATAAATTGCACGTCATGTGGCATAAATGGCGTTTCTGTTTTCGTTGGCGAGTCTGGAGGTACCAAAGATCTTTCAAGGTTGTTGTGTGCAGCCATAGCCGGTACTGATACCAGGTAATTACAGCTCTCTACTTCTAGCGTGGAACCGAAATAAAGTACAACGCCGGCGCGTTTGCGGTGCTTCGGGCCTTTTTACAGAATTTCAAGAACGTCTCTTTTTCGTTTATGAAGCAGTTTGCGATGATGTTTCTGATTGTTAACAACAGGTGTGCGCAATAGCGTCCGGCAGTCATGCTGGTGGAGCCTTTTTTTATTGTAAATCGCAAACATATTTCTTCTCCAGCTTTTTTACACCGATCCACGTATCCTTGTGTGACTCATACTACCGCACTCACGCCCGAATTTGCTAGCGTTGTACTGCTATTAGCTAAAAGTAGGTTTTTCGTGTTTGTCTCAGGTACATTGCTCGTAGAGTAGATTGAGCAGTACATTGCTCGGAACGAAGCGGACCAGCAGGACCGTCGTGATCGTGAAGCGGACATTGCGAGGAACGAACGGTTTGCGCAAGCTCTGCAAACCGCCCTGCACGGCAACAGCAACACCACTACAAACGGAAACAACAACAACAACAACGTCGCCCCCGCCAACAACAACCCCGAGTACGTGACGATTGGAATGCTCAACCAGTTCCAGCAGCAGGTGCGGGAGGAAAACGCCCGCCGGGAGGACGCCTTCCGCACTGAAGTCCGCACCGAGATGCAGGGCTTTGGAACCACGCTGCAAACCGGTATGGCGCAGATCAACAACACGCTGCAGAACATCCAGATGCAGCAGCAACAGTACGCGGGCGTGGCTGGCGGAGGAATGATGGGTGGCGGTGCCGCCGCAGGAGGCGGTGGTGCTGGCATCGGTGTCGCAGGAGCGGGTATTGGCGCCGGAGCTGGCGGCATCGGCGGTGCGGGAATCCCAGCTGCCGGTGCGGTCGGTGGAGGATTCGGAGGTGCGGGCCCCCCCGGCCTTGGTGGACCGGGATTAGGCGCTGGAGGTGCTGCTGGTGGTGTGCCCCCGGCTGGAGCAGGTGCCGGTGGAATCGCAGGCGGAGTCGGTGGTGCTGGTGCTGGTGGTGCCCCTGCCCCAGCTGCCGTCCCGGTGGTTGAGAATGCGGCTGACGGAACCGCCGTCACCTTCCACCACAACGACGTCGCCCAGAACATCAACAAGACCCTCCTGTACAACCTCCTCACGCAGCAGGGGAAGGACCTCCTCGCCCAAGCTCTGGAACCCTTCGAAAACGCAACCCACGACACGCGCACCAAGCTGCACACCCTGAACCAGCACGACTGCCGCCTGATCTACCAGCGTATTGCAGCGGCGCGGCGTCAAGCCGCCTTCCCCCACGCCGCCGTCCAGCCGAATACGAACAACAAGAACTCCACGATCATGGGAATCCGGCGGTGCTTCCACCGCAACCATGACGCGCTGGCGGTGCAGTAAAGAAACACGTGAATAGCAGCAGCAATGGCGACGCTCTGACGAAGACAACGGGAGAGCAAGCCGGTGACGTTGCAGCACTTATGTCCATGATGCGCGCGCACAGTCTGCGTGCGGACTGCGCGCACGCTTCAAGGGTCGGAAATACGCCAATTGACAACGCCCACCTCGACTACTTCCTTTTCTTCTACCCCTCCGTCTTGCCGTTTCCCGGTGGGTTTTCGCGGAACTGAATCTCTGCTGTTGCTTGAAAGAGGAACTGTAGATGTTGATTTTGAACGACGATGCTCGCGTTCTTCCTTTACTAGTTTTCTGTTCTTCTGTGACTTGAGGTTGGTGAGGAAAGTTCGGTAGCATATCTGCCCACACGCGCCGCTCAGCATTACAGATTCCGTCTTCACTTCCGTTTTCTTTACTTTTCTTTACTTTTCTTTTCTTTACTTGGCTTTGATTTGGTTGGTTGAATTGCTGCCCACATGCGCCAATCAGCATTACAGATTCGATATGGCAAAAGTGGGGCACTCGGAAAGCTCGTACAGGTCTTGCGGGTTTTTTGGTCCTTGTCCTTTTGTCTCGTGAGAAGAAGTTGCAGCGTGCAACCTAGCGTTTACGTCCGTAGTCGTTCAAAACAACGTACATTTCAAGCGACCAGATTCTTCACAACTATAGGAAGATGATGTTTATTTGTATGAGAATCGCCGCTCAAAGAAGCTCACGGTAGAGCGAAATGATGTGACCAGCGTCATTACTGAACCGTTTTCGACAGCTCTCAGTTTCTCAACGTGACAAAAACAATTTCGGGAAAATGAAAAAGTAAAATTTGTGATGCTAGCCGGCGGCCTGGTGAACAAGCGGAGGTGTTCGGCCGACCGGAAAAACGTCCTTCGTCATCACTTCTTCGTGCTTCTTCGTTCCTTTCCGGAATTCGCAATGTGAATGAATTTGCGATGCTATTTGGATTGAAAATGTACTGTCGACTGTAGAGAGAGTTTTTCAGCCATTTGTCATTTAGATCTCTTCATCTTGTTTTGTTTTTCGTAAGCTGGTATGTTCATCTAACGGCGACCGATTTTTTTGCTGTGAACATTTTGTCACGGTGGTAGACCGACAAAAATTATTTCGTTCTTGACTTGCTATTCGTTCCCTTTCGCTTTCGTGCTGTCGCTGTGCAAGAATTATACAGTGGATCTATCATTCTAGCTTTTACATTCCGAGAACGGCGTGCCCCAGCGCGAAGGGGAACACAGTGTAGATCACGAGTCAAACATCAAGGAGACTCCAGTGACCTGCTCTTCTGTCGATCGAGGAACAGGAACTGCAAACGAACCTTAGCGAGCTGTGGCAGCTCTGCAAGAGCAAGCAAACTTGCCGATACAGTACTTATTTGTGGTCGGACTTCTTTGAACTACAAGTTGTTGTACTAGCGGGGCGCGAAGATATCAAATTATCCATTGATTGTCATGCACGAGGAAAATAAATGAGGCTTCTCGACGTCTGGAGGCAAACGCAAACAGAAACGATGCCTTTGCTTGATCGGTCTCCGCTTGCGGGTTACCTGGTTGTTCTTGATGCTAGAAAACAAGCGCATAGGAAAATACAATGCATAAGGCCCTAGAAGAAGAATAAACTATCATCTAGCGGACAGTTTATTCACATGGGATCTTTCTCGTAATTACATTGGGAAATTGCAACTCCAATTGGCAGTGGTTTCAAAAAGGCAGCAGGGGCACCTCGGTGATTTAACAATATATGTTCTTCCTCTCTTACTACTATAGTGGTTCTACTCCAATTTCTTGCTTAATCCTGCTTCTCCCGACATTGGTGCTTGAAAATAACCCCCGCCCATTTGTTCTTCCGGGGCCGGCGGCCCGAGAACCGGTGGCGCCATCAAAGCTCCGGAGTTTTTTAAGGCGGTCTGAAACGAGCCGCGTATTTCGCGTAATAATGTGTTTTCCAACTGGAGGAATCTACTGCTCATCTCGCTGTCGCGGGTTAACAATATCCCGGAGACAAACTCGTCCACGGATAGCTCGCCACTTCCATCCGTGTCCAACACCCGAAAGAGCCACTCCAGTTCCTCTTCTTGCACGTGCAGGTTGGTCACCTTTTGCATCAAAGCCTTACTCGATTTTACCGCATTCTTGAACTCCTCCACCGTGACCGACCCGGATCCGTCCGCATCTACTTTGTGGAACACCTCTGTCAATTCCTGACTCATTTTCAGCTGGTTTTCCCGAATTGACTGAATCAGCGTCAAATCCGCCGTGTTGGCCGCGGCGGTCAGCGTGTCAACGAGGACACCGATGAACAAAGACATCATCATAAAGTTCGCCGCGATGATGTAGCAGGTAAAGAAAACGCCGTAGAAAGCGTTCTCCTCGGTCATCGTCCGGGCGATCAGCGTCCAAGATTCTAACGTGACAATTTAAAATATCCTGAGCAAAAACGTCCCCACACCAGAGTCAAGGTGGG
Organism: Amoebophrya sp. A120; assembly: GCA_905178155.1. Classification (NCBI taxonomy): domain Eukaryota; class Dinophyceae; order Syndiniales; family Amoebophryaceae; genus Amoebophrya; species Amoebophrya sp. A120. Next base: position 8,463,278 of record CAJINV010000004.1, read on the forward strand.
AAAACTGCTAGACAAATCAACCAGCTTCGGCGGTTTCGCATGACAAGTTTGTTCTCGTAGTGTAGTCCTGTTTTGCTATTTCAGCAGCATCACAGATCTAGCTTATCATGCTTATTCTCACATCACAAATTCCAAAACGCGACTAGAAAATGCTTCTCATGGGGCTCCGCATGAGAAACTTTCTTGGCATGCGGATTTGCATGACAACTCTGGGGTGGGGACGTTTTTGCTCAGCATATCTATGAAACAAAGTGAACATCGACCCCGAAACCGTTCCGAAGTAGTCGTGCACTTTTTTCCGGTTCAAAAGTTCTATATCAAGTGCAAATATGTCTGGGTCTGGAAACTTGTAATGCAAGTCCGTGAACAATAAAGTGCTCTGTAATGCGCCGCCAAGCATGACAAGTTTTTTCGTGTTTCTGTGCTGCGTATTTCGCATGAGAAACTGCGCTTTTGCATGACAGGCAAGAGGACCTCTTGGTGGCCACGCAATACAGAGTGCAGAGTCATGCTAGAGTAGCATGACAAATCTCGCAATCTTGTTCCAGACCCAGACATTTTTGCAGTTGATATTCTATCTGCTCCTGTTGCGTCGCGACGTCGAGGAGGCAGTTGCCTGCTCCTGCTCCATATGCATTGCAAAAGCACCTCCGCACTAGCGTAGATTGCATTACAAATTGACTTAGCATTACAGATTGAATTTGTAATGCGGATTTGCCTTGAGAAAAAGATTTGTAATGCACAAACGCAATCAGTACGAGTACGGTGCTTTTGCACTGCATACTCCAACTCCAGAAGATGTGGAAAGCGCAGTGTTAACCTGCGCGGCCGGGTCTTGCAGAGAACTTGTACTTACATCCGCGCCACAATTCTGCTGCGCGATTTCGATTTGCTTCACGTCGTCCATCGAAATTTTGTAATACCGATTTTTGTCCCGGACTTGGGAGGTGAGAAAGATCGCGCACGTGTAAATCATCAGAAAGAGGAGTAATAAGATATGACCCAGAAGATCGACCGCAACGCCCGCGCAAGGCCGTTGACCAACAGCCATAAGTCTTTGTAGTACCGGATTAACTTTATGCTCCGCAGTACCCGGAGCAACCGCAGTATCCGCACAGCCGAGGCTTCCTTCGTGTTGGAATCGTCCGGGCTGCCGTCGGACGCCAGCTCAAAACCCCAAACATCAATCGCCGACACGAGAATGACCGTCGCGTCTAACGCCAGCCAGGCCTGCTGTCGGTAGCGGTCGGTACTGGTGTAGGCGTTGACCCATTCGAGCGAGAAGTAAGATTGGGCGTATTCGCAAGTGATGACTTCGTACTCGAGATCTTTATCCGCTTGGTCTTTATTTTCTGCGTCTGTTGCCCCCCCGTTCCAGCGGGAATGAAGGTGATTCCCGTCGAAGTCGTCCAAGTCGCTGTAATTTACCGTCCGCGCGTTGGCGTTCATGAGGGACTTCATCTGGTGTTGAGGCTGGTTGTTTACGTTTTGCTGAGAAGCTGCTGCTGATGCGCTAGTAAAAACCGGCGCAGCTCCACCTCCCGGAGCGAGCGAAGGACCTCCATTTTGTGCAGGAGCTCCTGTTGGACTCATCGCGCTCGCAGTCGACGAGGTTGTTTCCCTATGGGAGTGTCACGATTGAAATCGTCAAAGTTGAAATAGTTTGTCATGCATAAAATCGATACCAGTTGGGAGCCCAATTCCCAAGCGGCGCATGACAATTTTTGGCACCACCTAAGTCCAGTTTGTCATGCTGTTTAGGGACAGAAGGCGTCTGTTGTCATGCTACTTTAGCAGCTCTATCGCAGACCCTAAACGGGCTGCCAGTCGGCCTCACTTGCCATCCCTGCAAGAGAGACACTTCATGCCTTGCAATTTGTGCATGAGAAATTATTTCAACTTTGACGATTTCAATCCTGACGCTTCCATATTCCCTTGCTGGCGAGTAGTCGCCTAATGCGGTGGAATATCAAACGCAAAACTATCTGGGTCTGGAAGAATGCGTGTTTGTCATGCTTGTCTGGAATGACTCTTAAAGCTGTCATGCACGTCACCCAAGAGCACGCCCTTTTTCTGTCACGCAGAAACGCAGTTTGTCACTGCAGATGAATAGGCAACACCTAGAAAAGAAGCTCAAAAACTTGTCATGCTGGGCCAGCACTTGTGGCCTTCGCCTTCTCATGATACGCTACCCAGCATCACAAATTTCGATTTCCAGACCCAGACATACTTATTTGCATTTGATATGGAACTGGTTTCCGGAGAGACGGATTTATTTCCGTCGTTGTAGGGGCGGGGATTACCTGTAGTAGGGTTCTTTGCGATTCTGTCGGAAGGATGAAATTAGTATAGTCAGGCAACTACCCGAAGAACAAGCACATAGAAGCTCTTTGTTCTGTCTTCCGATACAAAAGTAGGACTAGCTGCATCGTCCAGATTATAGCAGCATGAAAAGATGACTCTAGAAGTCTTACCTCCGCCCGATCCCGATCCCGCCTTTGTGACACTATTTCCAATTTCGACGATGTCTATCGTATCGTCCATGCCTCTACCGGTTGTACCATTCCGTTTCATCGCCAACCACTTCGTTCTCACTTTCGGCATGCGCTCAAAGCGCAAGCGGTAGGCCAGTTCGAAAATGAAACAGATCAAAATCACGCTTTCCGCCCACCAAAACGGGTTTTGCAATCCGGGGTCGAACACGTCGGCGGTATCGATTTCCACGCCCAGCACAATCATGTTGAGACAAATCAACCTATGGATGTGTCAGGTTTGAAATCGTCAAAGTTGAAATAGTTTGTCATGCACAAAACAGATACCAGTCGGAAGCCCACTTATCAAGCGGCGCATGACAAAGTTTCTGCGCACCGGAACCGAATTTGTCATGCTGTTTGGGCACAGAAGACTGCTTTTGTCGTGCGAGTTTAGTAGCTCTATTTCAAACCCTAAACAGGCTCACACTCGGCCTCACTTGCTATCCCGGCAAGACAGGCACTTCATGCGTTGCATTTTATGCATGACAAATCATTATTTCATCTTTGCCGATTTCAAACCTGACGCTTCCATACAACCACCCGCAGTAGTAGTCTAATTTCGCGAGCATCTTGTCCTTATGAATTGCAAAAGTATCCTATCGTACTCGTATAAATGCATGACAAATTTCCTCAGCATGAGAAAGAAAATTTGTAATGCTGATTTGCCTCAAGAAAAAGATTTGTAATGCATGATTGCAATACGAGTACGATGCTTTTGCACAGGATAGTCCTGGTCCAGGCGCTTCGTCTTCCGCAACAGATTCATCTTTTGTTCCTGGGTATGAACTGTAAAAATCTCTGGGTCTGGAAGGTTGCAACTTGTCATGCTGTTTTTGGACTCTAAAAAAGTTTGTATTACATGAAGAGCAAGAGGGGCACAGTTTGTGCTACACGGACAGGGCATTTTTCATGCGGAAGGTGCAGCAGGACGCCCTCTGAAAGTCAACGTCTGTGATGCTAGGTCATGCATTACAGGAATCATGGGTCATGAGAAATCTGCATGACAAATGTTGCATTCTTCCCGACCCAGATATTTGTGCACTTGATACTGGGTCATCTGGTATTTCGCGTCCTCAAAGGCCTGTCGTCCCACCTGTATGCATTGCAAAAATGTCTAGGTCTGGAAGATTGCTGAGGTTTGTGCTGCTGTGTCTGCTTGACACGAAGGTGTGCCATGCAAGGCCCAGCATCACAGGTTCTTTTGAGACGGTTTCCCAATGCTTAATCCGCATGACAAACACCTTCCTTCGGCGACAGGAAAAGGAGCTCCCTTTGCTGTCTAAGCATGACAGATTTTTGTGTGATCCAAGTATGCATCACAAGTTCGCATCCTTCCAGACCCAGACATTTTTGCATTTGATAACCTCCCGGTAGGCTTCGTTCGAGTTGAGCCCGGCAGATGAGGAGGTTGTGCGAAGACTGGTCGCGCTCATGCCCCGCATGATAGATGTATTGCTGCCCCGCATGGGGCTTGGACTGCTCATCGACTTCTGGGTCGTGCGGCGGTTTGATGCTGAAAATAAAGCTCAAAGGGCCGCGCGTACAAGGAACAGAATGAAGTCGAACCTTGTTTTTATCCGCGCAAACTAGGTAGAAATTCTTCTCACGAAGGGAGAGTGCTGTTGAGTAGTAGCAAGCGATAAATGCGGTGCTGGTAATTATATAGCTACTGCGGGTTGTACAACTAGGGCAGTCGATAAGGACTACTTCTAGATATCACATCCATGCAAGGGTCGTGGGGTCGTGGTGAGGGAATCTATGACATGCGGGCGGGGTGGAGAACCTGGTGCGAAAATACTTAAAAATGTCTGGTCTTTATCATGAATGATCAAACAAAAGAAACTCAAACTTCAAGTAGGGGCAGTGAATATAGCAAATGCGACTTTATTGTTTAACAACGCGGACCGAGCTTGTGCTGCTGTGCTGGAAGATGACTGCTCATACCGAGTTCGCTGTACCACATACAAATCCAAGAGTTAATACTGTGACGGCTAAGTATCTTCGTGTGGTCCTTAAGTAGTCGACGTGTTGCTATTGTGTTGCGCCGACGCGGCGCGGCCGCCAGCACGATTGGTAGTGCGAGTGCCGCGTAGTACCGAACAAAAGAGCGAGTGTAAAAATTTGTTTCTACTAGTAGTGCTCCTTGTCAAGGTCAAACCGAATTCATTATATTATCCTTTGCGTTACTTACTTACGCAAAACCGATGACGACTTCATGAAAGTCGGACACGAAGGACGGCAGGTTTGCTTCATATCTACGACAAACGCGACCGAGGCATACACCGAGAACCGACACAGAGTCTGCCAAACCGAAACAACCTCCACACGGAAGTACGGGAGAACACAGGCGGATCATGCGAAGCCACCAGATTATGAGAAAACAAAAAGGATAGACCGCCGAGGAAGAAGTAGTTTATTGTCGTTTTCTTTCTAAAAGACGGGTAGTTCACAATGGAGGTACATCACGGTGCAAATCTCAATGAAAGACGCTGCAAGAAGAATTGAGTCGCTTTCGGCTATAGAAGAAGATGAAAATGAATCTCAACATTGTCTCCTGTTGCTGTAGTGGTACCGCGTAAGCACAAGTAGACGTTTCTTCCCATAAACTCACACCATCACACCTCAACATCTTCTTCATCCCCGGCCCCCGCCGCAAAAAAATCCTCGGCCACACTGGGTGCCGGAATCTGTGGCGTTGGAAAATTCGGGCCTTCGCTGGCCAAAGCCGTTGTGCCGCCCTGCAAAAGCATCGGGACAACACTTGTTGGGCCTGTCGTCCCGACCGCAGAAGTACTAGACGCGGGACTAGCAGTTGTGGCAAAAATCAGCGAAACATGGGACGGCCCTCCTCCTGCCGACACGGCGTCGTAGGACACGATCGTCCGTCCAAACGGAACCTGCTGGTTGCTGTCCCCGAAAACAACCAACCGCCGCGCGGGATCGTAATCGTTGTTCTGCGCAAAGTCCTGCACGACCCTTTCTTGTTTTAGCAGCTCCTCGTGCCGGCGACTCATGTAGATCATGCCGAGCAGCAAAAGGAAAACCACGACACAGGCCACGATGAGGAGGACGAGGACACAGGAGTTGCTTGTTTTTGTGCCATTTGTAGTGTTCGTTTTTGACGATTTTGCGCCGGTGCTGCTGCCATCATCTACCTGTCCTGCCTGTTGCTCCGGAAGTGAATCTGCAGATGACTCTTCTGCTTGTGTTTTTTTCTGCTCAGTGGAAGTGGAGGACTTCATCACTGTACCATCTTCACCTCCAGTCCCTGTACTAGGAGGACTGCCGTCCTTTTGTCCGCTTTTTTCATCTCCCAGGTACGACCACGTGCGGTATCTCTTGAACTTGCTAGTGGTACCAGCACCAGGGCTCTCCTCTGAAAACTCGTTGATGTTCTTGCGTAGAGAAGAATTAGTAGGTCCAGTACTAGTAGCATCAAGTGCACAAGTGTCTGGGTCTGGAAAAGTGTAGACTTGTCATGCAGATTTTCCATGACCCGTGAGGTCTGGAATGCGGGACTTAGCATGACAGACTCTGCGAGGTCTCCGCTATGTCTGTCCTGCATGAGAAACTCCCCTCCAACTTGGTCAAAAGTGGATAGCTCTTGGCACTCATGCAACACAGATTTTTGCATGCTTCAGATTTACCATGACAAGTTGCAATCTTCCAGACTCAGACATTTTTGCAATCCATAAGTAGTACCAAAGCCGGCTCGGCCTCCTGTTGTGCGTGATCTACTTCCCAGATTTTGATTTCCTTTTCCACTTATCAAATGTAAAAATGTCTACTGGGTCTGGAAGATTCTGAGACTTGTCATGCATGTTTTGCACGACCCAGGATTGTGTGTGATGCATGCCCTACCATCACAGACTTTTAGAACCCTTCCTGATGCCTACTCCGCATGACAAACGCCCGCCCCGCGTAGCACAAACCAGACTCCTCGTGCTGCTCATGCAATACAGATTTTTCTAGAGTCCAAAGTTAGCATCACAAGTTCCAATTCTTCCAGACCCACACATTTTTGCAGTTGATACCACTCTCCAGTTGCTTTTGTGCGTTCGGATTGGCGTTCGCCAATGGAGAACTATAAAAACGCGGATCCACGCCCGTGCAGGTCTGATTTGTGGAGAGAAAAAAGTTTGTCACAGTCACTAACTTGCAGGTTTTGCATTACAAATTTTCTCAGCATCACAAACTTTCTTTGTATTGCAGAAACACTAGGGAAATCCCTAATAAAGTTTGGCTGTGATGCATTTTTACGCATGACAAACAATTTTGTATTGCAAGAATGCGCATGAGTGATCGTGACGAACTTTTTTTCTTTGATATGATTTGATGTGGTTGTACTGTAGTTCGACGTATGAATTGCAAAAGTGTCTGGGTCTGGAAGATTGCCAGATTTTGTCATGCAGGTTTTCCGTGACCCATGAGGTCTGGCATGTAGGACATAGCATGACAGATTCTGCGAGACCTTTCTCATGCCTATCCTGCATGAGAAACTGCCTCTCGATTAGGTCAAAAGTGGACAGCTTTTAGTAAACACGCAACACAGATTTTTGCATGCTTCAGATTTAGCATGACAAGTTGCATTCTTCCAGACCCAGACATTTCTACATTTGATACGACGCTGCTCGTGTACACAGCACGAAATCCGAAACGGCCATTGCGTACTCCCTACTCGTATCAAGTGCAAAAATGTCTGGGCCTGGAAACTTGTGATGCTAAAATGTGCATGATGGAAACACTTCCGAATGCAGACCAGCATGACAACTTTCGGGAGATACACTTTCTCATAGGCAGCCCGCATGAGAAACTGCGTTTTTGCATGACAAAATGGCTGCGGCTTTTGTCGGTTATGCAATACAGATTTATTCCCAGGAATGTAAAGCTAGCATTACAAGTTCCAATTTTCCAGACCCAGACATATTTGCATTTCATAACTCGCATCACAGCCACTCCCGTACCGCCGTTTTGTCCTCCAGTACCTGCCCTGGCACCACCAAGCCGTTGCGCTCTTCTTTCCAAATTTACACCACTCCGCGTGAGTTGTGGCGTTACTGGGGCCTATGGGCGACCACGCGCGAATCACGAACATGCCACCGGGCTCGTACAGGTGGCGGATGGCAGACGCGAACGATTTGCCACTCGCCCCGGTCTCCAGGTTTGTCATCGATGCCGCGTTCCGGAAGTTGGGCAGGATCTCCCACACAAAAGTGGCTTTGTGCTCAAGTATGTGCGGTGGCAAGGGAGTTTTTTGCATGTAGTTGACCGCCTGGAGGTGGTTAGTATTCTTTACGCCCAGTCTCGGGTCCTCGGAGACGACGCTGTTTTCGGTCTGGTCCCAGGGCATGACCTATCCTGGGCAAAAACGTGGCCCACACCCCAGAGTCAACGATTGCTAAACCTGCAAGAACACAGATGCAAGTCTCGATCTCCAAGTTTAATATTTGGGAGTTGTGCTGCATGAGAAATCTCCATCTGCAGCGTAGTGCTGGTTGGCAAGGGAAGCGCCCGCATGGGAGAGCCACAGCCACTTCCTCATCCTGGTTACAGCATTACAAATGCCAAGACATGATCACGATTGGAAATGCCTGTCAACATGGAGATGCGCATTACAAATGTTCCTGTCATTGCGCATTTGCATATACAACTCTGGGGTGGGGACGTTTTTGCTCATCATATGATCCCTTCCGCGGCATAGTAACCTCCACTTACGTGGACAACGCCGCCTAGTACCTGCTCCCGACAGTATCAAAATGAAAAATCCCCCCTCCTCATGTCAAAATGGAAGTCTGTGATGCGGGATTTGTGTACAAAAGTCATTTTGTCACGCTAGCAGGGAAATAAAGATGCGGACCGTAATACTGGGTGGCGTGGGAAATAAGCCTTGCATCTTCAGCATGCCAGCAGGCAGCTGGAAGTGGGAACAAACAGCATGACTATAATTGCCTGCACACGAGGCCTTGACTGCGCCTCTTGGCGTTCTAAGCAATACAAATCGATTTGTGTAGTTGTACTCAAATACAGCATCACAAAAAGTTTCGTTTTCGCTATGGGGACGAGGGGGGAGTTTTCATTTTGATAGACAGGCCTCGCTCACCGGGGCTACGAACCCAGACTGATTAATCCAGTCGGGATCCCACCAGGCCTTCCCGTACGTTAGTATCAAATGTAAAAATGTCTGGGTCTGGAAGCTTGTGATGCTGGGCGGCGTCTCATGATGAGGCCACAAGTGCTGGCTCAGCATGACAAGTTTCTGAGCTTCTAGGTGTTGCCTATTCTGCATGACAAACTGCGTTTCTGCATCACAGAAAAGTGGAGCTCTTGGGTAACGTGCGTGACAGATTTAAGAGTCATGCCAGACAAGCATGACAAACATGCATTCTTCCAGACCCAGACATTTTTGCACTTGATAGTTAGTTCTTGACCACGATAGCTATCTTTTATTTCGTCTCCAGTTTTGTTCCTCAGTCGTGCCTCGAAGAAAGCTGGTGTTGCCAGTTGCGCGGACAGGTGTTTCGTTCTCTGTATCAGCCAGCAGTTTTGTTGGGGGGTGCGAACGTTATCGGCGTTGGCACTGCTTATTATACTTGGGCTGAGGTTCTGCTGGCGCAATTTGCTAAACGGGTGGTGGAAGTCTTCGTAGATGAAAAGTGTGCATTTATCCTGAGGGAAAAGCGTCCCCACACCAGAGTCAAGATGGGAAATCTGCTAGACAAATTAGCCAGCTTTGGTTGCTTTGCATGACAAGTTTGTCCTCGTAGCGTAATCCTGTTTAGGTAGTTCAGAAACATCACAGATGCAGCACATCATGCTGATTATAGCATCACAAATTCCGAAACACGAATAGAAAACGCTTCTCATGGGGCTCCGCATGAGAAATTTTTTTGGCATGCAGATTTGCATGACAACTCTGGGGTGGGGACGTTTTTACACAGGATAGCATGCCGGCTCCTCCACGCAGAGCTGCAAGCACTGGTCAGGCGTGGTGTCTTTGAAAGCGTCCGAACTCCGCCCGACCGTTCGGTTCGTCAGGTTCTTCGCGCGGAGCACGTACTCGTTCACGTGCACCCCCCGCAAGGGTCGAGTGCATAAACTTTTGTACTTGTCAGTGACTTCGGGAAAGGGAAAAACGAGCCAGCTGCGCGTGTCGTTGTACGTGAAAACGTTCTGGACCGACGCGAAGTAGCCGATCGGGTATCCTACGCAAAAACGTCCCCACCCCAGACTCAAAATGGGGAATCTGCTAGACAAATCCACCAGCTATGGTTGTTGCGCACGCCAAGTTCTTTTGCCCCGTAGTGTAAAAATCCTGTTTCGCTCGTTCAGCAGCATCACAGATCTAGCCTGTGATGCTGATTGGAGCATTACAAATTTTTAAACGCGACTAGAAGATGCTTCGTATGGGGCGGCCCCGCATGAGAAACATTGTGATCCTGATCATGCAGTTTTGCTGCATGACAACTCTGGGGTGGGGACGTTTTCACATAGGATATCGGGCCCTCGTTGATCAGTTCGAACGTCCAGCACGGTTTGTGCTCCAACCCAATCTGGTTCGCTATGGATTGCAAAAATGTCTGGGTCTGGAAGGTTGCAACTTGTGATGCTGCATTTGGATTCTAAAAGAATCTGTATTGCATGACCAGCAAGACGAGTCCAGTTTGTGCTACGCGGGAAGGGCAGTTGTCATGCGAAATAGGCATCAGGAAGCCATCTAAAAATCTGTCATTCTAGCTCATGCATTACAGGCATCATGGGTCATGCTAAATATGCATCACAAACCTGGCAATCTTCCAGACCCAGACATATTTGCAGTTAATATCCGCACGGAAGTCACAAAAGTAGTCCTTCGTGGGTCCGGGGGTGTCGGCCGGGCCCCCGTCGAACTGCGGCGCGATGATGCAGTCGTGGTCCGCGTGCTTCGTTCCGCGGTCTATGGTAAATTGTAACGTCGAGCCCGGCGGAAGTTGCCACTTTGTGATCTTCTGTTTCGGCACCACATCAGGCCCGGCGGGGTCGTCCCAGAAGGCTTCCTCGTCTGGCGTGGGAGCGCCCGGGGGGATCTGTAACAGCATAAACCCCGTCTCGTGCAGCTCAAACGGCATGTTGAACTTGCTTTTCCGGAGTTTGCGGATCACAAACCCAGTCGGCGTTATCGAGAACGCTGCCTTGTCGAAAAGCACTTCCCTTCTCGCCACTAAATAAACCGGTTTGGAAAGCCCGTTCTCGAGCATGCGGAAGCAAAATTTCTCCGGGGTACAGTCGGCCGATGGTCGTTGTGCTGCTACTGCAGTTGTTGTGCTGTTTTTATCTTCAATATTTGATGTCGTGTTGGCGGATGTAGTAGCTCTTGTGTTTGCGCCTGTGCTGCTGGGTAGAAGTCGCGTAGTAAGTCCAGCCTCCGACGCCAGGGTTCTTGACGTCGCCGACGTGGCTTTATTTGACGCTCCTGCTCTTGTTGCGAGAAAAGTAGTCATCCTCGCGCCGTCCTCTGGGAGTAGTTGCTCGACTCTTGCCTTTTGCTGATTTTCTTCTTGCATTTCGTCCTCTCCAGTTGGGGAAATCGCTGTAGTAGTATCTTCGGAAGTAAAAATAGAAGCCCTAGTTGTACTTCGCCAGGGCGTGCCTGCACCTGTTCTTCTAGAGAACAGAGCTGTAGTTTCTCTTCTTGCGCCCCTTGCGGTCGTCCTCGTGACCGGTATTTTTAACATTGCGGTCGGTGTTCTTGTATTGGTACTGGCAGGTGACTGCGGTCGTTGTCTCGTTATAATCCCTATGCCCATATAAAAGTACAGTAGGAGAACAATGAGACACGACACCGGAAGCATGATTTTTTGTAGCTTCGAAAGCCCCCCTTCTCCTCCAAACACTCCTGTAGTTCTTTTGCATGATTCGCCCTGTTCATGCAGTTCTTCTTGTAGTACAGCTACAGGTTGCTCAGGCTGTTTTTCTTCCTGCTGCTGGCTCGTCCCTGCTGTATGTCCTGACACGGCAAAGGCGCACATCGTTTCCTCACCTTCAAAGTGCCCGTCAAGAAGATCTCCCATGCTACTACAACTGGACATCCTAAAAACTAGCCGGACAGGTTCATGCCAAGAACCTTCCCATCCGCATCGGCTTTATCTGTAGCTTTACTGAATATAGTCTTGTGTTTGCGATGAAGTATAAATTTAAATACTTTATTGGAGCATATTCTTATGCTTAAAAATATGGAGGCATGGGTGCTACCCTCTATCGTGCGGGTTTCAACATTCCATTGGCACCATGGCCTACCGAGGGGAATTTTTACTGGCCTCGAAGGATACTGAAAACTGTAGCCATACGGTACGTTGCTGTCGCAGCAGCCACACTAGAGGAAATAAAGCCTGTTTCATTTTTTTTTGGGTGAGACGAGGTCGACGAGCATTTCTGGATTTCAGTCAGTTAGCTGGCCTACTTAGCGACGAAAATGTTAGCACAACAAGGAGCACACGCAGCCCACAGACGAAAGACTGCACGAAAAAAGGGAAGCCAGGACGACAACAAAAAGTACGATGAAAAATACGTATGTTGGTGTTTGTGTTGTCAGTCAGTAAAAAATGCAGAATATGTTGTACAGTTGGTACACCAACACGAGCGTACGACGGTCTGCCTTACCTTACGCACGAAAAAACCTACCACGACTAAATTTGACAGCGATTCCGACTCATCAGCACGATGAATTCCTGATGGTTCTCAAGAAGACGATTTCTTGCAAAGGTGGTTTAAGTTCACGTCACGAAAAAGACGCGCAATGCCGCATGCCTTGTTTCTTTTGTGGGCAACCGCAAGGTGGCAGGCCACAGGTCTTCTGCGGCCATGATCATGCAGCTGCCAATTCGAATTTTTCTCAATCAATGTTCTTTACAAACGGTTCGGCACTAGAATTCGTTTCTTAGGATTAAAGAATTTCTTCAACTTCAACAAAAAAAAATTATAGGCAATCACAAATACTAGGAGCACCAGAAATTTGGATCTAAAAAGAAGATTAACATCGAAACCGCTGCATATCTTGCTTGGGTAGTGACCTGGCGATAAGTACTTATTTACCTTCTTTGCAGGAGAAAAACGAGAGAATTCAGGTCACTTCACATCTCCATCTTCACTTGTAGAAACATAATTGCATAATATCCTTGCTCCAACTAATACACCATAATACTTTCGTAATTCAGGGTAAAACTCTTCCTTTCCAAAAATCTAATTTACAAATCGTACATAGCCGCTTCGGTTCCGAACTTCTTTGGCTATAATTTGCGAAGAACTTTGAGGCTTTTTTTGTTTTCCAATCGACAGAAAAATATCATAAGTACTGCTTTTTGTCTTTTTCAAACAGCAAAGTCGAAATTGAATTTCAATTTTTAATATTCGCAGTTGCAGTAGAAGAAGCAGTAAAATAGTTTTGCTTTTTCACGGAAGAAATTTTGCAGAGAAGGCTTAGTTGAGTTTGGCAAACGAAATAAACTTTGTACTGAATAAAACAAGGAGTGAAAGAAATTACGCTCTCTTTTGCAGAGAGCAAAATTTTTTTCAGTTTAGGTTTTTTTATTTTTGAGAAGATGAGATTTGAGTACCAAATAAGATTAATATTTATATTACGCTGTAGCTAGAAAGAACCATTTAGCAAAAAAGAATACCAATCGCAGAAACTTTACTTTCAGAACGAGCGAAAGATTGATTTTTCGAGAACAGAAAAGATACGTCTTCATGTAAAGACATCAGAAACTTTTTTACCCTTTACATAGTGATAGTCCCAGTAATAATTCTGTGCACTACTTCCTGTTATCAAGATCAAGTGGTCAAACACAAGAAGAACTAGAACTCGACATACAAGTATCGGTCTGAAACAAAAAGAACTGTGAACTGCGATATATTGCAAAAATCCTCCGGCCGGCGTCAGTGGGACTCGAAGCGCTGCTCACTTTTATACTTTCCTATACCAACGCAGGGGAGATGGCCACCGGGTTCGAACTGCCAGTTCCAGCAGCACCGTCCACCAGGATCCTGTCGTCGGCCGGAATCGCGAAGTCGCGTTCCATCATGTGCGGCCCGCGTGGGGTTTTCTCGCTCTTTACCGCAGCCTCAATGCGGGTCTTCGTGATCTCAATCACGCGCGCGTCGAGCTGTTTTTGATGTCGTGTATTGGTTTCTCTTTCTTCTCATCGAGATGAGAGTCCATTTGGAAGATGAAACAAGATCAACTCCGATTAAGCTACGACACACTAGAACACAAAGTCTTCGTCTACCTTTTCATCCCCCCAAAAGGCCTTCATTCCCAGCAAGTGTCGTACGTCGCTCGCGGCGTATTCGATCAGCATAGGATGCAAGGGCCGTCGCGCCCATTCTTCGCCCTCCTCTTTGGTATACAGCTTCTGCCCGGCCTCCTTCAGCCTGTGATATTGAATATTGTTTTGGGGGTTGTGCGTGAGCGTGGTGGAAGTGTAGAGTAGAATGGGATTACGAAAGTGCATGCGTGTGTGCATGACAAACTGAAGCTCGTCAAAGGATGAAGTATACAATACTAGTATGGGTCGTATGCATGATGAAGTTTATACAATAATGCTAATACTTCTGAATCCGCTCTCTTTGCGCTAGTGCCAGCACCGAGTAGTTTCGGAAGCAGCGGCCGAGTCCCACTACGTAGGTGTGCTTCGAAATCGGCTGCCCATACTTCAGGTGAAACAGCACTTGAATGTCATACACGTTCTCCGTTTTCACGCGAAACAGGTGCCACAGCTGTGATTGTGATGTTGTGTACGTGGTGATTTTGCATGACAAAGAAGATTTATCTACGCATAATTTTTGCATGACAAAGTAGAACCACAACTTCTATACCGCATCATTGTCAGCCCGGCCGTCGAAGACAATTTTGCACACTTTCGCATTTTCCAACAAACTCCGCATTCCGCAGACGGAGAACAGCGTTTCCCCGATATTATTTGCAAAAGCGTCCCCACACCAGAGTCAAGATGGGAAATCTGCTAGACAAATCAGCCAGCTTTGGTCGTTTGGCATCACAAGTTTGTCCTCGTAGCGTAATCCTGTTTAGGTAGTTCAGCAGCATCACAGATCTAGTATATCATGCTGATTGTAGCATCACAAATTCCAAAACACGACTAGAAAATGCCTCTCATGGCGCTCCGCATGACAAACTTTTTTGCCACGCAGATTTGCATGACAACTCGGGGGTGGGGACGTTTTTACTCTGAATACCCGAGCGCCTTCACGTCAAACAGGTAGACGGGTGAGAGTTCGTTGCAAATCTGGATCAAGTACACCGCGCCGCTGCGGTATGAGAGTGCAAAACCCCGCCCCTCCCCCTCATTTGTCATGCAAAATACCAAACGCACCCTTTGCCTCTTGGCACTTTTTGCATGACAGATTCTGGTAGCTGCCCAAACAGCACTACAATCAGTCCGAGGTCGTGGATTTGCCATGCAAAACCTGCACTCTTGCCGACGCTTGTATTGCTGCTCATACCCTACACATAAGGGCGGAGGGAGGGTTGTGCACTCTCATATGCGGCACAAGTCCCGGCCCTCGATGTCGATCGCGATCGGGAGATCGTCGCTTAGGAGTAAATATCAACTGCAAAAATGTCTGGGTCTGGAAGAGTGCATGTTTGTCATGCTTGTCCGGCATGACTCTTAAATCTGTCATGCACGTTACCCAAGGGCCCCACTTTTCTGTCATGCAGAAACGCAGTTTGTCATGCAGAATAGGCAACACCTAGAAGCTCAAAAATTTGTCATGCTGTGCCAGCACTTGTGGCCTCCTCATGATACGCCACCCAGCATCACAAATTTCCAGACCCATACATATTTGCAGTTCATAGTAAATCAATCGCCGCCTTCGCGGTGTCGGGTTGGTCCAAAAAACACACCGTTTTGATCGTGGTCGCCACTAACGTGGTGTCCTGGTAGTGCACGGACAGGGACAGACTCGGTGCGGTGGACATGGAGGCGAGATTTTGGGTGGCTTTTTCGAAGTCCGGGTTGCCGATGATGTCGTCGTTGTGACTGGGGAGGGGTAGGGTCAGGGGCGGGTCTTCGTGTTTCTCCACCAGGTTCTTCACGAATTTTTGGAAAAAGGACTCGATCTTGGGCGGTGTCGTGCTGGTAATATTCGGTATGGAATGTAAATATGTCTGGGTCTGGAAGATTCTGAGACTTGTCATGCAGGTTTTGCATGAGTCATGATGTCTGTGATGCGTGCCCTAGCATCACAGATTTTTTGAGGGCGTCTTGATGCCTATTCCGCATGACAATTGCCCTATCCGCGTAGCAAAAATCACACTCCCTTTGCTGCTCATGCAATACAGATTTTTTTGCAATCCAAATGCAGCATCACAAGTTGCATTCTTCCAGACCCAGACATTTTTGCAATGCATATTCGGTGCGGTAGAGCCAGAAACTTTTTCCTCGATGAGCTCGCTGTTTTTCTCGAAAGGGTTGGCGAGTGCCTCGAGAGGAATGGTACAATTATCGGTGTGCAGGACCTGTGGTTATTTATTTTGCTGATGACAATGCTTCTGCTTCGTTCACGTTCTTATACGACAGATGTGATGACAATGCTTCATTCAAGTTTTTTTATACGAAGTTTATTATAGGAAATTTTACGGAACAAAGGGAAACTAAACAATTATAGCTACCTCTTTCTCCTCTCCAATCACGGCAGCAGTGTTGATATCAAATGTAAAAATGTCTGGGTCTGGAAGATTCTGAGATTTGTAATGCATGTTTTGCATGACCCAGGATGTCTGTAATGCACGACCGGGCATCACGGATTTTGAGCTGGCTTCCTGATGCCTACTCCGCATGACAAACGCCCTCCCCGCGCATCACAAACTAGACTCCTCTTGCTGGTCATGCAATACAGATTTTTCTAGAGTCCAAAGTTAGCATCACAAGTTCCAATCTTCCAGACCCAGACATTTTTACATTTGATAGTTGACCTCCTCCGTGGGCAGCTCCGCGTCGCAGCTCTCGGATACCGATATAACAGTGCACAACTCCCCCTCCCCCTCATTTTTATAGCGTGAGCAGCAATGCAAGCATCAGCAAGAATGCCGGTTTTGCATGATAAATTTGCACTGGAGTATAGTGCGATTTGGGGTACCAGAACTTGTCATGCAAACAATGCCAAGGGGCAAGCGGTAGACTGGGTATTTTGCATGACAAATGAATGGGAGGGGGAGTTGTGCACTATCATAACCGAAATACCGCCCACATTGATCGTGTCGGAGACAGTATTAGCGACGGGCAGATTCGATGTAGAAGTAGTTCCCTGCTGCTGCTGCTGCCCGTAAGACGAGTGCATTCGCCGCAAGGTGAGCGCCGCGTCGGAGACGGACCTCGTTATGCAAGAAAAAAACTGTGTAAGTGTAAGTCTGTGATGCAGAAACTGCAAAACAGTTGCACTTGTCATGCTGGACATGCATCAGAGGCTCTTTCCGTACGTGTTTTCACGTACTAGCCGCGCATGACAGGCTCTCTCTGTCATGCAGAGCAAACTTGTGATGCTATTCCTCCAAGAAAGTTACACTAACACAGTTTTTTCCTTGGATACTCGTGCGACCGCGGTTATTTTGCTCGTTGTTGTCACTCGTACCGGATACCCTGTGGAAAAACGTCCTCACCCCAGAGTTGTCATGCAAGTGTGCGATGACAGGAACACTTGTAATGCGCAGCTCTATGAGAGGTATTTCCCATCGTGTTTTGAAATTTGTAATGCTGTAAACACGATGAGAAAATGGATTTCTCATGCAGCTTCCCTCGGTAACCAGCACTCCACTGCAGAGGCAAACTTGTCATGCGCAACTCCCAAAAATTGGAGATTTGTCTAGCAGATTTCCCATCTTGATTATGGGGTTGTGGGGACGTTTTTACTCAGGATACCGGAAGACGATTCTTCATTCAAGTTGATGTAAATCCCATCGGTGTAGTATCCTATGTAAAAACGTCCCCACCCCATAGTCAAGATGGGGAATCGGCTAGACAAATCCACAGGCTTTGGCTGTTTCGCATGACAAATTTGGACTCGTAGTGTAGTGCTGTTTGAGCTAGTTCAGCAGCATCACAGATCTAGTATCACATGTTGATTGGAGCATGACAAATTTCGAAACAGCATCAGAAAATGCTTCTCATGGGGCTCCGCATGAAAGGCATTCTAAGCATGCAGATTTGCATGACAACTATGGTGTGGGGACGTTTTTACACAGGATATGTAGGTCGCGTTCAAACTGTCACCGAAGTCCGCCGCGGAAAGCAACACCGGATTAATGGACTGCAGTTGAGGATGTTCAACACCAGGTTGCATGGTTTGCTGAGGGTTTTCGCGGCCACCGCTGTTGGACGGCTGTTGTTCCCCAGATTGAATTTTGTCGGTTTGGTGTTTTTGCGCCTGCTGTGTAGGAGCATTGGCGTTAACATTGGCTCCCGTTTCGACTGAAGTAGTACTAGCCGGCTCTTGCAGTAAATTGATGTTAGTACCACCAGCGGTTCCTGCTGTTTGGTCCAGTGAAGCCTGGTGTTGATGGTGCGCCATCTGCGGGATGGGCTGCTGGTGAGACCTCGGTAGTTGTACAGAGGGTGGTTTAATATACAGTAACAAATCACGCAAGAAATCAGGGATCTTCGTAGTACCTAATACCAGTGGAAAACGAAAAGAATATTGCTGGTGTTGAGCAACAGCAAAAGAGAAATTTCTATTACGGCAGCAAATTCGGCTGGTGTGCGCTTCCTGGAAATTGTTGAAGCATTCCACCCGCCGTGCCTGTGCCCACGCCTGCTGTCATGAAATCAGCAGAATTCATCGCGGTGGGCATGATTCCAGCACCCGTGGGCGTCCCCGCCCACATCGCCCCGCCATTCGCCATTGCACCAGCCGTACCGGGGAACGCCAGCAAGTCCTGCGCAGCCGTTGCAGCAGCTGTTCCGGGGACAAAACCAAGCGTGGCTCCGGGTTGTAAACCGGGATAGAGAAAGGAATTCATGATGTTGTTAAAATTAGACATCAAGTTTAAATTGCTCGCTGCGGCCATCTGGCAAAAATTGTTCGGGTCCACGAAAGAACCGGCATTTGCTACACCACTGTTCGCGAGTAGTTGCTGCTGCACCGCCGACGTCGTTGGGGCTGGCAGCGTGCTCGGCAGGGCCGGGAGTTGCATCGCGGGAATGGCTGTAGAAGCCATGCTGCCGAGGAAGTTTTGGTGCGGGTACTGTTGGGGCGTAGCAGCTGCAACGAGCGGCATAGCAGCTGGGGCGGCGGCTGCCATCGGGTTGTGCATGATATGACCCTGATGTTGTTGCATCATCTGTGCCGGGCCAAGCATGTTGATAGGATTTTGTGCGCCGTTGTACTGATTCTGCAGGGTCATTGCATTTATTTGCTGGTGATCCATCATCATTCCATTATTTCCACCGTACTGGAAATTTACATTTTGCCCCATTTGCATATTATGCTGCTGGGTACTACCCATGGATGTGTTGCCCATGTGCATCTGAAACGCTGCGTGATTTGCATTTGCGTGGTCGCCTGCGTTGTAGTTTTGGTTCATCTGCTGCACCGTGTTCACACTCTGGTTCGTCGTGCTGGGCAGCATCACGGGAGGCAATTCTGGCTGCTGACTAACCAGGTTGTTGTTCTGCTGCTGGTGCTGACCTTGCTGCATGCTCTGCGTATTGGTCATGTGCTCCGCGTTTTGCAAATTTTGGTTCAGGTAGTTGTCTCCTGCTGCACCCGGCGCCATAGGATTCTGTTCTTGCTGCGTGTTGCTGTTTGCGTTGATCTGCATCTGTTCGCCACTTTGGTGCATCTGATCCATATTATCTTGCTGCTGATCATTCCCAGCAACATGCTGTAGCGCGGACTGTTGCTGGTTAGCGCCTGGTAGTTGTTGTTCCATCTTGCTACTACTCCCAATCTGCTGCTGATGTCCTCCGGCGCCCGCTTGCTGGTCGGCCGTAGCGGTTGTTCCAGAAGTATTTACCACCAGGCCATGCTCCGAACAATTGTTCGCACCACTAGCTCCTGCAACGTGTTGACTCAGGCTCTGCAACTGCGCAGAGGTAACGACAGTCTGCTCCGATGAGGCCTTACTGCTATCCAAAATCCCGGGCTGCGAGTCTGGTTGCATTTGGTTGACGTTTGCGTTTGGTTGCTCGCTATTATTATTGTTTGTCCCCACGAGGTTGATGTTAATCTGTTGGTTACAAGAACTTTGCGATGAACAATTTTGACCCTGTTCCTGCCCAGCACCGGTCGTGTTGTCATTTAAGGGATGTTGACCAGCCACCTGTTGGCAAGCAGTAGTCCCCGCCGGAGCAGTAGAAGTGCTATTCAGGGTCGTATTGTTGTTAGTCCCTGTTGGCTGTTGTTGAAAAAAAACCTGTTCGACGCCTCCATTATTCGCCGCAACACCACCGCCCAGGGAGTTGATGCACCCGCCCATCTCATAACCGGTGATCACAGCACCGTTATTGAAGGAAGTAGACATGTTGTAGTTCGGCGCTATGGCATCATTACCTGCACCTCCGCTGTTGTTGTTGTTGAAAACCTGCTCGTTGAAGCTGTTTAAATTCTATGAGAGTGCACAGCGCCCCCTTCCCTCTCATTTGTATATGCATGAACAGCAGTAGAAGCGTCGGCAAGAGTGCAGCTTTTGCATGACAAATTCACACAAGATTGTAAGTGTTGTTTGGCGGGCTGCCGAAACTTGTCATGCAAACACTGCCAAGGGGCAAATAAGAGTGGATATGGATTGGGCTTTTTGCATGACAAATGAGGAGGAGGGGTAGTTGTGCACTTTGATAAATTCGCAGCGACGTTCATCAAAATCTGTTGCTGCTGCTGCTCCCTTGTGCATCGCAAAAGTGTCGCGCTAGATCTAGCCTGACGTCGCAATACAAATTTTTTCAAAACGAAACGTTAACGTGAATATATTAATCTGTCACGCAGGTCCATTTTCGGGTAGCGGACCACGATTACCATGCACTATCATTGAGTTGTATTGCAACTAGTCTTTTTGAACGAGCGCGACACTCTTGCCTTCCCCGGCATATTATCAAATGTAAAAATGTCTGGGTCTGGAAGAATTCGAGACCTGTCATGCTGCTTTTCCATGACCCATGAGGTCTGGAATGCAGGACCTAGCATGACAGATTCTGCGAGACCTTATTAATGCCTATCCTGCATGAGAAACTACCTCCCGACTTGGTCAAAACTGGACGACTTTTGGTAATCATGCAACACAGATTTTTGCATGCTGCAGATTTAGCATGCCAAGTTGCAATCTTCCAGACCCAGACATTTTTACATTTGATACATATGACTGCCCCCAATCGAGCTGATCGGCAGCGGAGGCTGCCCGGGTTGAAGCTGTATCAAATGTAAAAATGTCTGGGTCTGGAAGATTCTGAGATTTGTGATGCATATTTTGTATGATCCATGATTCATGTAATGCATGCCCTAGCATCACAGATTTTTTGAGGGCTTCGCGATGCCTATTCCGCATGACAAATGCCCTCTCCGCGTAGCAAAAATTGCATTCCCTTTGCTGCTCATGCAATACAGATTTTTTTGGAATCCAAATTCAGCATCACAAGTTGCATTCTTCCAGACCCAGACATTTTTACATTTGATAAGCTGGACCATCGTGCAACCGGTCGTGTGGTTAGATGCTTGAATCGCTTGATAGGGCTGGGTCGTCGTGCCAGCAGGAGCACTTCCGGGATTATAGGTATTGAACACTTGTTGTCCAGGGTACAGTTGTTGAGAACTACAGATTTGCATTTGCTGCAAGGAATTGTTCGTGTTGGAGAGCGAATTGGTGTTGTTTGTTGCAGTGTTGAAGGATGAATTTGTGGCGTTGTAAAATTGCTGCAACGAGTTATGTGCGGAGGACTGCTGCTGTCCTTGCGGCGTATGGACGAAAGAACCCCCGCCGACATTAGTCTGCTGCTGCTGCTGCTGAGCAAACAGGTTGTGCATCCCCATAGTTGTACCTCCCCCAGCAGCTCCCACCATATTGTTCACCTGCGCGGCGGCCAAAAACGGTGCGGGGGGCGGCGGCGGGGGCGGCAGGTTGCGGCGTGTGGAAGGAGATTTTGCGGCCGTCGTCGTGTGGTCTCCTGCTCCTGCCCCGGGAAGGTTTTGGTTATAGCTATACTGGTACTGCTGGTTACCATTACCATAATTTGACGTGCCGTTATTTGTGCAGGACGCAGATCCGTTATTACTGCTGTAGTAAGGCTTACTGGTCGTCGGTCCGGAAAAAGAGCCGTAGGCTCCGGTCGCGCTGCCGCCGCCCATCGGAGAAGTGGCCTGGAGTTGTGACGGAGGGTCGTGTTTTCGATCACTTGTCATGCAGGTACGGATTTAGAACTAGAAGGTTACTTTGTCATGCGGATTCACATTTACAAATACAGCATGATCTTTATACCTGGTACCCACCGCTTTGCTTGTAGGAAGATCGCTGGTACGAAGAAGCTTCCGTGCCCGCTTGTATCCAATGCAAAAGCATCGCACTGCTCGGAGTAATTGCTGCTATGCATTACAAATGATCACCATCCCAAGTTGAAGGTAAACCTTTAACAGCATGACGCATTCCATTTGTCGTGCGGAGCTAATTTCTAATGCAACCTGCTTTACTACGAGCACGACATTTTTGCAGTGCATAGATTGCGACCCGCTGCCATTGTCGTAATTCCCGTGGTAACTATTGCTCTTCCCGTGGCCACCGCTGCTGTGCCCGCTTCCCTTGCGCGTGTACGATTTTCCGCCCCACGAGCTGCTGCCCTTGCCGCCGTGATAGGAGCCACTGGTGCCTTTGTAGCCTCGGTCTTTGCTGCTGGTGCCCTTCTTGCCGTTTGTAGATGCTGCTCCGGTGCTGCTGTAAACTCCGAAGCGGTCGTCAATTTCGCCGGTTTGCGTTTGCCCGTAAATGTACCGGCCGAGGGTATGGGAGTGGAGAAAAAATGTAGTATCTCCCAAAGTTGTGCTGGATATCATGATATTTGCCATGTATATTTATTTCGAACATGCGGACAGTGTCATCCTTCTAGATGCGCGGCATGACGAGGGACGATTATATATGCGGGAAGAATAAAGCTCTTGAACCAACCTGAAGAGTATACGCAAAATTTTTGCTCGCACATAATCTGTATCGTAGTAGCGACGGTCGTAGAGGAGGTGGGCGTTTTTCCCGGTGGCCGGATCGTAGTAGGGCTTGAACCTGAATACAATTTTGCTATGCGCAAGTTCCATAGATGACATAGCTCCTTTTTCATCTAGCGGAAGGGAGGTTTTGTGATGCATGTTTCGGAATAGTCGTTCATAAAAAAATTTTGTCATGCAGAAAAACCGAGCAAAAAACCTATACCCTTTCCCTCCACCGCCTTGCTGGGCCGGCCCCTTTCCACCGCCGAAGGTGGATGAGTGAGCCTGCGCCATTCGTTTTTCTACCCGCAGACTTAGGCTTCAGGTAGTACGAACAAGCAACCTTGTTGAACGCGAAATTGTTTGAAGACTTTTTGAAGACGTTTATCGCTAGACCGAGCGACCGACAGGAAACACAAGACCAGAGCTGGACGACTTTCAAGTGCGACCTATTCTAGACCCTCGTCTTGCCGCTTTTTTTATCTACTCAGGGCTATTAATTGGTTATTGTGCTCCAACATGGAAAGGTTAGGGCAGACAGGAAAAAAAGTCTTTAACGGACGACGAACAAAGACAAACGGGAAGCAAAGAAGAAACAACCACAGCGATAGATCTGCCTGCTTGTATGTTTATCGCTCAAAAGATAGATAGTAGTTTTTTAGAATTCATAATGAGCCTGTCAGGACAACAGCACCCGCATCCAGGTCGTGGACAATTTCCTCTCGGTGTCTCTCGCATCCTCTGAAATGAATGCAGGGACCACCCGCAGCTAAGCTGCAATGGCTGGCGTGTTCAGAACACGAATGTTTTTCTACGACGCGCTGCATATGTTCTTGATTATGGTCGTCAAGAGCCCATGCACAAGGAGTAAGGAATGGCATGTGACACAAGCTCAAGCCCATTTGTCTTTTACCAAATAGAAGTACAACAGTGGTGTTCGAATTTGTACGGGAAAGTAAGTAATATGATATAAAAAGACCTCGTTCTCCTGCTCGTATTGCTTCAAGTATCATCAAAGAACGGCGGCGTTGCTATCGCAACCGCGGGAAGGAATCTCATTCGGATTTGTCACTCTTTCACTTCATCATACTATTGATGTCCAGAAATTCCGTCATTTTTGGCTGGTACATATTCGGCGGGGCTCCATCGTTCGGCTTCTGAACACCGCCAGCACTTGTTTCCCCACTTCCCTCACCTATCCAAGAAAAAAAGACTGTAGGCGTAACTTTCTTGGAGGATTAGCATGACAAATATCTCTCGTATGAGAGCAAAAACCTGTCATGCTCAGATTGTACGTGAAAACGCGCTTGAATGGACCCTATAATGCAGGCACAGCATGACAGGCGCAATCGATTTGCATGTTGCGCATCACAAATTTACACTAACAATGTTTTTTTCTTGGGTATCACCGTCCTTTGTTTCATCACCTGCATGTAGTTGATCCCCTTCTTGCACAACATCCGCACCATTCGACGCTCCTCCTGCGACAGCACTTGTTTTTCCCGTAGTTTTCCGCTTGTTGCGTCGTTTTTTTGCAGGTGGTCCCGAAGATGCCTTTCCCTCTTCCTCCGGCTCTGTGCCTTCTAATTTTCCGGTGTTGTCACTGCCTCCCTATCCAAGAAAAAAACTGTGTTAGTGTAAGTCTTTTGGGAAAACAGCATCACAAGTTTGTCTGCCATGACAGGACAAACTTGTTATGCGCAGATACAAAGGGAAAAGACATAGGAAACGAACCGGTCATGCATGTCGAGCATGACAAGTGTAACTGTTAGGCATTTTCTGCATCACAGATTTACACTTACACAGTTTTTTTCTTGCATACTCCCGAGGGGTGTTGTACTACTACAGCGGGTATCAAATGCAAAAGTGTCTGGGTCTGGAAACTTGTGATGCTGAAATGTGGATGATGGAAAACGTTCCGAATGCAATCTAGCATGACAACTTTCCAGAACGCTTTCTCATAGGCAATCCGCATGAGAAACTGCGTTTTTGCATGTACAAAAGAGGCTGCGACTTTTGTTGGTTATGCAACACAGATTTTCTAGGTTTGGAAAGCTAGCATTACAAGTTCCAACCATCCAGACCCAGACATTTTTGCATTTGATAGCGGGCTTGAGGTTTTTTCCTTCCTCGATCTGCTGCCGCATGAGGTCCATTACGGTTAATTCCTTTTGAATGACCTTCTGGGCGGGCGCTGCCGCAGAACTGGAGAAAGAGTCCCTGCTTGCAGCGGGAACTGCTACAGGTTGTTCTGGGAGCGAAATTTCGCTTTGCACTTTTTCCAAAGGTTGATCTGCAGACGGCGCTTGTTGTCCAAGGATGGTATTCGCATCTGGTTGGATGGGTTGTTCTTCCTTGCTGTTTTCCTTGTTTATTTCGCCGGAGGCCTTTGTTCTACTTTTCAAAAGCTCTTTATTGCTCCCTTTCTTGGTGGCCTTCGTCTTCCCCGCAGCAGCGGATGTCGTGCTGTCAGATGACTCAACGGTTGAGGAGCTGGTCGTGGGTTTCATAGCGTGGTCATCGTCTGCTAGTGCACGAGACGAGGGCTGCGTCGTCGCGGATGCTACAGTGGGGCGCGCTGGGAGGGACGGAAGCGGACCTGAGACAATGGGTTTTTATCAAAATCCGAATACTGGCCAAAAGTACTTATCGTGCACTTCTGTGCTGCTAAATACCACTCTCAACATCATTGGCGTTATGCCGCAAAAAATGAAGCACGTCCAGCGTAACGTAAAGAGTGATTTTATTTTCAGTATCTGTATCACCGTAGATAGGAACCTGCTTCCGCTGCGACTTGAGCCAATTCGTTGTCCAGTTTCGTTTTTTCCTTCTTGAATTCCAGAAAATCTGACATTTTCGGCTGCATGTTATTCTCCATGCCTTTGGTCGTGTACTTGGTTCTATGCATAGCAAAAGTGTCGTACTACGTAGAAATCGCAATACAAATTTGATGAATTTCCTCACTATGGAAAAATGGAATTTGTAGTGCAGCTTACCGTACGCAATTACATCTGTCATGCATGCTTGCGATCATTTCTACGAAAAGTACACGATGCCTTCGCACTGCATAGTTTTCTAAATTCCGCAGCTTCAACCGGTTCAGCAGGGTGGTGGTGGTGTATGACAATGCACAACTCCCCCTCCCCCTCATTTGTCATGCAAAATGCCTAATTTAGGCCTTGGCTCTTGGCACTGGTTGCATGACAAGTTCGGGTAGCCCAAATAGCACTACACTCCAGTGCAAATTTGTCATGCAAAACCGGCATTCTTGCTGATGCTTGTGTTGCCGTTCATGATCTACAAATGAGGGGGAGGGCGAGTTGTGCACTTTCATATGGTGGCGGAGGAAGCTGTTCCTGCGGTCGTTAAAATTGAAGAAGCTGTTGGACTTGCAGTTGATGCAACGCGAGCTTCAGCTTCGTCGTTCGTTGTAATTGTATCAACAGTTCCAGCTGCCTGGTCCACCTCAGACACTGGTACCTTGTCGCCGCCTGTCTCTGGCTCCGCAGGTGGGACGATGGTACCAGCACCTGCAGGTGCGACGCTATCTTGTTCTGGCATGATGTTGCTTTTACAGATTCTTCTGCTGCTATTTTGGGGATTTGGTACTTATTCGGAATTCGACGACGAGCACTTGATGATGCACTTCATACTACTTCCGTGTCTAGAGTATAGAAAAGCCACACACATGGAGCTCTAGTGTTAGCGAACAAGGAGGAATTATCGTGTATTTGTAATGATTGAACCATGGACGGGTAGAAGTCAGCAGTAGCCCCCGAGATGAAATTTGGATTTCACTATACACAAAAATTCAACCGCTGTGTACTCGTGTGTCCGTAGTCGGAAAAAAGATCCTTCAGCACCACCAGCTTTTTCCACACCACCAGATCCAGCGCACAAGATGTGATCCCAGCATCCACGCATCTGACACGAACAACCCAAACTGCCAAACTCGCGCATGGTGAAATGAATCCACACCAAGGCAGCAGTTCGTTGCCTCTCATAAACTACCAGCCAGGCGGTCGTGTTTTTCTCTGAAACCAAAAAAAACAAGCAATTATTCCAAATGTGCATTGCATTCTCTACACGACATCGACTGCATTTGATATTCCTATGGTACCTGTTTTACGCCTACAGCAAAACTTGCTGGTCACATGTGCCTCTTTTCCGTTTCTTTACATTTCGCAAAACAGCAAAATTCTGCAGTACTTTGTAATTTACGTGGTTGACTTTTCACAGACAGCGGATCGTATTTTACTAATGTAAAGTGGCTTTTTCAGGAGATTTCTAGTGTACCTGCAGCACAACGGACTGCACTTCTAAAGGTTTGATTCGAACGAGCGGCCATCACTCGCCGTAAAATCATACTGTAGTACTGTACATTTTGAAATGCAGTTACTTTTGCGCCCAATCCTTAGTTGACTTACGCCTAAACCCGGGGTAGTTGATTCCTCGTCCCTACTTCGACTTCCAGCCTACCCTGCTAACTACTTATATCATCCTCACAACCCCGGAATCCAGAATGCACTGCTCCTTGGGTGGTTTCGGATCGCGGGGGCCGTCGTGGTGGTACTACCGTTTCTCCTGCGGCTCTTGGAGCTCCGCCCACTTCCACCGGCTCTCTTTGTGGCTTTCGCAGGGCGGAAACAGCTGCACCAGGAGCAGTCTATCCTGAGTAAAAGAGTCCCCGCCCCAGAATCAACGAGATGGGAAATCTGCTATACAAATCAACAAGCTTTGGTTGTTGCGCACGACAAGATTGGGCTCGTAGTTTGCTCCTCTTAGCTTCTGCAGCAGCATCACAGATCGATTACGTGATGCTTCTTCCAAAATCACAAACTCTGGCGTGGGGACGTTCTTACTCAGGATACAGTCCTCCTCTTCTTCATCCTGGAGGTTCGGCTGTCGTTTTCCGGGCGTTTTTCTGAGAGTGCACAACCCTCCCTCCCCCTATTTGTCATGCAAATTCCCAATTCTACCTTTTTTCTGCTAGCACATTTTGCATGACAGATTCCGAAAGCCAAAACCGCACTACAATCCTCTAGGAATTTGTCATGCAAAAGCTGCATCTTTGCCAGCGCTTATGTTACTGCTCACGCAACACAAATGAGGAGGAGGGGGAGTTGTGCACTCTCATAGTTTTGCTTTGGCAAGACCGCTCGACTGGCAACCGCGGGACCCGGGCAGGACCTGTGCCGACGTTCTGTTGTTGTAACAATGGCACACTGCGACTGTTTCCCGCGATCAGAGGGGCATAGTTGCGGTGCCAGGTGCGCTGCTGTTGTTGCTGCTGCGGTGGCTGTTGTTGTCCCTTCGTACTAGGCTGCTGCTGCCCTCCCAACGCAGCAGCTGCTCCTCCCGCTCCTCGTAGTCGTCTCTCAGCATCGTCTTTCAGCTTTGCGGCATTGGGTAGCTGCGCGGCCGTAGCAGCGCCCGCGCTCTTGCCGAAGAGGTTGCTGTCGTCCGCATAGAAGTCGTCGTCTTCTTGAATTCCTAAATTCGCCAAGTTGTAATCTGCAAGCGAGCTTCCCGTCGACATCAAAGCCGCAGTGCTGGGAATCGATGAGGACGCGACACTGGACATACTGCCCGGAACTTGCTGTTGTCCTTGCTGTGGTGGCCCACCTCCACGACCTTCATAGGGGTAGTGATCGAGCGTACCGTGTTGTCCTCGTCCGGGCTGGAACCGCCGGTGGGATAAAAAGAGACTGTTTGCAGCTGGAAAAAATTCAAGCAAGACGAGGACAAGAACCAACGACGCCAACATGTTATTTTTAGCAGTTATGAAGTACTGAAAGGAGCCACCACGAACAATGGGAGGGAAAGCACCACCGACCTCTGACTTCTCGCTGAAGGTACTGTACCTATTTCAAGGACCCAAAGAAAACAACTTAACTGGACCGGCAGAAGCAGCAGCACACTTGTTGGTACATTGAGTACCCTACAAATCCGCTCTCGATGAACTAGTATTAGAACAAAAAACCCAGTACCTTGCGTACTAGTTAACGGTAAGCAAAGAACAGAACAAGGAGAGGCTACCAGCAACAACACCATATATAATGCTGCGTTTTATCGGTTTCTTTTTCTCTTCACATGATCCAAATGCATGGAAATCGAAATGGATGAGGTCAAAAGCTGACAAAATACGTACTGTTTGACTTTAATGCTTTTAACGAGCTGACACATCCGCCATCTACTTTGGGCAATCTGCTGTTTTTATCTACCTGCCCTGATTTGTCACAGAATCCCACCAGTCTCTTATCTTCTCGCGATTCAGATATGCGTAGTACCCCGCAATATGCAACAGTCCAAATGTAGTGTCTGGGTCTGGAAGTACTAGAGTTCTACTGAATACTAACTCTGAATGATCACACGAAGCGTGATATATTGCATCTTGAGCGCCCGAGTCAGCAAATACCACTCGCGGACAATGTGCCCAGCACAAAAAATGCATGACAAAGAAGTGCTGTCCCCCAGCACTTCCAGCGACCCAAACGACACAACATTTGAACATTTGGTACACGACACCTGCGATCACCCATCCAATCACACCGGCGCCGAAAAAGAAGCAGCACACCAGAATTCCCAAGCCCAACTGGTAAACAGGCAGGGCGGGGACCAGAATGGTCGTGTTTACGTTGTCGCGTGCAGCTCCCCCAGCAGCCATGCCAACTTCGTTTGGCTTTAGCACGTCGAGTTTCAGACTCCCGTTCACATTTTCTCTGTTAACCCCGATTTTCGTATCGAAGATAAACTCCTTAATCTTCCGCTGTGTCCTCACGTCGATCAAACTCCAGATGAGGAACAGCAACGCGAACTGGACCAGAATAATGAGCAGCATCCCAATGCCGACGTTCACGTACACGAAGAGAACGGCCAGGAGCAAACTTGCCCACTGCCAAACGGGGAGGGAGATTTCGTAGTAGGCGTTTGAATCTTCAGACGTCGTCGCGGCACTAGCAGAAGCCGTGGAGCCGATTCCCGTCGCCTGAAAGGAAACCCGGGGGAGGCAGACGGTGTAAACAGACTGGAAGAAGTCGACCGGCTGGTCGTGGTCCTCTGTGTAGTTAGGTGTAGTAGTTCTCGGCGCCGTAGTACTTGTTGGTGTTGATAGACTGCTGGATGGTGCGGAGGAGGCTGTTTTTTCCTTGTTACGCGCCGCCATGCGCTGCCGGTACTCCTGGAGCTGTGGGTCCATTTTTCTTGTGTTGCGCAGGAGTAGAGCTCTGAGCTAGTACTTCTGCCTGGGATATGGACAAGTTAGGACTCGTCCTCGGGCGAACTACAAAAGTAGTTGCTTCTATTCTTAGTTGCTTGCGCTTGCCTTGCTCCTACTAGCAGAAAAAGTAAATTGGAGCAGCGCGATGTAGTAACGTTGTCCTGTAAGTTGTGCCATCCGGCGTGGTCGAGAAGCGAAGACTGTGGAGCATTGGCACTAAGTTCTGGGAATATCAAAGGGAACACAAGCGGAGGATCTATTCGTTAGTAGCACCTGCACCGAACAGCAGCAGTATTGATTTCTCAATGCGCCGGCGTGGCTTCATTCTGGCAGGATGCTGGCTCCACCGTAAATGTAATTCTGTGGACTCTCTCTTTCTGTTTCGCCACAAAGTCGAATCCAAGGTCCTAGGTCTTTTTGGCAAAGACGGGGAGCAGTTTTCATACTGCCAAAAAAATTTTCTACACGTACCCTTGGATGTCTTTGCAGCGTTCATCGGGATTTTCTGTTCAATACACGACGGGAGTTTATCTTCATACACGATTTCTTTTTCCTCATCTACACCTTCCAAAATATGCGTTAGTACTACTTAACGTCAGAAGTTCAAAATTAGAATTCTTGTGTCCTCAAAAATTTTTAGACCGCACACCCGTCTCCAAACGTCGGTCTCTGCCTTAAGCCGCTTTCGAGTCGCTCGATCGAATTTGTAGTTAATTATCCCTATTTATTTCCGACCAAGGCGTCGCTGAACTGCTTGATCTGCGCCACGGAAACCCTGCAGCTACCAAATGCAAATATGTCTGGGTCTGGAAGAGTCATGCTGCTTTTGCATGTATGACACAGGAGGTCTGGCATGGAAGCTCTAGCATCACAGGTTTCGAGAAGCTCTCGCAATGCCGAATCCGCATGACAAATGCCCCACTTTGGTGACAGAAAGTGGGCACCTTTTGCTACCTATGCATGAGAGACTTTTATGTGTTGCGAGATGCGCATCACAAGTTGGCACTCTTCCAGACGCAGACATATTTGCAACGCATAGCAGCACCCTCCGATCAGCGACGCGCCGGCTTGGTGAAACGCCACGGCGTCCGTGCCGTCCAAAACCTTCATGTGGTCGCCGTCGTGCCAGCACCGGTGGCATCAAATGCAAACATGTCTGGGTCTGGGGGCGTGGAAGCTTGTCATGCCGATTTTCCATGGCCCACGAGGTCGTCTGGAATACAGGACCTGGCATGACAGATACTGTGAATCTCTACCATGCCTGTCCTGCACCAGAAACTCCCTCTCAACTTGGTCATCAAAAGTGGACAACTGTTGGCAGTCATGCACCACAGACTTTTACAAGGTGTAGACTTTTTAGCATCACAAGTTCTTGTCTTCCAGACCCAGACATATTTGCAATGCATAGTTGCCCCTCCGCGGCGTTCCACACTTCCCCGCTGTTGGGGTACACCGCGATGGGGAGCGAGGTGGTCTGCCGCAGTTTACTCACCAGGCCGGGGGCAAAGCTGGAGGCGTGGGCGGGTTTTGGAAAAGATACGGCAAGAAAATGAGTTGGTTGTAAAAATCTACGTAGACAAATCTGGAAGCAACATCGGAAGAAAAAAACAAAGCCAAGATCGGTCAACGTCCTGCAGTGCTTTTTGAAAAATCGTTTACTTTCATCTTGTATGGAATGCAAAAGCATCGTACTAGCAGTAATTGCAATACAAACTCGCTCAGCATGAAAGATGGAATTTGTCATGCTGGTTAGCCTTAGGAACGAGATTTGTAATGCATGACTGCAATTACTACGAGTACGATACTTCTGCAGAGGATATCTTACCATGGATTTATGCAGTTGACCCCAATGGCGTGGACATGCGAAATATCAAATGTAAAAATGTCTGGGTCTGGAAACTTGTAATGCTGGGTGGCGTCTCATGATGAGGCCACAAATGCTGGCTTAGCATGACAAGTTTCTGAGCTTCTAGGTGTTGCCTATCCTGCATGACAAACTGCGTTTCTGCATCACAGAAAAACAGGGCTCTTGGATAACGCGCATTACAGATTTAAGACTCATGCCAGACAAGCATGACAAACATGCGTTCTTCCAGACCCAGACATTTTTGCATTTGATACGAAAAGGGTTCCAACGCCTTCGCGCAGTCCTCAATCGTTTCCCCCGAGTTCGTAACTTTGTCGTCCGGACACCAGTATCAACTGCAAATGTCTGGGTCTGGAAGAATGCCAGGCTTGTAACGCAGGTTCTCCATGACCCATGACGTCTGGCATGTGGGACATAGCATCACAGATTCTGTGAGACGCGCACGAATTCTATCTTGCTTATCCTGCATGAGAAACTGCCTCGCGATTAGGTCAAAAGTGGAAAGCTTTTGGTAATCATGCAACACAGATTTTTGCATGATTCAGATGTAGCATGACAAGTTGCTTTGTTCCAGACCCAGACATATTTGCATTTGATAAGCAGAAAGACACCAACAAGGGAAGATCAAAAGCCGCGCTCTCCTCCGCCGCAACCAGGGCCTCGCGGGAACCGGCGAGGGTCTCGACGGAAAAACCGTCCACGCCAGCCTAAGTAGTTGTTGTATAGAGCGGGTTTAAAATCATCTGTGATGTAATTCTTTTAACTGCACAGAAGGAAATTTACCGTTCTTGTCTTTGTCGTTCGTACAAACATACGTTCACTCAGATTGCGATGCAACTACATCAAACAACAATCTTCATACGACCAGAAGTTGATGTACCTTTTTCAGCATCCCGAGTTTCTGTCGGTAATATGTCCGCATGCGAATCTCCATTTCGCTACCATCGGACCTCGTGTTGGGATCTGTCGCCCCGACAAAAAGCATGGTGGAGTCGCGACAGGGTCCGACGCTGCCGAAGACCAAGGGCTTGACACTTTCGTCTGATATTTCGGCTGTTGCAGGCGGCTTGGATGCCTCATTACTGAGGGCAGTAGTGGTACTTGTAGAAGCAGTTTTCACTGCAACTGCTCCCGACCAATACTCGTCTCTTGCGTCTTTCGCTGCCTGGATGGATCGTTGAAACAACATTTCCGTATGCGATTCCAGCTCTTCTTCCCTCGCGCACTTTTCCTCCATGTCGTTCAGCATACCCCGCTTCCAGCACTCCTTGACGAGCTCCAGGGACAATTTGTACGACAAGGTCCCTATCACTTTCGCGCCGGCGTTCAAAAAGTCTAAATGCACCTTCTTCAATGCCGGTAAACCACCGTCGAGGTTGTACAATAGCTGATGACCCCACAAGAAATGCTTCTCCGCGTTGTTGGGGAGAGACGTGGTGAGGCCGCCGTCCAGAATGCAAGCACCGTATTTGGTCAGAAACGGTTGAAAGCAGTTGGACGCACTGCGGTGGGGAGCGAAAGACGGCTTCATTGTGATTGTATGTTAATATTGTGAACACAGTGTAGATCAAAGAACCGGCTTCAAAAACAAGTAGTTCTGAAGCTGGAATAAAGCGAAACGGAGACCTGCTTAACCTGACACGACGTCGAGAGGAGCTAGGAAATAATCATCTTTTGATTATTAAACGATGACGGTCTTCACTACATCTGGATTCACCCTTAGTTGAAAGTGGCATGGCAGTTTAAGTTTTAATCATGCGGTGACGATACATGAATCAGAGAAACTACTGCCACACGCTTCCGGGCTTTTGGGATCGTGATCAGTGTCAGCCGAATTATAAATCGATGCAACACAAAGACAAACTGCACGGAAGAAAGCACGGTTCTAATTTGTGAACACTAGAAGAACACTTAAGCCTCTGGCACCTCATTCACATATGCTTAAGCTTATGCACTTTCACCAGGACGCGCATTAATCTTAATTCCCTCCAGTTCCGAAAATTATGTTTTCGTGCGTGGCTCTATACACCCCTCGCAATTTCGCAGTTGCAAAATCTGACTCGTGTATCTATGAGTGGTATGAGATGGTACTTGGTACTGGTTTGTTTCAAAAAAATGCTCTGACCACGAAAATGAATCATGGCTTTACTTTGAAAAAAATCCTGTCTGCTGTACATCGAATAAAAACTGAAACCCGTTGTTATCAAAACGCGTAACGTATAACATTGTGTGAGATTGCAAAAAAACTTTCTCCCAAAAACGATGATGTAAACGGATGGCGTCGTGCGCTCAAGGTTTCTTGGAATTATCTGTTCTTTTGGTTGATTTCTGATTTAGTTTTTAAGTGGATCTTTTAAGTAGCAGAAGTTCATTCTTGTGCTCAATGAATACAAACGGCTGAGCCTGAACTACCTCAAGGACGATTTAAAAAAAAAGTAAACAGTATCTCGCCAATATTTTCCCTAGTACGTCATGTTCAAAAAAACCAGAACAGCCATAAATATCCCCAAGTAGCCCCTCATCATGAACGACAAACCCGACCCGCCTCCCCCACGCTTGAAACTCCACGCGGCACTGCAGTTGGCGTCGCACACCTTGTGCAGCCTGACGGGTTCGATGGTAGCCATGGCGGAGGTATGAAAGGGAAAGTAGGAGCAGGGTTGTAGTCCTCAAGCGGATAAGGATCACGCTCACGACACTGGTTTAATATGGTGCATCAAAATTGAACAACGGACGTTGGCACGACGTCACATTATGCAATACTGTCGAGCTCTCATCTTCTCCTCAACAGACATGCATCCCAAGAACCACATGCTATCTCCATGCTTTCCCCTTTCGTACGCGTCTGCAAAAAAGTTTCCGTGGGTTCGTTCGTTCGTGTAGTCCGTTGGGTGAATGGGTACCTGTGATGTTTTTTTTTTCTTTCCTTTTTCCAATATACGACTATGCAAATAGTGCTATAATTTTGGCTCTCACACGACGACAAATCGTCGAACTCATGATCCTGCAAAGCCTGCAACTGCATGGTGTCAAAGAAGCCAATCAGAAATATCATAATACCCCAAAGAAGTCCAGTGGCCGCTTGACCATTTCTTCGCACATCTCCTTGAACGCAGCGACACAGGCCTCGCTCTGCTCCTTGGCACACGCCATACGGCATTTCAGTTGATCGCATGCGTCCGCGCCGCGCTTGCAGTCGAGCAGGGTTATCAGGTGGAAAGAAGGATAAGGTACGAAGCACAGCATTGATTAGTTTTGCCTGGATGTGGATTGCACTTTCAGTTTCACATCAAAAATGGCAGCTGCATAAACTGCCCTTGCTAGTGCCGCTAGCGGCACGCACACCCACACCACAGAAGAACCACAATTAGCATAGTGCTGTGCCTTTGTCCTACTGTTTTCCATGCGATTATCGTAACAAAAAACTGCTTCACTGTAAAGATTTTGCACTACAATCCGCAAATCACAAGAAGTACAGTACACATGCCAAAGAAAATGTGCCATGCGAAAATCCTGAAGAGTAAGACACGTCGGGTAAACAGACCCTTTGATGTAGTTGCATTTCCAGCAAGACAGGCACAACTTGTGTGTTGGTTGCAGATTTATTTGCATCACGAGTTCACAGTAAAACAGTTTTTTCTCCCCATAGCGATAAGACAGTGCTCGAGCTCCTTCTCGTCACAGGCGTGGCGCCACCTGAAAAGGAATTTTTTTTCAATTTTCCAATGAAGATTCTGCATCACAAATTTCAAGGTCCGTAGCATCATGCAGCTGCACCTGCAGCAAAGAAACCGCATGACAACATCCAACATAAAAATCGTGAGAAACCATGTGCAAAAGAAATACGGTGAAGGCAAGCAGTATGGATTGCAAAAGTGTCTGGGTCTGGAAGATTGCAACTTGTAATGCTGTCTTTGGATTCAAAAAAAATCTGTATTGCATGACCAGCACAAGGACTCCAGTTTGTGCTACGCGGAGAGGGCATTTCTCATGCGGACTAGGCATTAGAAAGCTCTCTAAAAATCTGTGTTGCTAGATCATGCATTACAGGCATCAGGCATCATGCAAAAAATGCATGACAAACCTTGCATCCTTCCAGACCCAGACATTTTTGCAGTTCATAAGCAGCGGTCGTTCGTATAGTCGGCCTCGCCCTCGGTGATATCCGAGAAAAAAACGTATCAGTGCAACTTTTTGTTGCAGTCTATGCATAACAAGAGCAAAACAATTAGACCTGTCATGCTGGCTATGCATTATGTTCATGGGCTAGTTCTTTCCTACGCGTTCTTTTCGTGTTCGTGAGCTAGCTACGCATGAGTGGTAGCAAGAACATTCCCAGTGATGCAAAACAAGTTTCTTGTGACGCATTTAACAAGAAGAAGAAGGTATAATTACACGTAGTATTAACACAGTTTTTTTCTCCTCATCTCGTACCTGGGACACGTCAAACACTCGCGTTCGTGAGATGCGCGCGGCAAACTGATTTTTGGGGTGTCCACCACCTTGCGCTCCGCATAGCTCAGGCGCTGCGTCTTCGGGCACTCGTGAAAGTCGTCGCAACCGGCACAGTAGTCGCCACGCGAGATATAGAAGGCGAGGGTGACGGCCATCGCGGAAGGAAGGAGAGCTTCTGGCAACAATTCCAACTTTCTTTTTTGATGTGAACAAATCATGCAGATGAAACAGGCAAGTGTTGCTGGCTAAGCATAATTATGCCAATGGCATGCTTGTCTATTGCATGAAAAATTCCTCTCGCGGACGGCTTTAATTCATTATTTCCGTCGATACTCACAGGGCAGGCACTCGAATTCGCCGCGCAGGGAGAGCTGGAGTGTCCGGTTATTTTCCCGCGTCGAAAAAGACCTTGTGAAGCAGCTCGCCCATTCGCACTTTATGCACTGCAAAAGTATCGCGCTCGTAGTAATTGCTATCATGCATGACAAATCTCTTTCCCAAGGTAAAACAGCATTACAAATTTCATTTGTAATGCTAAGTGAAATTGTAATGCAATTCATACTAGTACGATACTTTTGCAGTGCATACACTCGTGGCAGCAGCGGAAGTACCCTTTGGGGCAGACCGGCTGGAAGCACACGTCTCGGTTGGTGAGCGGGTCCTTTCTGCGGCACTCGCAGTCGTATCAAATGCAAATATGTCTGGGTCTGGAAGATTGCCAGGTTTTTGTCATGCTGTTTTTGCATGACACAAAATGTCTGTCACGGAAGCCCTAGCATCACAGATTTCGAGAAGCTTCCGCATTGCTGAATCCGCATGACAAATCCCCCACTTTGGTGACAGGAAGTGGGCACCTTTTGCTGCCTATGCATGAGAGATTTGTCTGTGTTGTGAAACGCGCATCACAAG
Source organism: Amoebophrya sp. A120 (assembly GCA_905178155.1). Lineage (NCBI taxonomy): Eukaryota > Dinophyceae > Syndiniales > Amoebophryaceae > Amoebophrya > Amoebophrya sp. A120. The sequence goes on from CAJINV010000004.1 coordinate 8,500,434, forward strand.
TTCGCAGCCTTCCAGACCCAGGAGACACATTTGCAATGTATAAGTCGTCTTCCGGCTTCGTGATGGACTTCAGCAGGGAGAGCGCAGCAGAGCCCGCGGCGGCGAAGGAAGTAGAGGAAAACAAATCGGGTTGCGGGTAGAAGGTGATGAAAAACAGAATGATATTCCGCACGTCATTGCGGACGGCACGAGGACCCCCACCGCGCATCTTCAAAAACTTGTGTGAGGATGGAGAGAACTTTTTGCTGCTTCGGAGTAATACTACGTGTAATCTGTAGTCGCAAAACTGGGAGCGACCCGGGCTCCACCAGCGGGAAAGATCAAAAACGGCGCCGGAGCTAGTACTTGTTATCTCCGCCAGTGCGCGCCGCCGTCGCCTCTATGAGGATGACTAGGTAGCAATACTATCGACCGCGGCGGCAGGCTAATACATTTTTCCTCCTTGCGTAAGTGCTGACCTCAGGGTCATCCGGGTCACAACTCGGAAGCTGCATAGGTGTACTAGAAGTCCTCAGCTTCGTTCAAAGCGAAGTCCAAGCCCGCAGAGGAGAAAGTCGCCAACGTCCGCGCCGTCCCGGGGGCTAGCATCTTGATACACCGGACAATCCCTTTCAAGACAACACCGAATTCTAAGTACCAAGGGATGTTTATTTGGTAGTACCGCCAGAAAAAGTAAAAGCCCGCCCCAGCGGTGTGGAAGAACAAACGGCGCAGCACTTTATTTTTGTGTGAGCCCATCTACTTGTACATTTACCACCACCTCTCACTCTTTTGTAGTTCTACCGTTATTTATTACGGCGTGCTTCTGCAAGAGCTTTCTCTCGTCTCGCGCCCCGCTCACAGCCACACGTCTCACACCGCTTGTGGTTGGCCGGTCGTTGGAAAGAACACAGATCACGCCCCGCTGTGGAAGTCGTGTTTTCAACAGCTTTCAGAAGAGTACTATGTCGCGGCCATTTTAATTTTCATTTTGTGCAAAAATGATTAAAAAACGGTTTATCTATTTGATCTGTGACGTGTCCATTTCTGAACCAACTGTCAACCGAATCCAAAGGCAGCGCACCATCTTCGAGGTCACAAGACATCATGTTCTTCTGTCCGGCACAGCAGACTCATCATGTTTACAGTACGCCTAGTAATCCTCCTCGCCTTCATCCCCGTAGCTCTGACCGTAGTCATCGGGCCTTCGCTTCTTCTGTAGGTGCGTGAAAGCGGCGAATGCGCCGCCGACTGTGAGCACGCCCAGCACCACGCCGAGGCCGATGTATAACTGTGCGGAGCTCTTACTCTCCTCTGGTGCCGGTTTAGGCTTTGGTGGCGGGTCGCACGCGTCTTTCGCTTCCGAGAAAACCGGTCCGCAGCTCTGGGGTGGGGACGTTTTTACACAGGATAGCATGCCGGCTCCTCCACGCAGAGCTGCAAGCACTGGTCAGGCGTGGTGTCTTTGAAAGCGTCCGAACTCCGCCCGACCGTTCGGTTCGTCAGGTTCTTCGCGCGGAGCACGTACTCGTTCACGTGCACCCCCCGCAAGGGTCGAGTGCATAAACTTTTGTACTTGTCAGTGACTTCGGGAAAGGGAAAAACGAGCCAGCTGCGCGTGTCGTTGTACGTGAAAACGTTCTGGACCGACGCGAAGTAGCCGATCGGGTATCCTACGCAAAAACGTCCCCACCCCAGACTCAAAATGGGGAATCTGCTAGACAAATCCACCAGCTATGGTTGTTGCGCACGCCAAGTTCTTTTGCCCCGTAGTGTAAAAATCCTGTTTCGCTCGTTCAGCAGCATCACAGATCTAGCCTGTGATGCTGATTGGAGCATTACAAATTTTTAAACGCGACTAGAAGATGCTTCGTATGGGGCGGCCCCGCATGAGAAACATTGTGATCCTGATCATGCAGTTTTGCTGCATGACAACTCTGGGGTGGGGACGTTTTCACATAGGATATCGGGCCCTCGTTGATCAGTTCGAACGTCCAGCACGGTTTGTGCTCCAACCCAATCTGGTTCGCTATGGATTGCAAAAATGTCTGGGTCTGGAAGGTTGCAACTTGTGATGCTGCATTTGGATTCTAAAAGAATCTGTATTGCATGACCAGCAAGACGAGTCCAGTTTGTGCTACGCGGGAAGGGCAGTTGTCATGCGAAATAGGCATCAGGAAGCCATCTAAAAATCTGTCATTCTAGCTCATGCATTACAGGCATCATGGGTCATGCTAAATATGCATCACAAACCTGGCAATCTTCCAGACCCAGACATATTTGCAGTTAATATCCGCACGGAAGTCACAAAAGTAGTCCTTCGTGGGTCCGGGGGTGTCGGCCGGGCCCCCGTCGAACTGCGGCGCGATGATGCAGTCGTGGTCCGCGTGCTTCGTTCCGCGGTCTATGGTAAATTGTAACGTCGAGCCCGGCGGAAGTTGCCACTTTGTGATCTTCTGTTTCGGCACCACATCAGGCCCGGCGGGGTCGTCCCAGAAGGCTTCCTCGTCTGGCGTGGGAGCGCCCGGGGGGATCTGTAACAGCATAAACCCCGTCTCGTGCAGCTCAAACGGCATGTTGAACTTGCTTTTCCGGAGTTTGCGGATCACAAACCCAGTCGGCGTTATCGAGAACGCTGCCTTGTCGAAAAGCACTTCCCTTCTCGCACGAAAAAAGAGAAGCCAGGACGACAAAAAAAAGCACGATGAAATAAAATACGAATGTTGGTGTTCAAGTTCGTGTTGCCAGTCAGTAAAAAATGCAGAATATGTACAAACAGTTACTACACCAACACGAGCGTTGTACGAGGGTCTGCCTTACTTTACGCACGAGATGAAAACCTAGCACGACTAAATTTGACAGCGATTGTTCCAACTCATCAGCACGATGGATTCCTGATGGTTTATGAAATGTAAAAATGTCTGGGTCTGCAAGAGTGCATGTTTGTCATGCTTGTCCGGCATGACTCTTAAATCTGTCATGCACGTTACCCAAGGGCCCCACTTTTCTGTCATGCAGAAACCGAGTTTGTCATGCAGAATAGGCAACACCTAGAAGCTCAAAAATTTGTCATGCTGTGCCAGCACTTGTGGCCTCCTCATGATACGCCACCCAGCATCACAAATTTCCAGACCCATACATATTTGCAGTTCATAGTAAATCGATCGCCGCCTTCGCGGTGTCCGGTTGGTCCAAAAAACACACCGTTTTGATCGTGGTCGCCACTAACGTCGTGTCCTGGTAGTGCACGGAGAGAGACAGACTCGGTGCGGTGGACATGGAGGCGAGATTTTGGGTGGCTTTTTCGAAGTCCGGGTTGCCGATGATGTCGTCGTTGTGACTGGGGAGGGGTAGGGTCAGTGGCGGGTCTTCGTGTTTCTCCACCAGGTTCTTCACGAATTTTTGGAAAAAGGACTCGATCTTGGGCGGTGTCGTGCTGGTATTCGGTGCACCAGGAGCAGTCTATCCTGAGTAAAAAAGTCCCCGCCCCAGAATCAACAAGATGGGAAATCTGCTAGACAAATCAACAAGATTTGGTTGTTGCGCATGACAAGATTGGGCTCGTAGTTTGCTCCTCTTAGCTTCTGCAGCAGCATCACAGATCGATTAGTACGTGATGCTTCTTCCAGCATCACAAACTCTAGCGTGGGGACGTTCTTACTCAGGATACAGTCCTCCTCTTCTTCATCCTGGAGGTTCGGCTGTCGTTTTCCGGGTGTTTTTATGAGAGTGCACAACCCCCCCTCCCCCTCATTTGTCATGCAAAATCCCAATTCTACCTTTTTCCTGTTAGCACTTTTTGCAGGACAGATTCCGAAAGCCAAAACCGCACTACAAGCGAAAGTCGCACGCGTCTTTCGCTTCCGAGAAAACCGGTCCGCAGCTTTCGTACATTGAACGCACGCGTCCGAGAGCAGGCGGATGCAAGGCAGTAAATCACGGATAGCCCACGGAGGCGATGGTCCCGGCCGAGGCGGGACGCAAGGCAGTAAATCACGGATTGATACGCAGAAGAAGTGTTGTGTCTGCCCTGCAAAAACGCAAGATCTAAATTTGATGATCGCGAAAGCGGAAGACTTTGTTTGCGGACGAGGTCGTGTAAAGATCAAAATGAAGGTGCAGTTTCCATTCATGCTCATTAATTGTTAACAGGATAGATGATGATGATGATGAATGTCAGATCTCCTGTCCTCCACCTCTTAGTTCACTACTTTCCAAATGTGCTACAAGGCAGAAAACGCCGCACGTATGCGCTGTGTGATTTCTTCTGCGCCGACTTAGCCGTTTGCGCGAAGTCGGAGGAGCTGTTAGATATTTGTTACTTTGTCCAATCATAAGCCGTTCGGTGGCCTCACTACAAACAAACAAAAAACCCCGCGACGCTCTAGCGTTTTTGATGTCGCTGGCATTAGTTGTGCGGCCCGCCGTGCTTGTGATTTTGATAGCATGCCATGGCTATTCATAGATCTCTGCAATCGCACTCCCTGCGCAGTTCACCCACCAAGCGAAAGTGCGCGGAAACGATGACACTCAACCAAGGCAGTGCCACTGCGCACTGTAGACATCGCGGCGAGATGCCCTGCGACGGTCACAGTGGAGAGTAAGGAGAGAGCCCGGCCGCGGCCAGCCCAGCAAGCTACAAAGAGCAAGCCGCGCGAGCCACGCGCTAAAGCCACACAGTCATAGCCAAGTCCCGGGCGTAAAATAGCTTGGCCAAACCGACCGGACCCACCGAAAACCTTCCCCGAGTGCTATTCAAGGCAGGGGCCGTAAATCGTTCGTCCGACGGCAGCGGGTCGCACGCGTCTTTCGCTTCCGAGAAAACCGGTCCGCAGCTTTCGGAAGCCCGTCCCGCAAGACACTCCGCGCCGCAGCGCTTACCAAAGGAAGGGCCCGAGCTCTGGCCCCCGCACGAAAATTAGCCCGCGGGCTACGCAGGCAGTGCCGGGGCGGCCATTGGAGGCCGCCGCCCATGCTGGCTTGTAAATTTCCGCTCCTGACGAGAATGGCGCCACGCCCCCGCCCCCAAGAGGCGGCCTATCTTTTGTCGCTTCTGCGTTGGCCTTGTATATTCCGCCGTAGCTCCGGGCGGCTCAGCAAAACCGCCTCCAGGAGTCACTTCTATTGTTTTCGCGGGCCCTTTTGGGGTTTCGTCTAGCCACCCGCCCGCAGACGGAAAATTTCGAGCCTCGCCTAGCTTCTCAGAAATCTTCTTGCAAAACAACCGAGCGCGCAGAATCACGATCGAAGTCCACGCCTTCGGGCTTTAGAAGCTTGCTACGCGCGCGGCATTTTAGAAAGAGCCGGGTGGCGACAGGCTTTCGAAGTCGAAAACAAGGGGGCGGGCAGCGTTCCGAGCCGTTTGCCACAACTTGGCTCCCCGCGGGCCCTCGAGCTGGCCTGCCCGCCTGCGGGTAGTGTTGGGGCATGATGCTCGACATACAGGCCGAACACCATGCCCCATCTTTGAAGCACCGCCGCCCACCCCAAGAGGAAGGACAGAAGTTTCCGCGCCATGCTTGTTGAGATCGGGCATTGGGAGGGTCGCACGCGTCTTTCGCTTCCGAGAAAACCGGTCCGCAGCTTTCGTACATTGCCGGCTCGTCGTATGGCACGAAAATAAAACTGTTGTATCAGTCTCAATTTGTTTTGCGGAGTTTGCTTGCTGCCTCCGGTTCCTGTCATGCTCGACATGGAAGATGAAGTCGGAAGGCCGCGGGGTTATGGTTTTATTGTGTTGCTAGAACAAAATGTCCGAATGGGAGCAGCAGGTTTGAGGCTTCTAAATACAGTTTTTTTTTTTTTTTTTTTGCCAAGGGAGGACTGGATCAAGCATGGACAGTGGTCCACTTTCCTGACTACTAGAAAGAAAATCTACTCATTCGCAAAATGGTTCTGCTCAGGATCTCGTTGTTGGTTGCGCCAGCAAGGGGGATAAAAGTAAGGCTGGTACGCGGATACAGGTGCAAGGTGTTCCAGTGTGAAGACAGATTCAGACCAGCGGCACAGCACCTCCCGCGCCCCGGCCGGGCCCCGCGCGCTCCCCTTCCTGGTCTGGCCTCACTGGATGACTTCTAAATACAGTTTCAACTTTTTTCACGTCCGATACCTCACTAACATCCGCTTTCAGGTCGATTATCTTCTTTTTCGCCAAGTCGCACCCGGCGTCTTGAAACGCCTTCAGCCCATATCAGAGTGAAAAATGCGCCCGCCCCAAAAGTTGCGAATAATTTGTGATGCGAAGTTTCCAAAAGAAAACTCTTTGTCATGCATGAAAAGAGAATGAATCTTTCTGACGCGAAGTCTAGATGAGCATGAGATGTATATAGCATCGCTTGCATGACAAGCGCCGCTCTTGCTGGGGTCTTTTGCAATGCAGGTTTTTGCTATTCACGATAAGAAATCTGTCATGCTGATAGACGCAAGAGGGCGAATGTTTCATTTGGAACGGTTTGCAATACAAATGCTCCCAAGTTCTGGGGTGGGCACATTTTTCATTGTAATAGTCCGCAGAAGCAGCTCTGCGAGATTTGGAGACACCGAAACCGTTCCTCGTCGTCGTATATCAAATGCAAAAATGTCTGGGTCTGGAAACTCGTAATGCTGTGTTGGGAATAGTGAATGCACTGTAATGCACAGCCAAGCATGAGAAATATCTGCGCTTCTTTGTATTGCGTTTTTCGCATGAGAAACTGCGTTTTTGCATGACAGGCAAAAGGGTCTCTTCTTGGACACGCATTACAAGCTTTTTTGTCATGCCACCAGACAAGCATGACAAATCTCGCAATCTTCCAGACCCAGACATTTTTGCATTTGATATCGTGGACCTCGTCCGGATCGAACGCGTCACTTCCCACTTTCCCGAAACACGGCCCCAGTACGTGGTCTTCGCAGGCCGCCGCGTCGCAGCTCGCGAAGGCCCCGTTGCACAATCGGTCGGCCCAGGTGGACGGCGGCTCCACGTCGTATCAAATGCAAAAATGTCTGGGTCTGGGCACTCGTGATGCTGGGTGGCGTCTCATGATGAGGCCACAAGCGCTGGCTCAGCATGACAAGTTTCTGAGCTTCTGTTCTAGGTGTTGCCTATTCTGCATGACAGACTGCGTTTCTGCATCACAGAAAAATGGAGCTTTTGGGTAACGTGCATGACTGTCATGCATGTTACCCAAAAGCTTCATTTTTCACATGCATTCTTCCAGACCAAAAAGCTGGCATGACACCCATGCATTCTTCCAGACCCAGACACTTTTCCATTTGATACGTCGCAGAGCCCGGCCATTTGCTGCAGGAAGAGCAGCGAGTCGGGTTTCAGTACGTCTGCGTCGACGCCGCAGGCGTCCTTCCAGGCGGTGTGCGACGATTTGCAGGGGTCGTGCTGGCAGTCACCTGGAATGATGTCGTCGTCGGGAACTTCCATGCTCGGCTCCAGGTAGAGGCAGTTCGAGTAGTAGCTTTCGGCCTTCGTGACGCAGTCGTCGATCAGGTTTGTGTCTTTGCCGATAGAAGAGAGGCGAATCGCTATCCCGGGCAAAAACGTCCCCGGAACCAGACCTAGAGTCAAAGTCAAGATGCATAACTATTTTACTTAGACTTACACAAAGCAACAGCTTTGTTTTGCATTTGCTGGTTGTCACGTCGCATTAATAAAAGTGTGGGATCGCAGCGTCATCCTGATAGCTTAGCTATTGTAGCTGCATCAAAATAAATCGGCCGCCTTTTCCTGATTTATTTACTGCTCCACCCAGATAGCGATTACAACAAGCTTTTCGTGTGGTTGCGCATGAGACGCATCTATTCGTCTCAGGCATACAGATTTGCATCACAAACTACTTGGCATTGGGGCGCTTTTCCTCAACAGGATAATCATCACATAGACCATGGTCTTGCTCGTCCACAGACAGTATGCATTGCAAATATGTCTGGATCTGGGAAGATGGAAACTTGTGACTCTCTCTGCCGCACTCGCACAAAAATCTGCAATGCACGAGTGTCAAAACCTGTGGCCCACTTTTGGCCACCCTGGGAAAGGATGTGTCATGCAGAATAGGCATTGCAAAGCTATTGCGCTAGACCCTGTAGTACTGCTGGGCCGTGCAAATTAGAACTTCTTGGCGGCGGCGGCCACACAAAAAGAAAAACACAAACAGCATGACAAACTTCAGCATATATCCAGACCCAGCCATGATGTTTTTATTTGATAAACACTCGTTATCGGTATCCGCCGTGCAAGCGTCCTGCGCACCATCATGTACACTGCAATCCGCACCCTTTTCGGAGTTTCGGCTCCTGCAGAAAAACGGGGTTGTCTTTGTAGAAGTACTATCGGCTAGTGTTTTTACCTTCGACGACATCGTTGCGCCGGATGAGGATTCACTCTGGAGCAGTTTGTATGAACTGCAAAAGTATCGCACTCGTATAAATGCATCACAGCATGAGAAATAAAATTTGTCATGCTGATTTACCTAAATAAAAATATTTGTAATGCAAGACTTGCATTTATACGAGTACGATACTTTTGCACAGGATAGTTTGTTCCCGGGTAGACGAGCAGGTGCTGTTTTCCTTTTCTCGACCTCGTCGTCACGAAGGACGTATCCTGTGCAAAAGTATCGTACTCGCATTGCAATCATGCATTACAAATCTCTTTCTTAAGGGTAAATCTGCATATACAAATTTTATTTCTCATGCTAAGGAAATTTGTACTGCATTTATACGAGGGAGTACTATACTTTTGCAAATAATAGGACGTCAACATCATCATCTGCTTCGATTCTATTCTTGTCGGCTGCTGCTGTTATGTTGCTCGGACTGGTTACGACCAGGGAGTTGGCCGCGCGCGGCCCGGACTTAGCTGTAGTATTGCCCTGTAGAAGTTCCGACGAGGAGCGGTTGGGAAACACTGCTGCTGGCGCAGGAGTTTGCTCATGGCCGCCCGGCGCAAGGCCGCGGTCCGATACTGCCAGACGCTGCTTTGATTGCGAAAAAAAATGAAAATCGTACTTATGCATTTTCACAATAACAAATTTCAATTTCTATCTTTATTTTTTCTTTATCTTTTGGAGAAGAAAAAATGAATTTACGCATGAAGCTTTGCGCCGGGTAGCAGATCTGTCACACGACATGCTGTAGCGCAAATAGTACGAACAAGTACGGTAGTTTTGCAATGAATACGCACACCCCTTCGCCAGTTCGCAAAAACGTGGGCGCGAAATCGTCATACTCGTCGGCGCGCACGAACTGCCCATCTTTTTGTTGGACTATTGCTTTTTCTTCGTTACTAACCAGTGGATTTTGGTTGCTTTGGGGCTCCTGCGGCAGCTTCGCTTGATTGTCCTCGCTGAGTGGCGTAGTTCCAGATGATTTACTGCTGGGCGCTTGATGATGTGCAGCGGGGGCCGTTTCCAACTCCCCTGCTCCGGCGGCCGCGCTGGCGTTTAAAAATCCGCTCGCGGCTGCGATGTCGTCGATCTCCTGTTGCGTGTCCAATACTAGACCGGGACCAGCCGAAACTGATGGCACAATAGAAACGGAGTCGCGATAACGAAGCAAAACCGCCGGTGGGTGACTGACGCACAAGTTGCTCGGCTGAACAGAAGTAGATTCCCCCGGCGTTTCCTGGTGCGCTTCCGGGTCTGCAGAGTAGAGCTTGTTGAGCAATTCGGCGTACTCGCTGCTGTTCTGCTTCCAACCCAACGCTTTCTCGAGCGCACTGCGCCTCACGCAGAGTGTTTCTTCTTGAACGGTAAAGGAACAAGGGTCACTGTGCCGTTCAAGTCCACGGACAGGCTTTGTTGCCGTGGCTGATGTCGGTGGCCCAGTACTTGCTGGACCGGCCACGGCTGGCGGTCCCGTGGAGGATGCGGCCATATTGATTTTAGATGTTTTTCAACATTGAGTCGCTGTTGATACTAAAATTTTTTTGCACTTTTTCTTCGCTGTGTTTTTTACGTTTCATATTGCGATAGTCCACGTATTCTAAGCCCCTCTAGAAGACCCTCCGGAGGTGGCTATGGGCCTCTGACGGCAGTGGTCATGTACATGTTTTCGTTTGATCTTCTTCTTCAGATAGACACAGCTGTGTAGCAATTCAGTAGGAAGAAATCGCACTTCATCATTTGTCACCACTACGCATCCTCGCCGCAAGCGCGTGAAACTACTGTGGGCGTCAATGAGATCTTTTTTGGCTTCGTCTGCCCGGCGCAAGGCCGCGGTCCGATACTGCCAGACGCTGCTTTGATTGGGAAACTTCTTCCACAACATGTTGCCCACCTTGTCCATCTTGTTGTGGTGTTCCAGATCCAGTATGATCTTTATTTCTCTCATCCCGCAGGAGCAGCAGCTGGGGTTCCGCTCCGGCCTCCAGAGCGAAGGCGGCGTTCTTCTGGAGAGAAGAAGAAGATGGCTGAAAATGCTCTTGGTTTATTACCTCATTTAGATCCCGCACGGATGTTTTTGCATCGGTTCTCGTTCTCCCGCCCAGGTCGCTCTGCGGGGTGGCGGATGAAGACGATACTAGTGCAGCAGTCTTCTCTTCGCGCTGATGCAACCCGTTTAGCTCATGCTTCCCGTCGTTCTGCTCCGCATCAAAGATGTCTTTAGTGTCCTGATCTGCAACATGCAGCTGCAGTAAATGATCGGTTCGAGAAGTATCAATCGCGCACACGAAGACCAGCTGCACTGGGTGTTGCTGCCGCCATCGCCAAAAAGACGTTCCGCTGCAGCAGGCCACTGCGAACAGACGCAGCAAACACGGGCGGAGAGGCGGTCGCATGTTTCTCATTTCGATTTGTGCTTCATCCTAAAAACCTGCAGCACGTCGACATCGACGCAGCATGTATTTCTATATGCACCACCACCACCACCAAGATGAACCACAAACATCTTCTTCATAGCAAGAGTGCCCCATTTGTTCTACTCTTTTTCCGGAGACACCATGTCCGCTCTTCGTCGCTCAAAAATCCCCAAACTTCAAGCTCACGACACTCTTCACGACAGATTGTCGACCCAGGACAAACAGATAGAAGCTTAAGCTTCAGTTTGATAAACACAAGGGTCAAAAATCTCAATAAACACATTCGCTCTTCCTGCTCTAACTCCATCCAGTCACGAGCGGCTTCAGATGTAGAGCTCCCGCAGCCACTTCGCTTCATGAAAGCACCACCACGGCCCCTTCGGAACAACCCGGAAGTGGCAAACGAAGATGCCGATAAGTTTAATAAGTAGTGCTTGTGTTTGTTCTTGTTGTATTCAAAAAATAAAAAAATCAACCTCCATGACGCGAAAGATCGAGGAGCATCTTCATCCAGCCGAAAATGGTGTCGGTTCTTCGGATTCTATTCGTAAAACATCACAGTTGCACAGGAAGAACTGCCTGCTCCTTCTGTCTTCGCATTCGCTGTTCTTGAAACCAGTATAAAACTAACAGTTATAATCTAAATCTTCTTCATACAGCTTGAGCTTTCGCCTTCTCGGAGCAATAACCAACGCAGATCGAGTGGTAGAGATGGGCCGCTCCAGTTCCAGAAACATCTACGTACTACCGTCCTCCTCACGTCCTCCTGCTCCTGCGACAGCAAAAAAACAGCACAATGAGCGAGAAAAGGATCGACGCGCCGACGATTAGGTGGACCTGGTTTCGCCGCTTGATCTGGTAGTCCAATTCGGCTTGGGCCATGCGGTCTGGCTGTGGAGCTTCTCCTGCACAGGACAGAGAACCGCTCCCGTTTCCACACGACGTGGTCCCTGCGCTTTGTTCTTGTTCCGCTGGCCCATCTTCACCGCTCGTGGTATTTGCGGTATGCTGGGTTTTGTTCTCACCACTGATGTTATTATCCCCTACTGCGTCGGGCACGTACACCGCCTTCGGGAGCCCCGCCAGCGGCCCTACGTTGTTCGCGACAGAACCGCTCCAGGTGGCCGAATCGTCGTACGGAATGGTAGTTCCGTTCGGTGCGCCCTCGGCCTTCAATGGCGCCCGCGGGGCCTTGTTCGCGCCGCCGGTCGGACGGGAAACCGCTATCCTGTGCAAAAGTATCGTACACGTACTCGTATTGCAGTCATGCATTACAAATCCTGTTCTTAAGGTAATTCCGCACTACAAATTTTATTTCTCATGCTGCGGAAATTTGTAATGCAGTCATACGAGTACGATACTTTTGCAATGCATAACCGCAGCTGCTTGCTGCTGTTCCTGGTGATTCTCCGGGGCGTGAGATGCCTATCCTGTGCAAAAGTAGCGTACTAGTACAGTAGTCCACTGCAATCGATTCTTGATCTGAATCTGCATGAGCATGACAAACATCATGCTTCCTAATTGTCGGGCAACTTGTGCTAGTACGATAATTTTTCAATGCGTAAAGCCTCCTCGCTGGCAATGTCGGCGAATTCGTTCACACTGACATGGTCGGTCGCGGCTTTATTGTTGCTGGACGCGGCGGCGGGGCCGGTGCTCCGGGCTGCGTCGGTTTCGACCTTCTCCGACGACACAGCTCCCGGCTGCGTCGTCTCGCGATCCGCGGGGGGGACGACCATGCGTTGATCTTTTGTTATACTCTATTCTTGTGGACCAGCAGATCCAGTATAATTGCCACTAGTGCTAGTCACGTGCGTTGCATGTCAATATGAATGATTGTAGCCAGCTTTATTTGAGTGTTTGCGTTTGCCCAACACTCTGACTTCGCTGTCTTCCGGCCCTTACACAAACCTGGCCTTGTGTCCGTCTCATTTCGCTCCGCAGGCTCTGCTTCAATAGTACGACTTACTCTCGTTTTCACTCACACGTCTCTGCCTTTGCCTTTGGTAACACGCAAACGAAATATCATCTCGCGCTTGTCTGCGCTTTAAAATGAACAAGAATGACGAACAGTGTCGCACTTCTGCATGGATGCGGGCGTTGTCACTGTTAACGCTGATCTCGTCAGTTTTTGCAGGACTAGTAGTTTGGCTGAAGAGTCGGATATAAAAAGAATGGGCTTGCAGCTCGTCTTCGTTTTCTGATGGCGGAAAGGTGTCTTGCTCTGTTTTTCCCCACCGCTTCAGGTCGGCTTTATCGGTCCTTTAGTCACGACGTGGACAGTCACAATTCCAATTGCGGGAAAACGCATCTGATTTCGATTGGCTCTTTCATCGGTTCCTTCCGCCGACGACGTTTCTCGAAAACTTCCGCCGCCACGTCAAGCCAGGTGTGGTCCGCTTTGAGAAAGCCGGACCCGATCTTGTCTTTGTTTATTTTCCCAGATGATGCTGGTTCTTGCGCTTGCTGTGCGCTAGGGGATTTGTTTTTGCCACCGTTGCTGCTGGTGCCATTATTCTCCGCTTCCTCCTCGTCAGGAAGAAGTTTCTCGCGGTTGTTATCTGCTGTTGTGTTTGCCGGAGCGGATGCCATTAACGCGTCTTGTTCACCGCCCTCGATCATATCATCGTCCCGCCTCTCATCCTGACTGGCGTCAACATTGTCATCGGCAGGAACAAATCCCGTTTCATCCTGTAATTCCTCGACCAAAAACTTGACGTTTTCTGGAGCGTACTCTTGGAAGCCGGGAAAAATGTTTTTCCACCATAAATTCTCGCTCTTCTCCCCCGTTATAATGTCCGCAAACCTCGTGCCGTCGACGGCATGCTCCCGAACGATCTTCACCAGCAATTTCAGTTCCTCCAAAAATGTTCTCGCTTCTGCGCCTGTACCAAATTCGAAATCGATCTTTCTTGCAATTCCGCTGTCGGGCATGTTAAGTGCAGGTTGGAAAGTGATGCGCACGGCTTGCTTGTCGTCCTCTGGAGGGACGGCACTGGAATCCGACTCGTTGATAAACATATTCGCATCTGTATGTGCAGGATTAGTGGATAAATCTCCGTGGTCTTGTGCGCTGACATCTTCCCCGGCTACAGCAACTGCCTCGTCGTCGCCGGTGGTTTGCGGCAGAGGCCCGTAAAGAACTACAGCTGCTCCTTCTCGCGCGTGCGAGCTGCTATTTTCACCGTCTTCTTCAACTCCGATTTCTTCGTTCTCCTCGCGTTCGTAGGTCCCAGGCGGCCAGTCGGAAAATTGTAATTCTTGTCCTCGCAGCTCGATCACAATGAAACCGGTATAATAGGTCGCCTCCCGAGCTTCCTCCGTTGACCAAAAAACTGGTATGCTACGGTCTAGCAATCCGAAGTGGTGGCTCAAGCCAAGCTTGACACGCTCGTGAAGATCCACCGACAAACTCGGGATATCGTCCTGCTGGACCCAGCAGTGGTATACTTCGCCTGTATACAGACAAACCCACAATCCCAAGTAAGCTTGCGGAAAAACTTCTGTGTCGCGAAAAGGCATCTCGTGAGGGAATGCGTCCGCCGGCGAGCGGGTGATGCGTTCAACATTATGCGGGTTCGCGAAGCGAAGAAGTGCCGTGTGCCGAAACTGGCGACAATCCCGCTCCTTCTTCAACGCGCTTTGGTCCCAGCAATCCTCGTCCAGGTCCAACAACTGCTCGCGGTACCGGAGACGCCGGGCGAACGTGCCCTCCGGTAGCTGAAACTCCTCCTCCAGCCGCTTCCCAACGTCCGCAACAAACGCTGCCTCGAGCTTGATGGCTTCCTGTCGGAGCACGCTTTCCAGTGTTCGAAGTATTGGCATCGGTTCGGCGAGCAGACAGGGGTGGACCGCGAAATCCCGCACACTAGGACACGGTGCTACGGCCACACTAGACGCCTTTCCTGCGGTAATCTCGTGCTTGCCCATGTTCACCAGGCGAAACGGCAAACAGAGTCCGTCCGCTGCTGCGGCCGCGGTTAAGATATTCTGTCTAGGGTCGTGGACACACGTTCTTAGCAATGTGCCATCGCTGTCGGTTGCAGCGGCGTCCCACTGCCTTGCCATCAGTCTTATCAGCTCCAACCTTCTTTGCCTCTTTTTCACACACCGTAGAACCGCGGCAGCGTACTCGTACTATGCATTGCGAAAAAATCGTACTTCTAGACTAAAGCTGCGCATCTTCACAAATTACTTTATTCGAAGTGCGAGGTAACAAACTCAATCTGGAACTTCGCGGTTGAGTCCTTATCCGCCCGGCCGGCCGGATGACAACTCAACCACTTCTGCAAAAAATACTGAAAGCATTTTTTGAAAAAGAAAAAAGAAAATCCTCGTGAAGTTTCACGCCGGTTAGCAGATCTGTCACACGACATGCTGTGTCACACGACATGCTGCAGCGAAATTAATACGACTAAGTACGGTAGTTTTGCAATGAATACGCACACCCGTTCGGCAGTTTGCAAAAACGGGGCCGCGAAATCGTCATACTCGTCGGCGGACGCGACCACGACCTGCCGATCTCGTCGTTGCACCGATGCTTTTTCTTCGTTACAAGCCAGCCGATTTTGGTGATTGCGGGGCCCCTGCTGCAGCTTCGCTTGATTGTCACTCTCGTCGGGCGGCGTGGTTCCAGAAGATTTACTGCTGGGCGCTTGAAGATGTGTTGTTTTCAACTCCTCTCCCCCGACCGGGCTGGTGCCCGTCAATCCGACCGCAGCGGCGATGTCTTCTATTTCCTTCTGCGTGTCGAATATCAGTTTGGGAGGAATCGAACCTGATGGCAGGATCGAAATCCTGTCTTGGGAACCAAGCAAAACCGCCGGCGGATGCTTGGCTTCCAAGGTCCTCAACAAAGTTTTTTTCCACGTATCATCATGGACCACTTCCAGGTTTGCAGAGCCGAGCTGCTTGAGCAATTCGGCGTATTCGCTGCTGTTCTGCTTCCAACCCAACGCTTTCTCGAGCGCACTGCGCCTCACGCAGAGTGTTTCTTCTTGAACGGTAAAGGAACATGGGTCACTGTGCCGTTCAAGTCCACGGACAGGCTTTGTTGCCGTGGCTGATGTCGGTGGCCCAGTACTTGCTGGACCGGCCACGGCTGGCGGTCCCGTGGAGGATGCGGCCATATTGATTTTAGATGTTTTTCAACATTGAGTCGCTGTTGATACTAAAATTTTTTTGCACTTTTTCTTCGCTGTGTTTTTTACGTTTCATATTGCGATAGTCCACGTATTCTAAGCCCCTCTAGAAGACCCTCCGGAGGTGGCTATGGGCCTATGACGGCAGTGGTCATGTACATGTTTTCGTTTGATCTTCTTCTTCAGATAGACACAGCTGTGTAGCAATTCAGTAGGACGAAATCGCACTTCATCATTTGTCACCACTACGCATCCTCGCCGCAAGCGCGTGAAACTACTGTGGGCGTCAATGAGATCTTTTTTGGCTTCGTCTGTACGGTGCTTTTGTTTGTCGTTGAAGTTGCAGAGCAGCTCATCTCAAGATGGCAAAATGATGTAATAATGTCTTGTAATCATCTTTTTATCTCCACTGCCACGCGAATTCATAGTCGCAAAAGAAGCCTAGAACACCCGGATCCGTTCCTTGCGAGCAGCATTAGTGCCACTTTCTTGCTCCTTCACGAGATATTCTCAGTCTTCATCATCAGTGCTCGAGAACAGAATCCTCCGCCCCAGATCAGTCTATAACTGCGGAAAAACGCACTTAATCTCGATCGGCTCCCTCATAGGCTCCTTCTTTCGCCGCCGCTTTTCAAAGACCGCCGTTGCCACGTCGAGCCAGGTCTGGTCTGCACGAAGGATGCCGGCGTCGTCTTGTGAGCCAGAAACGACTGCGGTGTTGGAAACCGCAGAAGTGCTGATGGCAGTGTCCCCTCCTGCGACGGCAGCAGTTTCTTCGTCGGGGAGCAGCCTCTCCCGTACAAGCCTTCCTGAAACCGCGTCGAGCGACGTTATGCAGTCGATAGCCATCGTCGCCTCGCCACAGGATGAATGCTTTATTTCCTGTTGTTCCAGTGAGTTGTCGTGTTCGTCGGAGGTCGTGCTGACGTCGGGAGAAGCTGGCTCCTGCAGTTCCTCGACCAGAAACTTCACGTTCTCTGGCTTGAACACCCCCGGAGCTGGAAAAACGTGTTTCCACTCGAGGCCTTCGCAGTTGTCTTTGCCCGTGACGATATCTTTCCACGCCGTATCCAGGAAAAAAACTGTGTAAGTGTAACTTTGTAGGTGTAGGAAGAGCAGCATCACAAATTCGTTTTGCATCACACGGAAAACCTCTCATGCGCAGCTAGTACGTGGAAACGCGTATGATAGTAGCCTATGACGCACTTCCAGCATGACAAGTGTAACTGTTTTGCATTTTCTGCATCACAGATTTACACTTGCACAGTTTTTTTCTTGCATACGCTGTCGTCTTGGAGTACTCACGAATGATTTTGTGCACCAGTTTCAATTCGTCGTAGAACTTGATAGCTTCGTCAGCGGTTTTGAAAGCCAGGTCCATCGTTTTCATGTCAGTGTCGTCAAATTCCTCATTATTTGCGAACAGCGTAAAACGCACAATGTGATAGATGTCATCGACGTCATCGAGATCGATCTCATCGTCTTCTTCAGCAGGTGAATGAGACTGCAGGATGCCGTGTTCAACAACCGCCCGCTTGACATCGTCCCAGTCCCAGTCATGGTGGTCGTCGCGGAAACTTGTATGGTCAATCTTGAGTTTATCCACCTAGAGAAACGCTTTTTTATTAATGCAGATACTGCAAGAAAAATGCCTAAAGTATTCGTCCGGCGTGGCCTGCGTGATTCCACTGCAACTTCTGCAATGGCAGATATACAAGTTAGTATAGTATCCAGAGTAATCCAGCGTTTTTCATCGTGGATACAGCTCTATCACCACACAGTAGGTGCCCTCGTATTTCCTCCGAAAAGTCAAAGCCGACGAATCAGTGTCCGCGCAAAACAGAATCGGCACGTCGTCGACCAAAAACGGGAACTCGGTCTCGTCGTTGAGATCGATGACGTTGTCGCGCGACGGGTCCTCTTCCGTCGCCACGAGACTCGTTTTGACAAGGTTGCGCTCCGCGTCGCAAATAATGAAGCACCGCTGCACCGAGCCACGATACGGACACACCCTCAGGCACAGCGACCCTGCTGTAAGGAGCTTCGGAATATCTTCATCTAGTATAGAAAACTCGAGGTCGTCATGCTCACGTTCCCGCACTATCACTGTTGCTCTGTGACGAGAGGAAAAGCGCAGTTCAGGCAAAAATGGTGACTCGGGAAAAAGAAATTCATGCCGCACTATGCTTTGTGCGTCCAACAATCCCCCGGTCCATGCGACACCGTCCACCAACGACGCAGGCCTCACAGGCTCTCGAAACCGGGCTCGCTTGTCAAAATTGTTTGGTGGTAGTTGAAGCTGCCTTTCCAGTTTTTCGACGACACCCACCATGAACGCCGCCTCTGTTGTAGTTGCAAATTGTCGCATCACGCCTTCCAGCGTCTCAAAAACACTGATGAACTCAGCTGTCAGCCGTAGCTTCTGAGCTCGTGAATTCAGTGGTAGACGCCCGGGTGCCGCGACACACAGTGCTGTTCCGTTCGCTATCTCCTGTCCGCCCATTTTCATCAGGCGAAAACTGATTCCCACCCCGCCTGCCCGGGTGACCGCGTCTGAGACGATGTTCGACGCGACGTCGTGTACGAGACATGGCACAATGCTATGCATCTGTTCTGTCATGCTGGTTTCCAAAGACTCGAGTTTTGCTCGGGCGTCAACGATGCCGCCTAAGACCTTCCGTCTCCGCTCATGGCACTGCTCAACCCGTTCCGAAAATTCGCAGGCTTTTCGTGATGTCTCCAAAAGCGGGGCGGCAACCTGCTCGTATTCGTCCTCATGCGCCTCGTGCTTGTTGCTATCCGGTTGCGACTGCTGCTCCACGCGCTGCGGTGCCCCGTTCGCTCGCAAGCCTTGATGCGGCTCTGTTGTGCTGGAAATCGTGGTCTCCGTAACGGAAGATTTGCTTGTTGCGGTTTGATCTTTTGCAGATCCACTTGCGAGCATTGTTGAGTTGCGCGTTGATGCTTGCTCATCGCCCAGCAGCCCGATTTCTCTAGCGGCGTCTCGAAGCTCGCGACTCAGCTCGTCGTGGAGCTTCTCTGCGGAAAGGTCCGGCACGGTGGACAGTGTATCCCCTGGACGGAGAAAGATCACCGCAGGCTGTGTATCAAGATTTGCTTTTTCCCCAGAAGTACTTGCAGGAGAAAAGTCAGCACAGACCGACTCAGCCTTTTCTACGTCCAAGTTTTTCACCAGCTCCTCGTACTGTCTACTCTTTGGTGTCCACCCCAGTGCCTTCTCCAGCGCAGTACGCGTTACGCAGAGGGTCTGCTCCCGAATTTTGACGCAAAGCGGGTCAAGCTGGTGCGGCTGGATGATCGCTTCGGGAGAAGGCTTTGCGGCAGCGGCAGAAGATTGGCTGGGGGCTGCGGCAGCCGCTGGACATGTAGAACTCGTGGACGAGGAGGCCGCCAACATCTTGGGACCAAACAGATTCAACGATGAAATATAAGTTGTGAAGATACGTCTTTATGGTTTTTTCAGCCTGGACTTATCATGCGACTACGAATTTTTTTTTTTGGAACTTCGCGGCACAACAAATTGGAGTTTGGTAGTTTCGGACAGAAGATTACTTAAGGGTTATTATGATCCACGTCAACCATACGACGCAGTGAAATTTCAAGGAGATGAACGGCTGTAACGAAACGGAACGCGTCTGCGTCATCGCGAAAAAATTGACCTGATCTGCTTCCGAAGAAAGAAGAAGAAGAAGAAGATGAAGAACACTGCCTCCGCCTCTGCAAGAATAGACGCAGTGTCGGCGTCTTACGCACAACAACGGGCGCGATCTTTTTTTCACAGAAAAAAATGAGTCCTTGCTGTGATCTGTGTACTACAGAAGCCACTACTTAGTGATGTTTAATTACGTAGGACCAGCTAGAGCAAGCGCTAGCGCTCTTGTGATGTACCACGAGCCACTCAGTCGTTGTTTTCCGCATTCGGAAGCTCAGGAAAGATGCACTGGATCTCGATGGGATCTTTCATGGATCGAAAACACTTTGCCTAGCTAAAACTAGCCTTTGTGCATAGGAGTTTTCGTTCGGTCGAGCAAAGAAGAATTGGTTCAGATATGTTGATTTCGTCATCGATGCACGTTTAGCTTTTTCGTAAAAATATACTAAACAGAGCCGAAAGCATGCAAGAAAAAATTGATTCAGACCACGAGAAAATGAAATTCAAGCGCAGCATTTAATGCCATTCAATTTCAAAAGTCACTAATTCGGGGGAAGATACTCCAAAAATACATATCTCGCGTCGAGAGAAGTACTGTTCGAGAGAAGTACCGCCACTGTCTCTGAAATTGAAGGAGGACAAATGAGAATAACAATATCAGTACGTGCTTATCGTTATCCCATCTACTTCCCATACTAGAGTCAGCCCTTTATTTTTAATTTCCACCTCTATGTATAATTTTTTGTTTTTCCTATATTTTTCAAAACAGTTGCCACCTGGCTGCTGAGGGGTCAGCATACTATATACTTACATATTGATCATCCTGGTCAGCTACACCGGACGGCAGGCGCAAAAAACGGACTCTCAACCGGCACCTAGAGGGTCTATGTTATTGAGGGTGAAGACCAGAGGACCTCGATCATTACCTTTACAGTATCTATAACAATATGCATGTGTACTAGAAGAGAAGTGCTTACTGTTACTTTTTCAAAAAGATAAACCCTGCTAAGTAGTGAGAAAGCTAATGCGAAAGCTAAAGCAAAGCCATGATCAAAAATGAAAAACCATCCGCAAAATAGCAAAAAAATGGCTCCTGCGTACTTATAAAAACAGTTTGCGGTTTTATCTCGCGGCAGTGTCTAGCTATGCATCAGTCACAGTTCCAGTTTCTGGGGCCACCTGAAGATCCGACACCACCTCTACATCTGGCGCCACGACCACAACGCAGTTTATGGCGAACTCGTTAACCATGGCTGCGCCGGCGTCTTGCAGAAAATTCGCCGTGTATTGCTGCAAGATAACCGCTGTCCCGCCCGCGCCCCCGTCTGTAGCGGAAGTTATGTCGAGTACCTGACCCCTGCTGGTACCGTTTTTATTCCGTCGTGTCAGCGGGTCACTAGTACTTCCTGGAGCTGCGGCGCTGAGGAGAGCAGCTTCCACACGGAGTCGCCTATCTTCTTCTTGTGCTTTCCTGGAATTCGCTCCTCTTTGCGGTTTTGCTGTCGTTCGTGCCCCCGTGTCGCCCTTGTTTTTCCGCACGCCTTTCTGCACGACCTGCTGCTTCACTAGCTTTGCGACGATCTTGCGGCTGTCAAGCTGTTCCTCGCTTGCTGTTGGGAGCACCTCCCTTTCAACCCGCGCGATCAGTTTCTCCACCGCTTTTTTACCGCTTTCGTCGAAAAACGTCCCGTCAAAGGCTGATGCCGCTTTGAGCAGGCCGGCGCCGTCCTCGTCTCCGACCAACTCTATCAGCTCTTTCTGCAGCAAACTTGCAGGGACAGTCTATGGATTGCAAAAGTGTCTGGGTCTGGAAGATTGCGAGACCTGTCATGCTAGTCTGGCATGAGTTGAAGAAACTCTGTAGTGCAGGGGAGCGAAGAGGTCCCCTTGTCTGTCATGCAAAAACGCAGTTTATTCTCATGCGGGGTACGCAACGAAGACGAACTCTGAACCACGGAAAAAGAAAAACTTGTCATGCACATGCTGGGGTGAAGCGCACTGCAATGTGCTAAACACTCCCTTCCCTGCGTCACAAGTTTCCACACCCAGACATATTTGCATTTCATACAGTTCTAGTACTTTTGAGGTCTTTCATCCTGGCCAAAATTTTCTTGTATTTCTCGCGCACGAGCATGTTCCTTATGCCGTTTCCGACATCTCCGTTCGCCAGCAGGGCCCCGTGAAGGACAATATTGGGTCGTGGAACTGGCACACCTCGTAAAACCTCCACCGCCTCCCTGCTGAACAACCCACGCGGCATCAGGTTGTCGAGGAGGTACTCGTCCAGAACGGGCACCCGGCTCCCACCCGGCACGCGCAGCCACTGCTCTCGCATCGTCTCAGGGGTGAGCGCCCACGCGCGCTCATCTTCTGCCACTTCGAGAGCCGGGGCGGATTCAGGGGTGCTCATCGGCCCGTAGCGGTAAAAAGGCCCCTTGTCCTCGCGTTGGGTTCTTCTTCTACCTCCGGGGCTGGGGGTCCGACTCTTTTTCCTTGTTTGTAGTTCCGACGGTTTCTTTGCTGCGTTGTTAGTACTTATACTCCGCGACTGCGCGGGAGGAGAGGGCGTACGTGGTCGGTCAGGACCTCTGCCATCATCAAGAACGGCGTGCAACTTGCCCTTGTCCCAGTCTGCCGGCTCCACCCAGGCGCGCTTCTGCTTGAGCCACGTCGTGCGCGAACCCCTCTCTTCGTTCGTTATTGCGTTTGCGAGGGGCGTGCTCAGCGCACTAGGAACCCACGCTAGGCCCCAGGTCGCGGAAAAGCTGGCGTTTTCGTAGACCCCGCCCGGAGTAGACTGCACCGCCGCTTGATGCGTCGTCGGTCTCTTGGGCCAGCCCCTCTCTTCGCCGCCCCACTCTTTCCAGGGCCCTTCCGTGGTGCGCAGATGCGTGCAAAACTCGGCCGCAACTTCGGCACCATTGAAGCGCGCCGTAGGCCTACTCTCTTCACTGGCTGGATCCACTACAGGCCTCAAGTCCCGGACGAAAGGTTGCAAGACACTGTCACCCAGCTATGACAGTGCACAACTCCCCCTCCCCCTCATTTGTTATATTATATCCAAGTGCTGCTTATTTGTGGTACCGTTGGCATGACAGATTGAGATTCTTGAAGCCCAAAAAGAAGTACTTACATTACGCGCATGATGTTGTCATGCGCAGGCTCAATGTGCGCTGGTGGTTTTATTGCTGCTCGTGCAACACAAATGAGGGGGAGGGGGAGCTGTGCTCTCTCATAACAGCAGCGCATATCTATCCGTCGTCTTGCTCTTACTGTCGAGTACTGCGCTATGGTACGACGTAACAGGCATCGCCATCCTGGCCGCACGCTCCCAAATCAGGGTCAAATAGGGGCGCACGAAAGCGTGCTCCCCGTGATGTTCGGAGGGGAGCGAGAAAAACTTTTGCGCCTTTTTTCGGAAGTCTTTGTCAGAAACTGTCACTTTCATGGCGAGCCCTATCTTGGCAGGTTCTAATTTGCCACTAGGATCCGTCGCAATGGTTGGCAAAACCTACATATCAACTGCAAAAATGTCTGGGTCTGGAAGAGTGGCAGAATTGTCATGCAGGTTTTCCATGACCCATGAGGTCTGGTACGTAGGACATACTAGCATGACAAATTCTGTGAGAGTTCTATCATGCCCTTCCTGCATGAGAAACTCCCTCTCGATTAGGTCAAAAGTGGACAGCTTTTGGCCATCACGCAACACAGATTTTATACATGATTCAGATTTAGCATGACAAGTTGCTTTGTTCCAGACCCAGATATTTTTGCATTTGATACTCCATCGCAAACTTCCTTTTGGACTCCTTGGGGAAGAGGCGGAGGCTATCGTGAGGGAAAATGTCCCCTCCCCATATCGTGACGGAGTTTCTGACGCTGGAGTTCCGTACACAAATGCGCGCGGCCTTGCAGCAAGGCATCGCAGCCAGATCCTCAGCCTAGGTAGGGGCGTTCGGGTTTGGGTCTACGTCTAGTTGCTCAGAATTGCAAACGGCTGCCCCCTAGGCCCACCAGCATGCCAAATCGCTTCCATAATGGCCCGGAAGGCTGTGCACTTGTCTTCCTGCAAGACAGACGCGATTTGTGGTCTCAAATCAGCAACACAAATTTTCGGAATCATGCCGTTTCGATATGGGGAGACGGGATTTTTCCTTGTGATAGAAGCTGCGGTCGAGAAAAACTGCCTGCAGCGCGAACAGGGGGAGCGACTTTTCCTCGTTTACTTTCTCCATTAGCCGGTCGGTGGTTCTTTCGCCGCCGAGTTGCACCGCCACGAAAGGAAGTTGCTGCCGTTCGCGCACCGTCGCCCCTGCGCTCGCGAGGCCTTTGGACCCGCCCACGATTCCCAGCACCTGCAGGAAGAGCGCCACCTTCGAAGCGTCGCCAGGTGCGCGTAACGCGAGCAGGAGATAGCGCTCGGGCCCTTTGTCGGTATCGACCACGAGGGGTAGGTGGCCAAAAGCAGCGTTGCGGTGCTGAAACGTGAACAGGAAATCGGTCAACAGCTTTTCAAACCGTTTTTGCTGTTGCTCTGCTTGCTGCTGTTGCTCCACCCGGGCCATTATCAAATGTAAAAATGTCTGGGTCTGGAAGGTTAGAACTTGTCATGCTAAATCTGAATGATGCAAAAATCTGTGTTGCGCGAGTACCAAAAGCTGTCCGCTTTTGACCAAGTTGAGAGGGAGTTTCTCATGCAGGAAAGGCATGATAGAGACCTCAAAAAATCTGTCATGCTGGGTCTCGCATTCCAGACCTCATGGGTCATGGAAAACCTGCATCACAAGTCTTGCATTCTTCCAGACCCAGACATTTTTACATTTGATAGCCATGGCCAGCACCCAGGTGTCGAGCTCGGTTTCGAACAGTTTTTCCATCTTGTCGAGCTTCGAGAGTGCGCGTTTTCTCGTTTCCTTATTCTGCTGCAGCCGCGAGTCCCGTTCCAGCGGGTGGTATCAACTGCAAATATGTCGGGCTCGGCAAATAATTTGTGGTGCTGCTAGTCACGTCGCACCAGTGTTGTAGCTACTCAATACCCGCTTGATGTACGGCATCACAGCATCAGCAGTTTAATATTTCCGAGGCTTGTTGTACTACTTATCGCAAATTCATATGGTAAAACGCAGGACAGATAAAACTCAGTTTCACAACAGAAAAGCAGCGAAAGAAAACCTCGGAAGTGCATCTCAGATCACCATTTTGGTAATTCTTTCAAATCTCGCGTCTTCACAGACGAATGCAGAGGACCACCCAGACGTATTTGCAATGCGTAGGAAAAGTATTTTCTCGACGCGGTGCTCAAACCCATCCGGATCCCATTTCTTGTCCGTCACACCGTGAATTCTGCGTGCGCGGTAGATGAGCGCCAGCGACCGAGGCGGCGGTTTATTATTTTCGTCGGGCTCCAGAACCTCCTGCATGAAGCTCTCAATGTTCGCATCCTGATCCTCTTCCTCATCTGCTTGTGATCCACCACCTCGTCGTTTTTCCCTTTGTGCTGCTTCAACAACATCCCGGCGACCGGAGGTCCAAATCGCCAGCATACGTTTTCCTGCCCGCAGATGCCCCCGCGCGGTTCTATCAAATGTAAAAATGTCTGGGTCTGGAAGCTTGCCAGGTTTGTGATGCATATTTTGGAAGACTCATGATGTCTGTGACGCATGCTCTAGCATGACAGATTTTTCGAGGCCTTTGTGATGCCTTTACCGCATGAGAAATGCCCTCTCCACGTAGCACAAACTGGAGTCCTTTTGCTGGTCATGCAATACAAATTTTTTTAGAATTCAGAGACAGCATTACAAGTTTAGAATCTTCCAGACCCAGACATTTTTACATTTGATAGGTTCGGTACTGTTGCAACAGCTCCCGCAACGGTGCCTCCAAGGTGCTGATGCGCTCCCGCCATCTTTTCTGGGTGTCGCTCACGTGCCTGTGCTGCTCGTTCCCACCTCCGTGCGGGCAGTGGGGGCAGGGTCTTTTGCCTTTGCACGCCGGGAGCTGGCAGCGACACGCGGCCTCATACGTGTGCCGGGTGTCGATGGCGGTCTTCAACTTTACGAGCACGTTCCGGGGGTGGTGAAGTTGCGGTTTATTCTGGAGCTGGTTTTTTCTCGCCATGATTTCCAGCTCTTTTTCTACCGTGCGTTCCAATTTCCGCAAGTCCGCAAGAACTTCATCGGTCACGAACCTTTGCACGCGGCCCGGGGGTACTGGAGCTGCGCTTTTCTCTTCATCCGCAAGAAAAGTCAGTTGCTCCGTCGGATTCGCTTTGTCGAGTACCTGCTTGTGGAACCGCTCGGCAAGATTGGCCACCTCTTGGATCGCGTTCAAGCCGGCGTTGTCGCCTGCCCATTCCGACTGGCTCTGTTCCAATTGGCCGAGCGCGGCTTCTGTCGCCTGTTCCAGCTTTCTCCAAGAATCGGAATTATCGCCACCAGGTATCCTGTGTGAAAACGTCCCCACGTCGCCAGATTTGTCATGCTCATTCAAATTATATGCAAGCCTAACATTGTACTAAATGTTTCCTATCCGCCGCCGCCCCATGAGCAGTGAGAGCGAGCGCGTCGTGCTAAGATCGCGATAAAATCACTGATTCGAGAATTATGCTGCTATCATGACGGAAGTTGAAGCTGACTACACTGCGAGCGTAAAGTTATTGCCATGTTCAACAATTCTGATCTTGACTAGTATACTGGGTAGTTGGTGACGTTGTTACTCAGGATAGTACCGCTGGACGGCTCTTGAAAGTCCCGCTCATGATTCGCAATCAAGGTGCCTGCTCTAGAGCCACTACGACTTCTTCTCTTTCCACGACCACCTGAAGCAGAAGTCTCTCGAAGATCAAAATACCCAGCCGCTCGCAACGCCTCTTTGTTTTCCCGTTTCGCTCGCTGGTATTGCTCCGCCAGCTCGTCGCAGGTCTGGTTTGCGGCGGTCGCAACTGGACCACGTGGTCCTGGGTACGATGGTGACGCAGCGACAAGCACTCCAATCGGAGGAGCAATTGCGAGACCAAGGAGGAGGAAGAGAGCCTGGTTATGACAGAACATGTGCTTCAGTATCAGTAGAGCCGCGGGTCGGCAGCTGGTGCATAAACGTTTCGTCATCTTCTTCGTGTGGATTAGGATTTGTTAATATCGGCGAAAGAAATAAATTGGTTGATATGACGTCAGCTGCACAAGAACGGTGATCTTCACAACAAAATGCGTACTTGCTTTTAATTCTTCGTTCTGGTACGGCGTCGAGATGAAATCTTTCTTTTTGCAAAATAAAACTATGTTGTAATTACGGTCTGCGGTTTTTTCGTCCTCCTCCAAAACAAACTCAAGCACAAGTGCGACGTTGAAAAGAAGGAAATGGATAGAACGGTATAGGGCAATTATATTTCAATGAAGTACTATTTTTGCACGCGTCGCCGGAAATAAAACGCGTCTACGGGCGAGTACGATGTACTACTACTCACTGCTAACGCTAATTATCTTTGTCAGTCTAATCCACTCCAAACTACAGAGCTGGATGGAAATTCTTCCCGAGTAAAAAGCTATGCTGTGCTGTCCTGTAAGACTGAGAATGAGAACAAGTAGGGCGTAATAGTTTCTTTATTTATGTAAAGCAACCTCTCTTGCTACCTCGTCTCTTGCTACAGGCATTTGTGTGAAGCAAGATTTTTTCAACTTGATTTGTTTTCACGAAAAATCGTAAAAATCCCTAATCAGTACTAGCCCCTTAGGCGCCGGCGTCCAGGACGCCGGCTGGGGCTAGTAGTTCTGTTTTAACTTTAAGCGCCCAGGCCTCACTCTCTTCGGCGCAGCTAGCGTGCCGGCGCCCAGGACGCCGGCACGGAGTCCTCCTTTTTTCGCGCGCCCAAAAACCACCAATAGCCTAGAGCCGCCAGCCGCGCGCCCACCTCAGTGCCTAGAGCTGGGCCCTAGAAGCGGCGGCCACTAGCTCTTGGTCCTCACGCTTTCGCCCGTGCAATTCAAAATGATGGCCACTGGTAGTAGCCAGCACCCCTCGCCATCACCTCTGGCCATCACTTTGCCAGCGCGAAAAAGTCACGGCAAAAAGTGGCGCGCGACCAGAAGCTATTGGCCATGCATCCATCGCGCCTCAGGCCGGGCAAGGTGGTCGGAGGTGGTCGCCCGCCCCAGGCCGGGCAAGGTGGTCGTCCTTTGCCATCACTTTTTGGTCGGCCAAAAGTGATGGCCAAAAGTAGTCCCCTGGCCATCACGTTTGGCCATCACTTTCTGGTCGGCCAAAAGTGATGGCCAAGAGCCCCTTGGCCATCACATTTGGCCATCGCTTTCTGGTCTGCCAAAAGTGATGGTCAAGACGTCTTTGGCCATCACATTTTTCTGGCCATCACTTTCTGGTCGGCCAAAAGTGATGGCCAGGACGTCCCTGGCCATCACTTTTTCGCCGGCCAAGAGTGATGGCCAAAAGTCCCTTGGCCATCACATTCGGCCATCGCTTTCTGGTCGGCCAAAAGTGATGGCCAAGACGTCCGCGGCCATCACTTTTGCCCATCACTTTTTCTTTCTGGTCGGCCAAAAGTGATGGCCAAGACGTCCCAGGCCCTCACTTTTCGCCATCACTTTTTGGTCGGCCAGAAGTGATGGAATCCCTTGGCCATCACATTTGGCCATCGCTTTCTGGTCGGCCAAAAGTGATGGCCATGAGCAAGACGTCCGTGGCCATCACATTTGGCCATCACTTTCTCTCTTAAGGAGCTCTCTTAGGGAGCTCTCTTAAGAGGTACCGCCTAAGCAATTTTCTTTAGAATTCATTTTCTAAGAGCCTCCTATAGATTATAAATTAAACGCACAGCTTGACTCATTTCTGAATAGTTATTATTATTGTAGGACCGACACTTCTTCACATCGCGGACGAGAGGGAGAGGGAGGATCTTTAATACATTTCGATCTGTAACGCAATTTTCGTCGCGTCGGCAGTTCTCTTGACCTCAAACTTTGCAACCGACGAGTGAAGTTTTGGCACTGGATCAACTTCGCAAGATGTTATTGTTAATCTTCTGGTTCTTACAGAAAAATACCGACAGGGACAGAGTCGTTTCTTTTGATCTTTTGCAGCTTTGAGTTTCATTCATGATGACCGCACCACGACCCGGAGCAGTCTGATTTATACTGTATTGGAATTTTCATCTCTTCCAGATTTTAAGTATTTGCTCACAACGAAAATTGGAGACACGATTAGACTGTTGAGTCACCAACTTCCGGATAAACCAAGCATCACCTTTCGACCATATCATTTTGGTGTGTGTTTCTCCTTCTGTCTTCCAAAAAGAAAAACATTTTCTAGTCTCCAACGATGCACATTAAATCTTCTTCACAGCATCACAAAAATGAGTTTCATTTCCAGTAGTTCTAGCTGCCCCCAGATTATTGCAATAGATGACATCTACTGCAATAGCGACCGTTGTATTGTCACATATTACAACTTTCTAGTTCTACCACACTTGCTTATAAGATTCGTGAAGATTTTGATTTTCCCATCCGTTTTCATCATTGCCGACGCTACTGTTTCACCTACAACCTGCCCTCGTCAAAGCCGGCGCAAGAGGAGGTGCAACTACACATCAAGCGGCGATTTTTAGGTCGTGACCTCGTGCATTATACGCTCGCAATCCCTCCTCACATCACAGGAGCTTCTTTCGATGGTTGTTGATACACTTCTGCAAACGCAAATTCTACGCGCTCTTTGGATTTCTCCCGCACGAGACGCTTCCAGTCGGTAAAGGACCGATCTTTTGATGTTGCCGGAAGTGGTTTTTGTGTTGTGTTTGCTACGACGTGTTTCTCGTTCTCACTGGAAGCCGAAGCATCCTCGTCCCTACTTGCATCATGTACTGCTTGTTCTTCATGACCCGTAATTGTTGTACTGCTGTTCTGTAGTGTCGCAGTCGTAGAAGCTGTCTCGTCCCCCAATTTCTGCAACAATTCTTCTTTCAAAGCTAGCATGTACCTCACGTCACTCGCACTGTAAAGTAGTAGCAACGGGTGCAGTGGGCGACTTTCGAATCTTCTAAAGTTGCCGCCGAATTTTGGCTATGCATTCCAAAAGCATCGCGCTCTTACAAATTGCAGTCCTGCACGACAAATGTCTCCTCCAAGCACAAGCTGAATCAGCAATACAAATACAAATTTTTTTCTCGCCAAAATTTGTGAAGATGGAAATCATACGAGTACGATACTTTTCCAATGCGTATTGGCTCGAAGAGTTTTTTCGCTTCGGAGTCGAGCCACTGCAGAAAATCTATCAAATGCAAAAATGTCTGGGTCTGGAAGAGTCCACCGATCTTGTCATGCTAAATCTAAAGCATGCAAAAATCAGTGTTGCATGATTACCATAAGTCGTCCAGTTTTGACCAAGTCGCGAGGGAGTTTCTGATGCAGGATAGGCATGAGACAGATCGCACAGAATCTGTCATGCTAGGTCCTGCATTCCAGACCTCATGGGTCATGGAAAAGCTGCATGACAAGTCGCGCATTCTTCCAGACCCAGACATTTTTGCAGTTCATAAACTCGGCCTCAGGACAAGTAGAACTGCTGGCGGGTTTATTTTCGGTTGGTCTTGTTGACCGCCTTCTTTCCTCGTGCTGCTCCTTCTTGCTGGGAAATAGTAGACCATACTGCAAGCTGTCCTCTACTTCGGCCGCGGTCGCGGGCGTGTGGGCCGGAATTGGTGTAGGTACTGGAACAACTCCAGCCGCATTGTTGGCGGTAGCACCTGCGTCAAATGATTGACAGCTACGGCTAGACGAGTACTAACAAAAGCTTTGATCATGAAGCTGGAGACATTCTACTTGTAGGTTTCTCGTACCTACCGCAGAAAAAACTTATAATTTTTTGACACCTCCTTCGCCACGGCCGTTCTGCACCGAGCCGGGTTCTTGCGCGGAGCTCGTGACATTTGTTCTTTCGGGTGCGCTACTCGCATTTGAGGACCAAGCAGGGGAACCTTTTGTGCAGTTTTTTTTTTCCTTTTTGCACGCAACACCAGGAATGTGGAAAAGGAAAGCTACTAGAGTAGAGAAGCACATATAACAGACCGACGTAGATCGGCCACAACATGACAAAGGATTACTACAGAAAACACGTTGGTACGCATTAAACATCTAAAAACGCTGCGTACTATTGCAAATCGGTCGACAGAATGTAAACCTAAACCAGTACTGAAACCACTATACCGAGGGTTTTCCCGTCGATTCCCCGACCATATAATCGAGGTTCCTCGTCCGCTTGGCTGGAGGACAAAATCGAAGCGGGCGACGCGGCATCTGCTACTGCTGTTGCTGTGGTTGATCCACGTTGACAATCATACCCCTTGAATATGGTACCACAACCAGTCGTGTTCTTGTCCTTCTCTGCGGCTTGTTGCGCGTCGCCGCCCTGCGAAGATGTAGTCCCGGCGGTCGTCGCCAACATGGCGGAAGTTTTTAACTCTGCTTCAGCAAATTCTGCGGACCAAGCTCCTGTCGGCAAAGACGAGCCTCCGTCACCTGCCCTCTGCGTCCGCTGCATAAGAACGGCGGCATTGTCGGTCTGCTCTTTGTTCTCGCCTCCCAGGCGCTGGCTATTTTCAACATCTCGGCGCTTCAGCACCGTCTCCCCCAAAACTTTCGCTAACCCCTTCAGCCACTTGACTTCCAAGCCCCTCGCCCGTCGCGTGGCGATCTCCAGGATCTGCAGGTCCATATCAAGTGCAAATATGTCTGGGTCTGGAAGAGCGCATCTTTGTCGTGCTTGTCTGGCATGACTCTTCAATCTGTCATGCACGTTACCCAAGAGCCCCATTTTTCTGTCATGCATCGTATCGTATCGTTTCGTTTGTCATGCAGAAACGCAGTTTGTCATGCAGAATAGGCAACACCTTAGAAGCTCAGAAACTTGTCATGCTGAGCCAGCACTTGTGGCCTCCTCATGATACGCCGCCCAGCATCACAAGTTTCCCGACCCAGACATATTCGCAATGCATAATCCAACACGTTTGCCAATTTCACCCGGAACTGGTGGTAAATGGCGTCGCTGTCGTATCACACAGAAAAAAGCTGGCAGGGCATATTTGTAATGCAAAAATAAATACACAAAACCTGTATTGCATATCTGAAACAGCATGCTATGGGGCCACCCATGACAAAATTTTTATTTTGTGTGTATTTATTTTTGCATTACAAATATGCCCTGCCAGCTTTTTTCTCTGGGATATGTCGTTACGGCAGTCGAAGAAAATCTTCTCGATTCTTTCGCACTCGAAAAGCCTCTTCAGCGTCCATGCTGGCTGCGAGGAGTGGCCGGTTTCTTGTTGTGGACGAGAAGTGGAACTACGGCAGGTAGTACTTCTATGCGTTGATTTTATTGTTTCCATGAAGTTGATATAAAAATCGCAGACCTCGTGGTCCTTGCTAGTACCGTGGGTAGTTGCGTTAAGAGGTCCTGTCTGTCCGTCCACCTCCGCCTCCGGTTTATTTCCAGCCGGTGGAAGAGGAAAATTCACGTTGTTCCTACCCTCTGAAAGGACCTCCGCGCCGCTGGTGGGGGGTGAAGATGATGATGATGCTGCTGCTTCATTTGCTGCAGAAGTATAAACAGTTCGTGGAGATGAGGAGAGTACGACTGCCGGGTTCTTTGACGTCGTGCGACACATCAACGCCGGGACAGCAGATGGTTCACTTCTAAGTGGACGAGCCTCTTCTTGTTGATGTGCAGAAGGAGCAGCCTCAGAAGAAGGAGCGGGAGCTGCTCCTGCGACGGATGATCCTCTGTGCTGACATGATGATGCTGAACATGATCTTGATCGACTGTTTACTAAGTCCGCGAGCGTACTGACGTCAAAGACGAATACCGTATCAGGCTTCGTATTCAGCAAAATTTGCAAGAGGCAAATCTTTCCCCACCGGTTCAGCCGAACTCCCTCCAGGTCGACGCAGATCGTGGTGAGAAGATCACGGGGGTTGTTCTCGTCGTCCTCAGCTCCTACTTCTGTGTTGCTAAGTTCGGCAGGACCACCAGATCTAGGTGGGGGATTACGACGTGTATTTTTCCTTGTTTGTTCTTGCAACCGAACCCGCTGCTCGTGTTCGTCCCTGCGCTCCATTTCCTGCGCGACTAGGTTCAGGAAGTCCACTAATTGCGCAATCGTATGGATAAAGACGATCTCGAAGCTTTTCAAATTCTCTTTCTCATCTTTCGTCTTTTCACGATCTTTATTTGTCCGCAGTATCTCTTCTTCGTCTTCGCAGATGGAAGATTTGCTTGAAGTCCTCTGCGCTATCGCTTTTGTCACGCGGCCGCTCATAATAGGCTGCAACAGTAGCAGGCAGGCCTTCGGGTTCGTTTCTGCACTGGGAGAAGTTCTATTTCCAGTTCCGTTCCACCATCGGGACGACGCAGACGCGTCCCAATTGTAGTTTCGCTGGTTGTAATCTTGTTTATGTGGCCAATCATTATTGGTAGCGATGTCGTGGTTTTGGTCATGATGATCCCTGTAGTTATTTTCAGACCACCAGGAGGACGAGGACCAGGCGCCCTGCTGGTGTTTTTCTACTTCTTGTCCCGTGGCCAGTTCATTCTTGTTCTGATAAGATGGCCAGTTCAACATCTTCTTGTTGTGAATGTAATTCCAGGCCTTCTTCCAATCGCACTGCTGCTGCTGCTGGGGCGCTAGAATTGCCTGTTGACCACTGCGATGATCCCACATGACCCTGCCACGTGAAACAAAATCAGAACCGTGGAAGAATCTTTTCGCCGGAGACAGCACACCGTACCCGTAGTCGCGATGATTGTAATTCCTCGTGCTCCCATGGTAATTCTTATCCCCAAGACGATGGAAAATAGTTGTACTGTCAAGCGCACTGTAGTCGATTCGAACCGTGGCTATCGGCCCTAGCAGGTCGTCCCAGCAACAAATCGCGGTGGCTGAAGAACTAACGTTGTTTATTACGCAAGAACCCCCAGACCCGCCCTCGGCCCCCGAGCAGAGGGAAAGCAGGTTACCCACGATCACTTCCGCGGCGGCCTGCAGTTGGAAAACCAGAGCGGAAATCGCATCCACTGTCATATTCCTCTCTGCCTCATCCAAATCCCGAATCACGCTATCAGCCTGGTTCGCCATCCTGCCCCACTGGCACCACTGCCGCTGCCGCTGCAGCGCGTTTGTCGTTTCCGACGGAAATGCTTTTCGCAGTTTTTGAGTCAGCTCTTTCCGCATCGCGCGAACGGTGGTCTGTGCTGGGAAAAGGTCGGCGGGCGAGGGCAGTTTTTGGATGTGGTTGTTGTGCTGGTCCAGGGTGGCGGGAGGCCCTACCTTGTCTTCTGTCCTCTTGTTTAGTACGGTAGGCCCCAGCACGACCGCAGATGAGGAGGATGATGGAACGGTGCAGATTGACGAGTTTTTGCATTGACTGCCCACGACCTGAGTCCTCGCCGCGGACTCCTCGGCGTGGAAGACAAAACTGAGCAGTCTGTCAAGGTGAGAATCGAGTTTATTGTGTATCAGCTGCTCCTTTTCTGGTTCTTCGTAGAAACTTGTGCCCAAAAAAGCGGTACGACCGCGAAAATCGCCTTCTGCTGTTCGACATTCATCTCGTCCACAGTGAGTTGTCATATTTTTTCCACCTTCGCCGCTGTCCCCGCTCCTGGTACACAGCGCTTGCAGTAAACGGTTTCGACAGAATTGTGTCCAACTCTCCACGGGCTGATGCTGCAGATGTTGAAGACCTTTCCCGGGCGACGTATAAGACAGTGCAGGAGGACGAAGATCATCATCTGCTGCTCCTGGGGCCGCGGACCAGCACGACGACGGAGCCAATGTCCTCAAACTGGACGTCGACTTAGAAGTACAGAACTGCCCCACCATCTGCGCATCAACCCTTTTTGCCAGAAACGCGAGCCACTTTGCGATCTGGAACCACTGTCGGAAGCTTTCCTCCTGCTTCTCGAGGATTTCCATCCTCTTGGCCTCGCTTTTGTCGGAACAATTGTCGGATGATTTTTCGTCATACAGGTTTCTGGCTTTATCAACATCCTCAGAGAGAAAGTCGACGTCGGCGATGAATGCAGAATAGAAGTCTGGTGCTTCGTTATTCTCAGTACCCTGTTGCCGTTCCGCTTCCCCACCACGTGAGCATAAAAACGCGATGTGCCGGACAGTCTCCAGCAGGCTGGTAGGGCGCTGCAAATCTAGCTGAGCATCATGTTTTTTGTACTTTTTCTCCCTCTTCATCTTGTTCAGCGGTTGAAAATAAATTTCGTCCGCCATCTGGCGGAAATGTTCGACAAAATTAGCAGGACTGTACGTTGTATTCGGACTTGAATCCACATCCTCGCAATGATCACTGCCTTCGTAATCATGTTGATGCGCGGCCGCCCGTTCGTGTTCTCGATGCGCCAGCCGGACGTGCTTCTCGAAGGTCGCTTGGTACTGCGCCTTTCGATTCGCCCGCTCCTGTAGTTCCCCAGCCTGCTTTTCGGCGAGCGCCTTCCGCTCCGCCCGTTGCCGCTTCAACTCCAGTCGCCTTTGCTTATTTTCTTCCTCCTGTTCTTTTATCTGGCAGCTTTTCGTCCTCTGTTGAGTTGGCGGTGGTGGTGCCGGTCCTCGGCTACCTTGCGTTTGGTTTATTTGGAGAGC
This sequence comes from Amoebophrya sp. A120, assembly GCA_905178155.1. Taxonomy (NCBI): domain Eukaryota; class Dinophyceae; order Syndiniales; family Amoebophryaceae; genus Amoebophrya; species Amoebophrya sp. A120. Next base: position 8,535,665 of record CAJINV010000004.1, read on the forward strand.
CGGGCGTGCAAAAAGTCTATTCGCCGGTGCTCCGAAGCTACCGGCCGCTCTAGCAGCATTTCCCTCCATTTTTTTGTTGAAGTTACTGTTCCTGTGATCGTCCCCGCCACCTGCCCCGCCGACGGCACCAGCATCAGGAAAAAAGCGATCGTAGCTTGTTTCGCCCACTAGCTTATTTTTTCCGTGCGCCAGCTCAATGTGCCTTAAAGAAGCTTGGAAGTCCTCGTGGTGTTGTTTTTTTCTGTCTTCAGATTTAACATTGGTTCTTTTCAACTCCTCTTCACGCACTTCCTGTTTCCTTCGCTGCGCTTCCTCGAAAGTGGGTGCGGGAAGATGAGCAGCTCGTTGCGTACTTGTTGTTTCATCTCGCGGTGGTTCCCCTTGTTTCGATGTGCAGCTCGGAGCAGCTGCTGCCAGAGTTCTTGTTTCGATTGTCTTTTTCTGAAGATCCGGATCTGGTGCTGTGGGCTCTTCTTCATTTTTTACCCGTAGTATCGCCGGATGAGAACCCAATATCTCGTGGTTTTTGTTCCGCGAAGCGTCCTCTGCGCTGTCCTGTCGGAGGAGTTGGTGCTTCGACGATGCAGAAGTCTCAGCGAGAGCGGCATCGTCTGGCTCTGGGGCTCCAACGACGTGATTTGCTTTTGCTAGTTCTAGAAGCGCACTTGTTTTATTTTCCTGTTCGGCGCGAGAAGTACGAGTTGCTTCTGGTGCTACACCAGCAACAGTCGGTGGCCTACTACACGGCCAGTTTTTGTGCCTGGCCCGGGCAGAGGACGTGTCCGATACATTTTTGTGATCTCCATCTCGTCTCTCGGAGGGGCCGGAAGACCGTGAAGATGAAGCCTCATCAGCATCAAACCCCTTGCTGTTTGCATATCTTGTTCTGCTTAGGGGTACACTTATGGGGGTCTCCTCTGCTAAAAATACCGCTGCCCGGTCGAGACCGCGAGTCCACTTTTCTTCTTCCGTCGAAAAGGAGGTGTCAGAATCGAATAATAGCGGTTTTATTTTGCGTCCACCTTCGTGGTTCTTCTCGTGGTCGTCCTCGGTGTTTATTTTGCTTTTGTTCATCCGGGGCTTGATTGTGGCATTACCTTTGTTTTTGGCTCGTTTCATCCCGAAACAAGGAGTTCCTGCACCGTCGGACATAATTCTACTACTCGGCTGCAAGAACGGACACTTTTTAGCAGGAGAGCGAGGACGATCAGATCTGCTGGTACTCTCGCTTTCCTCATCCGGATCACTTTCAGGAGACAGCGAGACATCGCTCGTTTCTTCCCCGTAACAACGAAAGTTTGGTATTTCCTCTCCCCCGCTTTCACTTCCCGAGCTGGGAGACTGCAAGGTTCGCTTGTTCAATCCCGTCTTTAGGTTTTTCGCCGCACGCACGGAGCTGCCGGGGGTGGAAGAGCAGGTAAAGCCGAACAAGTTCTTACCGTGCGCCCTCTTATTTCCACCCTCGCGCAGGTTGTTTTCCAGGACGAAGCACGACAGGTTGCGCTCCAGCAGGGGATGCGCAGGGCTGGTTTTTCTTATTCTTTGTCCCCTTTCTGTCTCCGTGCTTTCGTCATTATGGTTTAATATTCCGGCGTCAAGAAGTGTTTTATTTTCCTTGAAATTGTCAAAGCCCGACATTATTTTTGCTTTTCCTTTTGCAGCAACTCTACTATATTTCCCGGGATTTTTCACGCCGGAGTTGCTCAGCTTCTCTTGTTTCTGCGCAGCTTTGAAAGTGCTCGAGCTCGTTCCCGGACCTGCATAATTGGGCAAATATTTTCTCGGGTTGTCGTCGTCTTCGTGACCAGCACCAGCCTGTTTTCGCATCTTCTGTTGCTCTCTTGCAAGAACTTTTTCATCTACTGCTTGGCGCTGTTCTTTGTTCGATTTCTTTCTCGTCCGCCGGTAGTTCCAATCCTTAAACTCTCTGTGCAGCTTCTCCCGCAACTGGTCGATCAGCACGAGCCGTTGCTGTTCGTGTTCCTCCTCTCTTTGTTGTTGTTTCTGGGCGGCGTTCTTATTTAATGTCGTGGTGGAATTCCCTATCTGCTTTTGTTCAGCCTGCAACCCGACGTGGTCCCCAGGGCCGTACCGCACCGACTTCCGGCGTTCGAGTTCACACAGGTTTGTAGGGCTGGTGGGTTTTCCCGTCGCGGGCGAGGGAGCCTCGTGTACTTTCTGCTTCTCGTAGGTAGTTTTCATCTCACCAGCACCTGTACTAGTTTTCTCCCCCACCAGTGACCGCAACGCCGCCTCTCGCAGCCGCTCCCCCGCAGCGATGGCAGCGTTGTCGCGAGGTTGCGTCCATAAGGTCGAAGAGGAAGAAGACACAACTGCAGGGCGGGTAGCTCCACGTTGACCATATTCATTTTGAACGAGAACGGCCGCCGTGTCCTGGTAGACGAAATCCGGAGATGATGTTGTTCTGGCGACCTCCGCGTTGTAGTTGCAAGAACTAGTATACTCGTCCTGATTCAAGAACCCCTTCTCGGGGATTGGTGAGAGGGGAGGCTGCAGTCGCAGGATTTCGTCTTGTTGCATCAAAGATTCATCATGGTCCTGGTGAGTAGAAAATACCATCTCATCATCTCCATCTGGTCGTCCTCGAGTGTCTTCAACACCGGCGAAACCCTCGCGGCCGAAGCCACGTAAGGCAAGTCTGCTCGTCGGCCGTGCACCACGGCCTGCAGCGTCGTTCTGTGCATCGAACTGTGCCAAGGCGGCGGCTGTGAGCGGTTGCTGGTGATAACTCGCAGCTTCCACGGAGCTACAACCTGTGCTGGTGTTTTGAAAAACTGTAGTTGCAGCATCGTCGTGCTCGCTTTTCAACATCTTGCCCGGTGCTTCTTGTACCAGTTCGTGCTTTACAACTACGCGCTTTCTCCTCGGTCCCAAGGAGCTGTAGCTTTCTGGCTCGCTCGTGTCATCTGGCTCGTCGCTCACTCCCGCAGGGTCGGGTTGCGCAGCTGCAGGTCTAGTACTTTGCAGCTCGAGATGTTGAGCAGATGAACTCTGCCTATTTCTGTTCCGCTTCGCCTTTTTCCTAGCCTCCTCACGGTCCTCGATTTCCTTTCGCACAACCGTATACGTTGCAAACATGTCTGGGTCTGGAAACTTGTGATGCTGAAGTGTGAATGATGGAAACAGTCCCGAATTAGCAATCCAGCATGACAACTTTCCAGCACGCTTTCTCATAGGCAATCCGCATGGGAAACTGCGTTTCATCTGTATGTACAAAAGAGGCTGCGCCTTGTGTTGGTTATGCAATACAGACTTTCTAGGTATGGAAAGCAAGCATCACAAGTTGCATCCTTCCAGACCCATACATATTTGCAATGCATAAACCGCCTGCTCTTCGTATTCCTCCCAGAGCTTGAGCCAACGTCGTTCAAAATCGGAGAACCCAAACCGCTTCAAAGTGTTTTCGACGATTGCATAATTCGAGTTTTTAATCTTCTCTGGCTCTTTGTCAACATTATCATTCTGGAGAAGAACTTCTTCTTCTCGTGCCGCAACTTCTGCACTCGTCAGCCCCCGGTGCTTGTACTTGTCTAGCATTTGCTGGCCGACCGGCTCGGGAATTTTTTCGCGCCGAAAGCACGAAAAGTACTTCCTCCTCCGGTGCGCAGCGCTAGCTGGAAAGTTGTAGAAAAAAGGCGGAATGAGAATGTCTTTTCTAGACCTACTTCGAGCAGGATTTTCGACGTTGCTTGCCTCCGTTTGGTAATTTTCAGTCAGCAAAAACGTGATCTCCTGCACCCTTGGTCCGCATTCGGCCAGGGGACAGTCGATTGGCCCGCGCTTTGTGTACTGCTTGTGGGATAGGAGGTAAACCGGGATAAACAGCTCCGACATGCGTTGGGAGAGCCTCGCACCTATCCTGTGTAAAAAAATCCCAGTTCCACTTCTGAATGAAAATAGGCAAGCAAAAAACTTTTCTCATGCGCAGAGGTCCCTCCGCCATGAGGACGAGGAGTAATTTTGAATTCTATCTGGAAGCTGGTTGTGCTCAACCTAGAATCAGGATAAGCGACGAGTCGATTTGTTTTTATGTTGTGGCACTACTACTTCTAGCTAAAAACGCGTACTACACTGCGAGCCCAAACTTGTCATGCGAAGCGACCAAATAAAGTTGTTGATTTGTGTTGCGAAAAAGTTCATTCCATCTTGAAAACTCAGGGTTCGTGGGCCTCGTTTTTACACAGAAATAGCGTCGCGCAGTTCTTCCTCCAGAAGCAGGTCTTCTTCGTCTTGAAAAGTAGAACTGGTTTGAAGCTGCACCAAACGAGCAGCAGTCCTCGGGTGCCAATTATTGACCTCCAGATCGAGTAACGCGTTCGCCCTGTCCAAAATCTTCAACTCAGCCTCGCGGATCTCCGACTTGGTGAGGCGCAAAACAGAGCCGATTTTCGCCGCTTCTTGTTGTTCCGAATCATCTTCGACAAAGTGCTCCCGCACAACCCGCTCCCGCTTCGCCCGCAACTCCTCGCTAGCCGTCGGCTCCAAAACGCCCAGCTGGGCGATGACGTTTAAGATTTTCACCGTCCTCCGCCGGGACGAATGGTTTATTTCGGTTTGTTCCTCGTCTGGGGCGTTGTCGGGGGCTGCTTGTTCTGCAGTTGAGGTGTATTTCTCCGGACAGGCCGGGCCGATTGCGGCTTCGCGTGTGTCGAAACATAATTGTGCTGATTTGTATAATTCCAATTCGGTTGTAGCAGAATTCTGACCCACGACACCCGCAGGTCGGAGACCATCTAGAAGAACTCCTGTCGACGGCTCCTGGGCGCAGCTGGCATCCGGCTCAACATCTTTGCAAGGCACAGGGGCCAACATTCTCTTCCCCACAGAACAACTGTTTTCTTCTTCCGTAATTGTAATTTGCAGCAGCTCCGCTGCATCACACGCAACCGGAATGGGGTTGAGTGTCATCAGCCGGCGTTGCCGCTTGCCAGCTTCCAACTCGTCGACACAAGAGACGTATAACAGCGCACAACTCCCTCTCCCTCTCATTTGTGATGCAAAATCCCCAATCCATTTGCTGCCTTGTGGCGCTGTTTGCATGTCGAATCTTCCGGGAAGGCCAAACAGAAGTACTTACACTCGGCCCGTGAATTTGTCATGCACAGCCTTCACGTGTGTTGGTATTTGTATTGCTGCTCATGCCATGCAAATGAGGGGGAAGTGGAATTGTGCACTCGCATAAGACGTTCATCAAATTCACGCCGATGTGTTCCCGTTCGTCAAATGCGGGGTGCCATATCCTTTGCAAAAGTATCGCACTCGTAGTAATTGCAAATATGCATTACAAATCCTTCTCCTAAGGTAAAACAGCATTACAAATTTCATTTTTCATGCAGCTGAGGGAATTTGCCATGCGATTTCTACTAGTACGATACTTTTGCAGCTCATATACCACAGGGTGCCTTGAAACGGCTCGTGAAAGGTTTCGAAGGCGATTTCGTGCGCGTCCAAGCAAATCTTGTCCACCTGCAGCTCGTCCCAGGGAACGAACTTGCTTTTCTCCGCCGCGGCTCGTTCGTACGCGGCGTATTTCCCGCGAAACGGGCCCTGAAACGGAAAGTGCCAGATAGTATTGCGGGCAAGGAACTCTGGTCTGGACTTTATCGAATTTTCCACGTGGAGCGCTGCGTCGTCACTTCTTTTTTCCGTCGACGTCGTCGCGGTCGGTGTTGCATGTTGCAAAACCTTTCCCGCAGAAAAAGCTTTAGTATGCTCGGAGCCAGAGCTCGATTCGTTTTTGATCGACGCAGGAAGAAAAGCCGGCACAACTGTTTCCGCTGCAATATCTTTACGAGCATCCTGCAGCCCGTTTGGTGCCACAGTTGTCGTCGTCCTGGGGCGGGCAGGAGCTACAGCCTTGCTCAGGCCAACATCCACGGCGGCCGTAGAGGACTTTACGACATCCACTCCTGGGCCCGTCGTAGTATCGATGGTGGCTTGCAGTTTCTCCTCTCGTGCTGCTGGTGCCTTGTCTTCTATGTCGTATAGTCCTTCCAAGGTACTGGCATGCGAAAGTGCAACATGTCCTTGACCTCCACGCCCGCACATGTTGTCTTCTCGTGTGCAGGTGGTACGCACTGGGGGTCCTGGTACTCCTTCTACGGTGTTTTTCACACTCGGTACACGGCGTTCCACATGGGTTAGTACTTCTTCACTACGTTTTGATATTTTCGGACGGAGCTCGAGCGCAGGGGAAGATGGGGCTCTAACTCTATCGTCCCTGCTTTCGTCTACACCACGACCTACTGGCGCGGTAGAAAGCTCCAACGACCCACTTTCCTCCTTTACTTTCCGAGGAGAAATGCAAATATTATCGTCTCCTGGTGATCCTCTTCCCTCATCTTTGCGACGGTGGTGCCGCGGCCCCGACGGGTTCTTGCCCTGTTGGGTGCTCTCCGTGCGTGGTAAGAACCGTTCCTCACGCTCAGGAAGCAGGTTCCGATGCTTGGTCTCGCGATGAAATGGCCTTTCCAGGTCGTCGTCTGGCGCAGCTGCGGGTAGTGATCTCTTTGCGGAAGTAGAGGATGAAAATCCTTTATTCAGCCTTGACGACGCCTGGTGAACCAGCACTCCGCGCGCAGTGGTTCTCGTCCTTTGCCGGCATTTCTTTGTGCCAGGAAGCAGATCCTCGCTAGCCGTGCTAGAGAAGGACATAGACGAGGAAGACGTTGACAATGAAGGGCTATAATCTTCTGGATGATCAACACGACCCCGCTGCGGAAAAACTCCTCCTCGCGATTTGAGTTTAGAAGATCCTCCGTTCTTCTCCTTCCCCCGGCGGCAACCCCGCTCGTCTTCACTGGAGGAGGCGAGGAGCGGTGGGTGGCGAACTACAGGTGGGTGGTGTGCCTGTCCACCTGCACCTTTTTCTCTCGTCCCGCTACTGCAGCTCCACCGCATGTTATTTGTACTTGGCATGTATACCAAAGACCGCGGACGCGATTTTATCTGTTCCTCCGACGAGGAAGAATTAGAGGACCCCTCTGACGATGAAGCACGACGACCCCGTGCTGGTGGGCCCCTGCGTAAAGGAAGTAAATCCGGTCTTGCACTGTGTCTCTGGCGTAGTAGCTCGTCGCGTTGCACTCGTCCTTGTCTTGAGGGTGCAGTAGTTTGCTCCATCGGGAGCAGTGCCGTAGATTTATTTCTCGTCGTTGTACTGGCCATAGTGGACGACTGTTTTATCGTCAACTTCGATCTTGTAGTCTTGGTGGTACAATTTCGTTCTTGATGTCTGTAAGGCGCATCCTCTGAGGAATCTGATATCGGGTTGTATTCAACTTCACGTCCGCCCTGGACACACGCTGGTCGATAATGATTGGCACGCTCGCCTTTGGAACTACTGCTTCCAGGTCGGCAAAGGCGCTCCCCCGGTATGTGTAGCTCTTTGCGACTGCGGCGTTCGTGAGGGATTTGCTTCCGTGTGCAGGAATTTCTACTTCTTGCGGGCGATAGGCCGCGCTTGTTGCGGTCCGTAATACTGGAAGAGGACGGCATACTCGCGGTTCCGTAATATAAATGTATGATGGTGTCGTCAGATTTGCTGTACAGAGATGAGAAGACGCAGCTTCAGTACAATCTTCCGGCAAACGCCATGATTTGTAGTTAGGGCTGGAACTTATTCCCAACTTCTTTTTCTTCACACAGAACAAGTCGAAAACAAACTGTAGTTTCTACTTACGTCCTTCCACAGGCTCAAGTAGTTCTGAACGTATCCTTAGCGTTAGCCTGGGTTCATTTACAAACTTCTCTCCACACGATATTTCACTTGTAGCTAAAAGTTTTTTTTTTCCTGTTTCATCACAAATAATGTGCACAGTTCATGTACAAACATACACGTAGATGTACTACACAGTTCCAATATAGACGAAGACGTCTTCGTTCTGTAGGCAGGAAAAAACCCAACGGAAAATAACGCGTCCACCAGATGGAATCCAAAAATGTAGTAAAATCCCATCGTTCATAGATTGTTGTACATCGTTGCGGCGCCTTCGTTCAAGATTGTTGTACACTTCCTGTGTGAAGAAGCAGCTCTTTGGATCCTCCTCCGGGAACGTAGACCAAAAACTCTTTGAAAACAAGATCGTTGCTGCTATTGTGTCAACGGGAGGAGAAAAGCGTACCATTCGATTGGTCCCCGTAACAAAAAAAAAAATCGAACGTATACTTCAAGAAACACAAGCGGCCGCATAGCCGCCAGCACGGCTGCATCAAGAACTTTATCGAGAACTTTGGGTGTCATGATCTACCGGCACCAGCCTAGCTGCGCCTAATGCTGCACGCGACGCGGATTTTTCCGGTTGATTTTGAATACCGTCAGTTCTTTTCTCGTCCGCTGCACTCACTGTGTTCAACATAATTCCTCCTCCAGAAAAAAACTGGAGCAACCACTTGAAACTCGCAAGAAAAATCGCGGTTTGCGGCACCCACAAGGCGCACCGCAGCGTCGCGCCCCGGAACAGCGCCGGGAGGCTATGAGAGTGCACAACCCTGCCTCCCCCTCATTTGTCATGCAAAATACCAAACTCACCCTCTGCCTCTTGATCCTGTTTGCATGACAAGTTCTAGCAGCCCAAATAGGACTACACTCCTGCCCAAATTTGTCATCCAACTTTGTATTTGTGCTGATGGTTCTTGTATTGCTGTTCATGCAATACAAATGAGGGGGAGTGGGAGTTGTGCACTCTCATAGAAGCCTTCGGTCTTGGCGATGGTGAAGAGCGCGTGGGTATCAGCTGTAAAAATGTCTGTGTCTGGAAAAATTCATGTTTGTCATGCTTGTCTGGCATGACGCTTAAATCTGTCATGCACGTTACCCAAAACTCCGTTTTTCTGTGATGCAAAAGCGCAGTTTGTCATGCAGAATAGGCAACACCTGGGAGCTCAGAAACAAACTTGTCATGCTGAGTCAGCATTTGTGCGTCATCATGAGACGCCACCCAGCATCACAAGTTCCCAGACCCAGACATTCTTGCATTTGATAGTGGGGGAGGTGTCGGTAGTTGAAAAGTTTGGTCGAGGAAGGTGTTCTATCAAATGTAAAAGTGTCTGGGTCTGGAAGAATGCAACTTGTCATGCTAAATCTGAAGCATGCAAAAATCTGTGTTGCATGATTACCAAAAGTCGTCCAGTTTTGACCAAGTCGGGAGGAAGTTTGTCATGCAGGATAGGCATGAGAGGGATCGCACAGAATCTGTCACGCTAGGTCCTGCATTCCAGACCTCATGGGTCATGGAAAAGCTGCATAACAAATCGCGCATTCTTCCAGACCCAGACATTTTTGCATTTGATATGTTCCGGTCGTAGCAGAGCGCCGCGCCGCACCTGCTTTATTTCCAGCTTGTTCTCGAGCACCAGAAGTAAATCTTTTTGCTTGTTCGACGGTGGAGGTCGAAGACTCAACTTGCAAATTCGCTGCCGTCGCCCGGTCCACCTGCATCCTGAGTTTCGCCAAATCCAGGGGCGTGGTGACAAAGCACGCAATGCTGCCGGAAACGCAGGCGCAGGCAAAGGTCAGGAACGCTGGTTTGGAGACTGGAGGAGGAGGAGGAGTTCCTGTTGCTCTAGACGGAGAATTTGTAGTAGCACGACCACCTTCACCTGTTGCACTTAATGCAGCTTCCCTCGCCGTTGAGGCCGCCTTCTCTTCTTTTGTCTTCCGCGTACTAGTCGTCGATCTACTTCTGTGGTACACCTCCAGCGCCTTTTCCTCCAGCTGTTCGTACAGTGCCAGGTTGATGTATAACAGTACACAACCCCCCCTCCCCCTCATTTGTATAGCATGAACGGCAATACAAGCATCAGCAAGAATGCCGGTTTTGCATAATACATTTGCACTGGGTTATAGTGCTAATGGGGCTACCAGAACTTGTCGTGCAAACAGTGCCAAGAGGCAAAGGGTGAGTTGGGTATTTTGCATGACAAATGAGGAGAAGGGGGAGTTGTGCACTGTCATATGATGGCCGTCTGCGGCCCAAACGCCGCCAGCGTCGCACCGTACGCCCGGTACAAGCCCCGGACGCCCTCGGTCTGGAGGATTTTCCGCACCGCGTCGCAGGCATTGTTGTAGTAGAAGGTTTTATTCTTGTGTGGTCTCTCTGCAGGCAGCATCGTACTTTGCCGCAACTTCTCCACCTCCCGGAGTGACTGCTGGACCTGCAGTCGCTCTTTCACCACGTCGACCGGCCGCTATGAGAGTGCACAGGAACAAGAACCGCTCCGCGTCCACCTCAACATACCAAATGTGAACTATGGCCCAGTCCGCTCTTTTGGATTCTTACGAAAGCGATACAGTTCGCACACACAAACTTCAGAAGCTGTCCGAACGGCAGTACTGTTGGGCAAGACGCTTCTCATCCACAGGCCAAATGTTCGCTGGAGGTGCTTACTTATACTATTTCTGACCATGCCTCGCTTGCTTCAAATGTTGGGGGGTAATGGGAGTTGTTCCTGTGCATCCTCATCATAGACACCACAAAATGCAGGAAATCGCCTCCGCCCCGAGCCCGGCGAGGAAGTCGCGCGTGATTTGCTGGGACCGGCATGAAGTTGTTGAAGTGGCTCCTGTACTGGAAGTTGATGAAAATAAGGCATTCTCGTAGTTCAAGGGACTCCTTGGATCGGTTCTCAGCATCTCGTACGTGGTCATGTACAAAGCGCCCGCGGGTAAACTACCCAAAACCGCGACGAAAAAGCCCTCGTACAGATTGCCCTTGGAAAAATGGGCCCGCCAGCTCGGCTTCGCCGTGTCGTGGTTCTTGTTGTTCTGCTGCAGTAGTACGTCGACCTGCATGCGCGCCTTCAGCGTGTCCAGCGGGTGCGTCGCCATCTTGCCCAAGCACGCGGCCGCAGAGCTGGCGAGGACCGTGTGGGCGAGAGACGGCTGGCGTGGGGCGGGAGTGGGAGGTGCGGCCGTACTGGCATCCGTAGGTGGTGGTCCTCGTGCGGGGGTGTCAGAGCTACTACTTCCCGTCATCTGTGGCGCAGAAGCCGGTGCTGAGATGCTCTTTTACATGCGAGAAGCACCGAAGAAGAAGAAGAAGCCGAGGGGGACGCGGCTGGTGGGGCGTTGTGTCTATGCTCCGTTCTCTCGCAAGTTCACGCACTGGTCACCAGAAAACGTAGTGGTTAATTTTGGGAGAGTGCTTTCTTACTACTAAGAACGCGTACACAAGCACAACTGGTGAGAGAGATGGTGGTGGAAGCTACTAGCCAACTTTGTCTCACAAGTACACAGTGACAACCACGTGCTTCACAACCGCACATACCGCAGATGCGACCGCGAGCTGGAACACAGACAAATACCTGGTCGGCGAGTACTTCCCACTGTGAAAAGGAAAACGAAGGACAAGCCTTTTGTGACTTCGCTTCCGCAGTGTAGTTGCACCTCAGAGCCGCGCCGGGGACGCGCGGACCCCCCCCGCGCCACGTCTACGCCCCCCCTGCGCTTCTTTGCGCGCGGGGCCGTCAGTAAACGAAGGAGGCGGGAGGGCGGAGACAACAAACACAACGCCACGGGCGAATAACCTGGCCCCTTGCAGGAGGCCGCGCCCGGGCCGGCGGGGCGCAGGCAACACACGAGCCGGCGGGCCCACCGCGGCACCGGCGCACAGGGCGCCAGGAGCGCGGCGCGTTTGCGCCGGCTGGCCAGCCGCCGCGAGCGGGGGGACATGCGTAGCGGCCCGCGCTGGTGTGAATGGCGAAGGCCCGCCCGCCACCCGGCGGGCCCTCCTGCTGCTGCGCCCCGGCTGGCACTTCTTTCGATGGCCGGCTATTTCCTTCCATGACGATGTGCCCGAGGCGGCCGCCCGCGGCTCCGGTGCGTGGTCTCCTTTCAAAGCCTGCCCCCCTTGCCGATGAGGCGGCCGGCTTCTGGCATGGCTTCGGCGCGCAGCACCTGGACCACTGTCGCGTCGTTGCCTCTCACGGAGGTCTTGCCCAGGCCGCAATCCGTAGCGATCATCTTGCGCAATCCGTAGCGAGCTGTGCTTCCTCTCCGGCAACGGGTAGAACGGCTACCCGGCGGAATCCCCAGCCGCGCCATCCTATACTGGCTTTCAATTGCAATTTGCTATACTCGGCACGAAGGGGAACGTGGTAGAAAACATATTCTTTGCAGAGTAGCTCTCAAAACAAGATACTGGCTGCGGTCTTTCGTCTGTCTCCCAAGTCTCAGGTCAGTGCTACCACTCCAAAACCCTCTCCTGCCCTCCAGAAAGCACTAAACACTACTTTCTCTCAGTCCCAGACCAAGTAGATGCGACGGGAAACTCAAGTAGCTGAACCTCGTGGGCCTATAAAAGGCCACACGGCGCGATTGCAAACTGACGTGTGGTGCCAGAAGTAAGTAGACCAACGTCAAAAAGAAGGGACAAGTAAGTATCCCAGCCAGCCTATCGCGGACTGAGTATTGCTCAGTTGACTTGCTTATTCGCGTCTTACGACCGTACTGGTGCTTTCTACAAGGCCTGCAAATTATTCAGGGGTGCAGCATTCACTTCGATTTTTTACTTCATTCTGGAGGCATTTGACCTGGATATATCAATTTCCAGCTCCGCTGCCGCTTTGCCGTTGATCACTGTTTTTTCGGTGCTTTAGGCGCGCGGCTGCATGCAGTGGATGGTAATGGGATCCTCCTCCGATTCGTTGTTCTGCCGCCGGTACTCTTGCACTGCTCGTAAAACATCAACCCAGGTATCTGCTTCGCGCAGGAAGCGGCGCTCTGCTGTGGGGGCAGCTACGGAAGCTTCTACAGACAACTGCATTTCCTCTTCTGCTTCTCCCCACACGTCGCTTTCTTCGTGCGACGGCGTTGGCAAACCGCTGCTACAACTGGGACCGCTGACACACTTGTTCGCCTCCGCACTGGTTTTTCCGATTTTGCCTTGGGCCGCACGGGTTGGCGCTGAATCCTTTTCCTTGGACACCCCTTCCACATAAAACATGAGGTCCTTGAGAAAACTCCTCTTCGAATACCTTGATGGTGCATGAGGTCCTTGATGGTGTAGCGCCGCATACAAGGGAAATTCGCTTCGCAGTTCCAGCAGCGCTTGGCCACGCTTCGTGGTGCAAAACTGGACGATGTTGCAGAACAGACGGAGGTCCTGGATAAATTTGTCCGCCTCCTCCCGCGTTTCGACAAAGAAACTTCTCGGCCGCCTTGTTTCCAGGTGTTTTCCATTCGAAAAGCGAATCGCCCACATCGGTCCAGCCACGCCCATCTCCTCTTCTTCAAGCTGTATGTTCACGACGTTCTCGTCCAGGGCTGGAACCCAGTTGTCGTCTGGCCACGAGATCTGTACCGCCGCGTCCAAAAAGCCGAAGCAGGCCAGATCAAAATCGCGGTCCCTGCGCGAGAGCGGGGTGGTGCGGGCGTAACACGGCTCACGGAGCGTCCCGGAAAGCATATCAACGGCAAAACCGATCAAGCAGCCGCTCCAACGTTCATCCTCGGCCACTGTTCGCGGATCCGGACCAATCGCAAGGTATGCCGGCTGCCGTCTTTGCTCTTCCAAGTCTCGTAGTGTCTCGATATTGTTGGCGGTCCACAAGCACTTCCCCTCGTGGGTCAGCATCCGGTCCGGGTCGGTGGCGATCTTCACGATCTGCTCCTCAAGTACCTGGGTCTCCAGAAAGAGAGTATTAGGCGGTAGCCCGCAGTCCGCTTCCAGTCTCTTCGGCAATGCGAGTGCGAAATTGGCTCCGGCCAAGTCGCACTCTCGGCTCAGTGCGCTGCGCAAAGTATCCAACACTCGAAACTCCCGCAAACAGCCCACCGACGATGGGTATCCGTAGACTTCGTTCTGGTCGTATCGGCCTGTGGGAATTGTAAACACCGACTTTATGATGATGTCCTCCCGAAACTTAAGAACACATAGATGTCGATCAGAAAACCCAAGGTGCCTACATCTACAACTTTGAAGAACGAGCAGACAACTATTCGTATTGATTTCTTAGCGACACTTCTTTCACGGACCACGAAAGTAATGAAGCACATTAAGACAAACCACACTCTCGTGAAGATTCACATAAAAAACGTAGAAATACTATATCGCAGCGGCATGGCAACAATCAGCGAGCGCGCGTTCACCAGCACCTGACCACCGAGGCCGAAAAGGAGAAACTCCACCGCCGGGCCGAGGTTTCCCGGTCGCAGATTGCAGTCTTCGACGCCTTTGGGAATGCACATTGGGAAGCCACCAGACCATCGCTGAATTGCATCGTCCATAATGTCTGCACCCTCGTCGTACAGTTCCTGCAGTAACAAGTCGACCCGATCGGCGTCGAGCTGAAAACTATCCGAAATGCGCTTCATCGTTTGTGCGAATTTTTTCCAGGCGGTATCCTTATCAAATGGAAAAGTGTCTGGGTCTGGAAGAATGCGCGAATTGTCACGCAGCTTTTCCATGATCCATGAGGTCTGGAATGCAGGACCTAGCATGACAGATTCTGTGCGATCTTTCTCATGCCTATCCTGTATGAGCAACTGCCTCCCGACTTGGTCAAAACTGGACGACTTTTGGTAATCATGCAACACAGATTTTTGTATGCTTCAGATTTAGCATGACAAGTTGCATTCTTCCAGACCCAGGCATTTTTACATTTGATAATCCTGCTTTACCGAAGAGACTTTTTCTCCCAATTGGTCCTGGAACGTGAGAAGCTTTTCCGCACGGTGGAGTTGGACCGCCGTCGACCCGAGCGCGCTCGAGCGGAGGTGATTCGGCCAATGAATTTTCGCCATGCGCTCCTCGAAACGGCGTTCCCAAATGTTGTTGTTGAACTGGAAGAGCGGCTTGCGTTTCTTTTTGCTGCCGTTCCCCGCGTCCGCGTCCCCTTGCTGGCTGGAACATGACCCGCCCTCCTCGGCCTTCGCCAGTTGTTTTTCGTAGTCCGCGTCGAACTTCGGCAGCTCCGGAACCGAAAAATTCGCCTTCCGCGCTTCCTCGCGTTTTTCGCAGACAATGGCTGCGGAATCTACCCCCACGGCCGCCGCGACCTCGAGCGCCATGGCCTTCGGGCAGTATTTTGTGCGGGGCTCGCGCGGGATGACCACCAGCTCGTCCCCCTCGCACAGCGCGATCACGGGCTGTGAGGGGACGCAGTCGGCCTTGCCGGGTGTAGCCGTTTTGATCACCTTCTGTGCCGCCTCGGATACCTTTCCGATGAGTTTTGCGAAATCCGGTCCCCCCGGCTCCCAGTTCATGGCCGCTTCCAGTGCGGACCGAGACAAGAACGCTCCCTCCTCGTGTAGACGGAACTTCTGGGGGACTGTCAACATCTTGATGTCCTTGCTTTCGCCCGGGCCGGAAATGGAAGATCCGCCCTCTGCGTCCGACATCTGAATTTGGTACTTACTCCTGCTGAGGCTTTGCAAAGAGAAGTGCTGGCGACACGACAACTAGAGTGTTCTAACGATGGCTGCTTGCGTCGCTACTTGATCTCGGCCACCACTTCCCGCAATCAGGTTTGAGTCACAGTAGCAATTGTGAAATGCCAAAAATTCTTCGGAAGTGCAAAAAGATAAGTCTATTCTCCTATGCATCTATCGCACGTGTTGTTTTCACACGTTTTGCTTTTACCAGCGATGAAGGTTCCTGTTTTCGATGAGAGTTTCGAGCGTCGGTTTGAAGACTGCGGCCAATTTGCAAGACACAATCTAGTTTGGGGTGCGGGAACGCTTTCTAGGTAAAAGACCACAACAAAAACGACCGAGGACGAACATGGACCCTGTACCCAACTCGACCTTCTTCCTCTCTTTTCACTCGCACACAGCACCACGACAGAAACGACAAGAACTTTTGGCCCGCGACAAAAAAAGATGCGCCGTTCTGAGGCAACACGCTTGCGGCACCATTGAAACTGAAAGCGACCAATTGATTTCCTATTTGTATGAAACAATCGCACATTCTCAGGCTGCATTCTGTCGAATCGTGTTGCGTTCGAAACAATCGTAACAAGGAACCCTAGTTCAAAAAAAAATCTCGAAGGAACATCCAGAAAGGGGGTGAGGCAGTACAGCAGTAGATCTTTCTTATTTGAAGCAAACAGTCTTCAGCTTCACTAATTTAAAGTTCCGCCTCATTTGCATTTCATTTCGACTTCCTAGTCCTACCAAGCCCGGGTCGAATAAACAAATCCATGAAATTGTTTTTCTCTCAACTACCAAGAAATAGGCTATTATATATTGACAGTGTGCTCTGCGGAAACCGAGTGTCCATTTTTTGCTATTTTCCCATCATCTCCCGAAGCCGAAAAGGGGGAGCGATGCTCCGGACGAAAGCCAAAATTTTGTATTTTCCCATCATAAAAAATCCAGCGCCCCGCCCTGGAACGCACTTTGCGTTTTGACCTATTTTCCCATCATGTCGGCAACCCCGGACCCAAGCCAAAAAGTTGCTTTTTCCCATCATAAAAAATCCAGCGTCCCGCCCTGGAACGCGCTTTGCGTTTTGACCTATTTTCCCATCATCCCCCGAAGCCGAAAAAGGGGAGCGCTGATCAGGACGAAAGCCAAAATTTTGTATTTTCCCATCATAAAAACTCCAGCGTCCCGCCCTGGAACGCACTTCGCGTTTTGACGTATTTTCCCATCATGTCGGAAACCCTGGACCCGAGCCAAAAAGTTGCTTTTTCCCATCATAAAAAATCCAGCGTCCCGCCCTGGAACGCGCTTTGCGTTTTGACCTATTTTCCCATCATCCCCCGAAGCCGAAAAAGGGGAGCGCTGATCAGGACGAAAGCCAAAATTTTGTATTTTCCCATCATAAAAACTCCAGCGTCCCGCCCTGGAACGCACTTCGCGTTTTGACGTATTTTCCCATCATGTCGGAAACCCTGGACCCGAGCCAAAAAGTTGCTTTTTCCCATCATAAAAAATCCAGCGTCCCGCCCTGGAACGCGCTTTGCGTTTTGACCTATTTTCCCATCATCCCCCGAAGCCGAAAAAGGGGAGCGCTGATCAGGACGAAAGCCAAAATTTTGTATTTTCCCATCATAAAAACTCCAGCGTCCCGCCCTGGAACGCACTTCGCGTTTTGACGTATTTTCCCATCATGTCGGAAACCCTGGACCCGAGCCAAAAAGTTGCTTTTTCCCATCATAAAAAATCCAGCGTCCCGCCCTGGAACGCGCTTTGCGTTTTGACCTATTTTCCCATCATCCCCCGAAGCCGAAAAAGGGGAGCGCTGATCAGGACGAAAGCCAAAATTTTGTATTTTCCCATCATAAAAACTCCAGCGTCCCGCCCTGGAACGCACTTCGCGTTTTGACGTATTTTCCCATCATGTCGGAAACCCTGGACCCGAGCCAAAAAGTTGCTTTTTCCCATCATAAAAAATCCAGCGTCCCGCCCTGGAACGCGCTTTGCGTTTTGACCTATTTTCCCATCATCCCCCGAAGCCGAAAAAGGGGAGCGCTGATCAGGACGAAAGCCAAAATTTTGTATTTTCCCATCATAAAAACTCCAGCGTCCCGCCCTGGAACGCACTTCGCGTTTTGACGTATTTTCCCATCATGTCGGAAACCCTGGACCCGAGCCAAAAAGTTGCTTTTTCCCATCATAAAAAATCCAGCGTCCCGCCCTGGAACGCGCTTTGCGTTTTGACCTATTTTCCCATCATCCCCCGAAGCCGAAAAAGGGGAGCGCTGATCAGGACGAAAGCCAAAATTTTGTATTTTCCCATCATAAAAACTCCAGCGTCCCGCCCTGGAACGCACTTCGCGTTTTGACGTATTTTCCCATCATGTCGGAAACCCTGGACCCGAGCCAAAAAGTTGCTTTTTCCCATCATAAAAAATCCAGCGTCCCGCCCTGGAACGCGCTTTGCGTTTTGACCTATTTTCCCATCATCCCCCGAAGCCGAAAAAGGGGAGCGCTGATCAGGACGAAAGCCAAAATTTTGTATTTTCCCATCATAAAAACTCCAGCGTCCCGCCCTGGAACGCACTTCGCGTTTTGACGTATTTTCCCATCATGTCGGAAACCCTGGACCCGAGCCAAAAAGTTGCTTTTTCCCATCATAAAAAATCCAGCGTCCCGCCCTGGAACGCGCTTTGCGTTTTGACCTATTTTCCCATCATCCCCCGAAGCCGAAAAAGGGGAGCGCTGATCAGGACGAAAGCCAAAATTTTGTATTTTCCCATCAGAAAAACTCCAGCGCCCCGCCCTGGAACGCACTTCGCGTTTTGACGTATTTTCCCATCATGTCGGAAACCCTGGACCCGAGCCAAAAAGGTGCTTTTTCCCATCATAAAAAATCCAGCGTCCCGCCCTGGAACGCGCTTTGCATTTTGACCTATTTTCCCATCATCCCCAGAAGCCGAAAAAGGGGAGCGCTGATCAGGACGATAGCCAAAATTTTGTATTTTCCCATCATAAAAACTCCAGCGTCCCGCCCTGGAACGCACTTCGCGTTTTGACCTATTTTCCCATCATGTCGGAAACCTTGGACCCGGGCCAAAAAGTTGCTTTTTCCCAGCATAAAAAATCCAGCGTCCCGCCCTGGAACGCGCTTTGCGTTTTGACCTATTTTCCCATCATCCAATGAAGCCGAAAAAGGGGAGCGCTGATCACGACGGAAGCCGAACTTGTGTAATTTCCCATCATAAAAACTCCAGCGTCCCCTCGTGGAACGCACCTCGCGTCTTGACCTATTTTCCCATCATGTCGACCCCGGACCAAAGCCAAAAAGTCCAAGTACCTTTTTTCCATACCACGTGGTGCGGGAGGTGCACCACAGGAAATGAGGGCGTAGTGACAGCCTACAGTGACGCACATCAACTCACAACATCAGTAATTAATGCAGCAGATTGATGCCAGTAACAGCATGCGTTTATTTTCCAAAAAGATCGTGGGGCTTCCTTTCCATATTGAATTTTTCTGACGTCAAAATCGAATACGTCCCTTGGGTACTTCAGATGGTCAAGACACACCACTCAAAATGAAAAGCAAAGAAACCGGAGATGCTAGTTTTACTGTAAAAAACCCGAGAACGCACTGAAATATTGATTTACAAACTTCGCATCCCGAGGCGATCATCGCCTACCCGGGGTGGCCGACATTGAAGAGATCAAAAAGAAGATTGAAAGAGCATCCGCGGTCACAAAAGGATGAACCTCTCTTCCTGACAGGATCCAAGTAGAGAATGTCCTCTTGTGTATGGTTTTTACGACCAGACAGTGTTCATCAACTGCAACGACGTTCTGTCGACAATAAAGTTGAACTCATAAAAAGAGGACGCCACCAAGACTTGCAGCATGGACAGCACACATGAGGCAATATGGACCGATGAAAGTCATGCAGTATGGTTGGATACTATGCACATGCACTCGACATCACGATCACGATCACGAACACAAGAAAAACGAACTCTATCGGGTGCGATCAGCACAAGCAAAGCACGAGCACGGCGGCGCCAGCTCTTGCTTCTCCCCCGGGGGGCTCATTTATTCCTCGACCAAGGCTCTAAAATCACACTCAAAGTCACGGGAGGAATTGCCACGAGTCTGTGCGTGTGGACGACCCCCACAGCGCCGCAGCTCTTTTGCGTCCTTTGTCACTGTGTATTCAGCGCTACAAACTCGGACAAAGGAACACAATGGCGCGAACATTCTACGCATAAAACCCCTTATCAAGTGTAAAAATGTCTGGGTCTGGAAGAAGGCACGATTTGTCATGCTGCTTTTCCATGGCCCATGAGGTCTGGAATGTCGGACCTAGCATGACAGATCCTGCGAGATCTTTCTTATGCCTATCCTGCATGAGCAACTACCTCCCGACTTGGTCAAAATTGGGCGACTTTTGGTAATCATGCAACACAGATTTTTGCATGCTGCAGATTTAGCATGACAAGTAGCAATCTTCCAGACCCAGACACTTTTACATTTGATACCCCTTCGGCTTGTACCATTTGCTTTTCTTGGCGTCGACCTTCTCCTTCGCGGGCGTTTTGTTCTTGGCCGTACGGGGTGGGACCGGTTTTTTCTCCTCCGAGGAATCACCCTGCGCCTCCCAGTAGTCATCCTCCTCCGCCTCCAGTTCCTCCTCCAGCTCACGCTTCTTCCTCTCGGCGATGAGCTGCTGGGCCTTCTTCTTCCAGTAAACCGTATTCAGCGCGAGCATCTCGTCAGCCGACCATTTTTTCATGACCATCTTCTTCTTCATGGCCATCTTCTTCATGCTTGCCATCTTGTTTTCCTTCGGCATGATGACGAAGTGTATTCCTTAATCGAGGTGGAGAAAAAACGCGGTGCCCTGCCTTGTTGGTGAAAGATTTGGAATGGCGCAGCAATTTACTACCTTCGTGACGTGAGGATTGGAAGCAGTTCTAACTTCTATGTGTATCTCGATATCGACGAAACTCGAAAAAATACCGACCAAGAATTACCGCGCTCGATAGTGCCACACTCTCCTCACGCTTCGAGGCGAACATCCTGAACTCGATCGATACTATGGCTATCTTCTCGTGGCTGCTGCAGTACTGCCTGTGGCACTGGCACAAACGACGACTCTTTTCCCTCAGGAAAAACCAGGATACAAAAAAAGAACGACGTGCGTTTCGCGAATTAATATCACTGCAAGTCACAAGAGCTACAGTAGAGGACAAAAAGAACCGCACGAAAAGAATGACAGGGGTCCTCTAGCTCCTCGAAACCTGCGCGTTTTCATAGCTGTTGCTTTTTGCGCTGGAGGTTGGAAGTTGAGTTTAATCATGCTTTCTCCAAATACTTATCTCGCCAACCTTCGACTCTCTTTTTACGATATTTCATCAGAGTTATCCGAGGCCTTTGATTTTTCAATAACATGGAAGTGGAACATCGTCCCCCCGGCAAACGCCGGAATAAACAACAACTCTCAAAAATATTCAAATCAGCTCATCTGCGGTCGCGAGAAGATGGAGTTCCTTTGATTGGGGAGGTTCGTCTAAGTTTCAGCTCAAGTGCTTGATGTGATTCCTTTTTATGAATGTCGCGCCCGGAGGGCGATATTGGTAACCAAATGCGTGCGCGAAAATCTAACCAGCGCGAAAGCCTAACCAGCCGCGCGGCGAAAGCGCGGTTGCCACCACCATTTCTTTTTAATTAGAGTCCCACTTTTTTTAATTAGAATCCCACTGCTATCCCGGGTCATCGGAGGCTTCCGGATTCGCATTCAAAGCTTATCGCAGGAGCCTGCGGGCCGCCGCGGGCTCCACCACTTCCCCGCGGCCCTAAAGGGCCGCGGACAACTACTGTCGCCCGCGGCGGCCCGCAGGCTCCTGCGATAAGCATTGAATGCGAAATCCGGTCTGCTAGCTCGCAGCGGGGCATCCTTTCTAGCCCCCTGCATGACAAACTGGCCCCCGGGCCCGGGAGGTATGTGGAAGGCCGAAAACCCGCAAACCCTTCCGGGCCACCAAAATCGGCCATTTCAGACCCGGGGAAGATGCCGAATTTCTGCTCAAAACCCAGGGCAAATGGGGATTTTGTGACATACCCCCGCCCGCTTCTAGTGCGGTTTTTTTTTCCCAATCGCGATGGTACGGCGCAAGCGCGCGCCCGCCGGACCGCCCTTGGTGGCCAGTTTCTAAGCCTGCCGGGGGTTCTCGATTTCTTTTAATTTTCGCGTTTCTTTCTGGTTTCTAAGTGGCCCCAGCGACCTGCACATTTTTACCGCCCGCATCTGACGGGCAGTTTTGAAGCCTGCGGAGGGATTGCGCTTTTGCGCAATTTTTCATCTTTTTTCATTTTCCAAGTGGCCCGGGCGATCTGCACATTTTCACCGCCCCCACCTGGGTGGCAGTTTTGAAGCCTGCGGGGGGATTGCGCTTTTGCGCAATTTTTCATCTTTTTTCATTTTTCAAGTGGCCCGGGCGATCTGCACAAAATCCGACGATTGCTTCCGCCCACGTTATGAAGCAATTTTTTGCCATTTTTTTCCAATTTTTTCCAGTTACGAAGCGGCCCAAGGCTTCCGGACAGGTCGCGGGCCTGCTTCTCCAACGCAGCTGGCCACCGGGCGGAGCAAAAAATAGTCCGTCTCTTTTTCAGATATCAAGTGGGCCAAACCGCAAAAGTGCGCTTTTTTCACCTTCTCCCGCTTGGTTTCTGCCGTTTTTGCGACATTTTTGACCTCCTGGCCATTTTCCCATCTGGTCCGCTTTTTTTCCCTTCTCCCGCTTCATTTCTGGCCATTTCCCTGACCTTCACGCCTCCCGGCGGTTGCCCTATATGGTAACGGCAACTGCCTTCGCGCTGCGTTTGCTAAGCAATATCGCAAGCGCGCAGAGCGCGCGCGCCGGCTTCGTGGGCCGGCGCGCGCTCTGCGCGCGCGCGCGCACGCATTTGGTTACCAGATTACTGAACAACAACAAGAACAAATCAAATACAAATAATTATACTTACTTTTACAAGCCGTACGCAAAAATCTGTCGTATGGGGAGGCTGCCTGGCTTCATGGGGGAAAGCCAATTCTACTTTCTGTCTTTGTCGCAAGCTTCACCAGAAACAAATCTATTGTCGGGTGTGAAATTATTTTGAGAAGAACAAACCTCGCTGAAAGTTCGCTGTCGGTCAGATGTGTGGCTGGTTCGGAGGTGAGTTGAAGTTGTTGCAGAAGGACGCGATTTTTCATTCAAAAGACGAACATTAGACGTATGCAGTCGGCGAGGACGCTTGCAGCTGTAAGGAAGTATTGATAGACCACCCAAATTTCCTGGACGAAATATAGTGTCTAGTAGTGTAGTTCTTTGATTTATTTGCTCAAGCCTTTTTCATCTTCATCTTGCCTTTCTCTGCGACGCCAGCTGCCGGCTGCTCCTCGATGACGGTGCAGTCCAGAATCTCGTCCAAGGTTAGCTTCATCATTTCCTCGTCCGGACTGAACGTTCCCATTGTCGCCGCTACGTGTTCCAAGAACAGCTGCAGGGCTTGCACTTGGCGAACGTGCTGAGCGCCTTTCAGTTCGGCCCAGTCGCAGTGCGGTTTCAGCTGTGAAACATATCTTTGTGACTTGTTGAAGAGCTCTTTCCAGTACTTCGTGTGCTGTACCTGAAAAATGATTTTTGTGTACTTTGGAAAATTTCTGCGCTCGATGATCCCAACCTCGTAATCTCAATCTCCTTCTTCTTCTTCGTGTCTTTGAATCAGCATTACTCTTTCGCCTTCCTCAGCAGGTGACCACTAAATATAAAGTTCGTACTACCTTTCCCATCCACGGCACGCATTCTGCTACCGATGTTTTTTCCGCGATCCTTTGCTTCTGGCCGTCTCGATCCTTAGCGAGACTCAAAGCCCAACTATCCATCTCGGCCTCGAGTGTCGTCTTTTTTGCCGATGCGGCGATTTGTTGCCGGGTCTGGTCAGCTTGTTCGGACTGAAAGTTCACGGACTTCCTTCCGGATGCGCCGCCCATCGCCTGGATCTTTACTTTTTTGACGCAGCTCTGCGACGCAGCAGGAGCCGAACTGGGATCGTCTACCTCTTGCGAGGCCTATCCTGCATAAAAGCGTACCCACCTATGAGTTGAGGCAGTAAGGAAGATGCTCCCTGTCCGAGTAGCGAACTCCAAATTCTGCGAGTTGCGCATGACAAATTCAAAGTTGGATGTATCCCAGTGCACGGGCGCACTTTATTTACACAGCCGCTTCATTATTGCGATGATACAAATTCCTAGAAATAACCTGTAGAAATGCTTCTTTCCTGCTGGAAAATGCACATTTTTACTCGGTCTCTTTTACACATGTTCCGTGAAACGCAAAAGTGATACACAGCACCGTGCGGCCGGATACGTTTTTATGCGGGATATGCTGCGCTTCATGCTGAACTTCTTCATGCCTCCCTGGAGCGACGCTGCACCGCTCTCCTGTAGGAGCACTTCTTTCATGCCTGTCTTTACCGCGTCGGCCCGTGAAGCAGCAGCGCCGACATTCCCTAGCGAACCCCGCTTCTTGGCGCCGCTCTTGCCCCCTTGACCCTCTGCGGCCTTGCCGTCCGCGTCCTCCTGTGTGTTTTTCAAATACACACCGTTTTTGCTGGAGACGTATATTCTCATTTTTACGGTCCAAGAACCACGGTACAAGATCTTCATCGATAAAAACCGCCACGACGGAAAACATCCAATTTGTAATGCGAGATAAAGAAAGTTGCACAGTTTTTATAGCTGTGACTGCTGCCTTTATGTCCGATTTTGAGTACATGCTTGCAAAGTGACACCACAACTTGAACTATGAGTAAAAGAGAAGGACTTTATATGTACCAGAAACGGTTCCTGCTGTGTCCCTCCCGCGCCTCCAGCGTCGCTCTTCTCGCTTGGAGCCCCGGAGCGCATGTCTTCGACTAGTCCTGCCAAAAGCTCTTTGGCCTTCCGCATAATGGCCTGCGGCCCGAGGTACCGGTACAACTGCTTGGGCACAAAGGGGTGGACCGCGTTAAGCTCGGCCATGAGGCGGCCCAACCGTCCCTCGAACAGAAATTTCATCGCACCGTCTGCTCTTTTTCCGGTCGTCATACCTTCGATTTTCATTTTTTTTTATTTCGACAACAAGAACACAAACACTAATTTGCGTTCACGTTTTCATCCAGGTAGGTCTTGAAGCTGGACCTGAGGCTGTAAGAGTAAGAAGAGCTTCAGCATGAGAACATTGTGCTGCTGCAGCCCCGAATTCAAAGTGAAGTACCCTCGTGCTCTTCGCCAATTTTTCCCACTTCAGAAAATTTTGTCATTGGTGCGGATCCGGTGAAAAAACGTCCCAACCCCCTATTTGTTATGCATATTTGTATCGCTACAATAAATATGTTTCTCCTGCGCACACTCCAAGAAGTATTCCTAATGCTGCTCTTTCATGCTAGAATCAGGATAACACGAGAGATCGATTTGTAATGCAGCGCGTGCAGTAGCCAATAATCCTTTTACCCTACGAGCCCAAGAAACTGAAACTTTTTATCCGCTGCAGCCAAAAATTGTCGTTTTGTCGTGTACAAAGCATTCTTGCCATCTTGCGTATGCGAATGTGGTGGGGTTGGGGACATTCATTTTTGCACAGGATAGTGAGAAGTTGTACTTGTCGAGGATGGAGTTTTGCAGCCAAGACGAAGATCCCACTAGGCCCTCTTTGTCGCTGACTTTTGGAGTGAAAGACACCATGACCATGTTCATCATGTCCTCGGGCACGTTGCAAGACGTACAGTTATCGACGAATTCCTCCTGCCACTTGTTGATTGCTACGGAGATTTTTCGCAGTACCGTTTTCTTGTCGTCGTTGGTGCCGAGGTCGTTCGTGCAGTCACTGCTCTCGGACTGTTCGACCTTGGCCTTCGCATCGGCCTTGCTTGCCTTGACTTTCTTCAGGTACTCGAGGTGATTATCGGCCAGCTCGTCGATCATTTCTGCATCGAGGGTGCACGACGTCACGGACTTTTGTTGACCGAGATAAGACAGGCACATGCGAACGTACCTCCGGGCTTCGAGGTCCGCACCTTCCCAACGGGTGTCCTTGCCTTTGAGGTAGGGCTTGATCAATTCGACGAAACTCATCGCCGAGTCCTTCTTGCCACCGATCATGGTCCAAATCACGAAGGCGTTACTCAAAACGTCATTCGTGTTTCCGTCAGCATCATCCAGACGCCACCAAGGCGTTCCAGCGTTGTTCTGCTTCACGGTCTTGTCTCTACCCTTGGTCAACACCTTACTTTCTCTATCTAATGCAAATATGCCTGGGTCTGATTCTGAAAGAACGCGATACTTGTCATGCAGCTAGTCTGGCATGAAACTGACGACCGAGGTCTGCATATTCATTATTCGTGGCCAGCAAGAGCCCGTCTTTTCTGCCATGCAGAATACGTAACGCTGTTCGTTCTCGCGCGGAATACGCAACACAGAACTTGTCATGCTTGGAAGTGCATATGCAATGTTTCTTCTACTATTGACCGACATGCATCACAAGTTTCCAGACCGAGACCCAGACACATTTGCATTTGATATTCTCCAAAATCCAACCATTTGACGTTCTGCGAGATCGTCAGCGCGACCAACCCCTGCTTCTGGGATCTTTCCTGGAAAGTGTACTTCAGATCCCGCACCTTGGTAAAGGGGTCCTTGTCGGACGTGATTTTCTGGAAGATGGAGTCTATGGGCACGTAGGATTCTTGCTCTTCGTATTTCCATATCATGCAGAAGAGTACACCCACCATAGCATATTCGAGACAAAATTCATTTAAGTAAACCTGTCTCGCTCTTGGATAAAGACCCTGTCAGCATGTACACCGAAGAGAGATACACAAAATCCATACTTTGACGTCGAATCTTCTACAACGCAGTGGCCCGAAATAAAAGTAAAACCACATGAATATGTGTGTGGGTGTATTCTTCAACAGGATATTCTTTTTTTTACCATCCCAAAGCCGAATGGAAACGTTCTCGACGTAGTGGCCGTCAATGGTGTACAACCTGAAGAAAGTGTGGAAGCTTTTATCAAGAGACAACATATGCGTCAATAGCTAGAAAGAAACATCGTAATTTCATCCCCATCCGTTCCATGCAAATGATTTGTTTGAAGTAGGAAGGGAACAGGAGAAGCCTGATGAGAAGTAAGTGAAAAACATGAAGCAGCTAGGTTTTGCATCTTCCTATTGCTTGGTGATCTGCTGGCAGTTAGCTAGGAACGGTTACCCCCGTGCCTCAAACTCTAACTTGCGCTAAAGGAACTTCCCGAAAATAAAGAAGAACTTGTGAAGGTCAAAAAGTTGATGAAAGCGTCTCACTTTTATACCTCAGTTTGTTTTTGTACTTGCCGTCCTTTTCGGCCGCATCCCAGTGTAGCACGTTGGGCAGGAGGTGACGGTCTCTTTCGATGAGCTGCTGAATTGTGGTCCTCTTGTCCAAAACGAACTTCTTTCGTGGCTGTTCCGCTGTCGTATGAAAGCGTATTAAAACACCCTATAAACAAGGACGTGCATCAAAATCTACAGTTTTCATCACAGCACGTTGAAAGCCTGTGCGAAATGTACTTGCTACTATTTCTATTTTATTATCTCGAGGAGAAGCGGCCCCCTTGGCTTTTTTGAACATCCTGAACACGGTGATCCACGTCCACGGTAGCGGTCCCGGTTCGCGAAGCTGAACGACCCGAATAAACCGAATGCAAATATAGGCCCTGTGGCTGTGTGTCGCTCGTTTAGGGGTCTTCATCTTCCTAGTCGACGTCCGCATCCAACAGCCCAAAGTTGTCCGGCTTCAGATCTCGGTGGAGACAGGAAAATATGACCTGCGTTGTGTAAACGTAATGGTAATAGTTGTGACGATATCTAGGTTCAACAAGCTGCACACTGAATAAATTGTTGGAGACAATACGCACATACATGTACAAGCATATTTAGGTATAAAAGAGGATGAGGGAGCAAGCAAAATCAAAGATATAAAGCAATACTTGGAATGCATGGAGATTCCGGAAGCACATATCCAAAAAGGCCGGTATGTGGATCAGCTTCATCAGAATTTGTATTATCCCGTAAAAAAGTGCACCTGCACCAAATACAGATGCAGAAATATTTGTCTTGCGTTTTTACTGTTCTGAAAATAGTGGCACTTGATGTGGCAGGACAGGTTAATGATCTATAAAAAGCACTCAGAGCAGCTGTAACGCATCAGAGGTACAACTTCGGAGGATCATGCCGCCCGGAGGATGATCTCCTCAAAACTTATCAAAAAAAAAAAACGAATTGTGCAGCTCCACAACAAGAATCTAGGTTTTCGTGGCAGCAGAAGCGCAAACGATTTTGTCTCAAATGTGGTGCAGGTGGATGTTTCTACGTTTTTGATACCCAGTGGCATTTTCGACGGGTTCTTGATCTCGTTTTTCAGCTTCCAATAGCGGAACTCTTTCACAAGGGAGTCGAGCTCCTCCTGTTTCGCAGCTATCTCGTTATCCTTCTGCTGCTGAATCCTTAATTTTGCTTTCCCCAGTTTTTTTTGCTCGTCTTGGAGTTGCTTGAGTTCGGTGTCGATCCGCTTCACCCGGGGGGCGACTTCCTTGTACTTCTGACCGAGTGACCACGTGTCTTTGCATATCCGGAGGAAAAAAAACGTCCCTACCCCAGAGTTGTCATGCTAAACAGAAGTACGGACTCCAAGTATGCCCACGCGCGGTTAGGCTACGTGGCCAAGTTTGTCATGCGTGACTCCGAAAACTTGAACGTTCTGCAGCTGTGTTTCAAAGTTCCCCTCTTGGCTCTGGGATGGGCACGTTCACACACAGGATACTGAACTTCTCCGGGATCGCAAACAACGCACAGCTTGCGGGAGGCTGGGCCACGTAGAGCCACTTCATGTTGGACGACGTCCAGGCAGCTTGTGGAACGACGAAACAGGAGTTCATCAAACGCTTGGCATATCCTGTGAAAAAGGGTCGCCCCAGTCTCACGACATGCAAAGTCACAAGCACGTCGAATGCAGACACACGGAGGTCGTTTCCAGCGTATCCGTATTCTAGTTGCGGGGATGTGAAATAAAGTTCTGTACTTAGTTTATCCATTGGCGCTCCTGCGCTACACCAGCAACAAAAATTTATTCGAAAACCTCGGTTATAGCTTGCAGTTATTCATCGGAGTCACGAGCATTTGCACAGTAGAAGGAATAAATGCACCACAAACAAAGCATCAGCGGGGGCATTTGCATGACAAGCCTGGCCCTTTTCTGCTGCCGGGGCCTTTATCTTTTTCACAGGATAAGACGTCGGGATTCCTCAAACTCACCGTTGCGAAGACCACAATTTCCCGGATTGCGCGCTTCTTCACCCCTATCAGCGGCTGATATGTGTTTGTTTGTCTTTCTTGTACTACTTGTGTAACCAATGCAGCCGAAATTTCCATCAACATATGCACCTCGGTAGAGCAACACCACTCCTTCCCTTTTGCATGACTAAGTATGACGACAATGCCTTACAAAAGCTGCGCAGGGGCAGAATAAACATACCGTAACTGACTCGTCTAGCGGTAGTTTCTTCACGATCAGCTTTCGCCCGAGTGTGGTACCCTCTCCGACCATAACGAAAAGGTCGTCGCGGTCGGTCAGGAGCGGCTTTACGTTCAACACATTGTATGCAAACGGCGGATCGTCGAAACGCAATTTCTCCTTACCGTTGATCTTTGTCTTGGCGGAACTAGCAAAAAGAATTCGTCGTCTTCGTTCCTAATATCCAAGAAAAAAACATTGTAGGTGTAGTAACTTTCTTGGAGGATTAGCATTACAAATTTCTCTGGCATGACAGCTACAGCAAAAACCTGTCATGCGCAGATAGTACGTGAAAAGGAAAACGCCCTTTAGCTTAATGGACCCTATGACGCATGCCAGGCATGACAGACGCAATCATCTTGCATGTTGCGCATCACAAATTTCAACTAACAACATTTTTTTCTTGGATAGTTCCTGCTCTGGTGTTAGTGGCTCGACGCTGTCGTCTTCGTCCTCGACTTCCTCGACGTCCTCAACGTCGGTTGGGGAGGGCGGCTCTTCCATCCTACCCATTTTCGGCGGCATCCTATTGACGTGCAGGTGCTGGCAGCACCAAGACGGCGGTCCCAGTGACTATAGTGCTTCTAAGGGCACTATTGCTAGTAGCTAGGCGGGCCGCCAAATATTATAAGTACTTGATGAAGTAGAAGATGGAAAGTCCTTAGCTGAAGACCTTCCGCTGAGCAGGTCAATACGAGATAATAATTTTACAGAGTCGTACAAGTTTATTTTAGTAAAGAAAATACCAAACCTATTCTCGAAATCAAAGATTTATCATACACTAACCAAGAGTATTGTAGAAAAAAAACCGCCATCAGATTCGCGAAGGAGAAACTTGCTCAGCCCCCGCGGTATCAGAGGTTTTAACAATACAAACGCCTTGTTAAGCTCCGTTTGTCTTAGTACACCTAAATAAAAACCGTTTTGCACTGCAAAAGCCTTCGGCTTCGAGGCGTTCGGAAGAATACCGTTGCGCCATTGTACATTGTGGTACGAATATACGGCACCCGTGTGCAAGTACTTGTTCTAGTGCAATGTAGAAAGAATCAATATCAAAATGAAAATAGATATTTCAGTAGGTCACTGTACTAGTCGGGGCGCGGAGCACGATCTTAGAGCCAGTAGGCAACGTAGGGGGCCTGGTAACGAACCGAAAGCAACCTGAGTTGCAACAGCCTTTTAGTGTCAAACAAGAGCGTAACGTCAATGAATAACAATAACAAGATCAAGCTCTAAGATAGTACTTAAAACCACCTGCTTCACATCTTAGAAAAAAAAGGAAGGCCTTGACTTTGAAATCGCTCGCAGGCGTGGAAGTCGAAGTTTTTTTCGCAAACGCAAAGAGTAAGAGCGAAGAAGATTCAAAAAAAATGATCGTCAAAACCGAAGTCGCGGTGTCGCCGTAATGATAAAATCCATGGATGGAGGGAGAAGTGTCGCCGTGATTGGAGATTGCGCTCGTTTGCTGGACGCGCAGACCATGAGAGTTTTTGATACCTATGCTGCAAGTACAAATTCTTCAGCCTTTGCTCTAGGACGTACAGCGTGCATAATATCTACTTACTTTCACAAGCCTATACTTGCTCCTTGCGGACGAAAATTTCCAGGATGGTCAGTGCTTCAGCTTTTGACGTTGTTGATCACGGTACTAAAGCTTCCATCAAGGCTAGCAGAGGATGACATGAGACGAAACAAATTTGCCTGGTGTTCCGAGCCGTTGAAAACTGCGACAAGCTTGTCTTCCTTACGGGAGATGGGTAAGCCGCAAGAGGAGCGAAAAAATAAACCGTTCCGCTAAGCACACACAGACAATGGGCTCGGCAGTCTGTGAGCTTCTCAACAGCAAGAGCAAGTTGTAGAAGTTGGGATCGCGAGGGTACAGTACTTACCCACAAGGCGCGCTGTGTCTAGTCGCCAAGCTGTAGCTAAAATGGAAAAGAAAAAAGCACCCAAAGGTCGGTGTGGAAGGACATATAATCTGCGATTTCTGAAAAAGCATCGTTTGAACCGCTAAGAAAAAACGGCTAAGCTGATCGTAGAATGGCGTGTGTGGGTGTGACTATCCTTATGTGTGCTTGTCGTGCTTCCAATGAGCGACGCGAGTACGAGGGAGTCTCGCGTCCACGAACAACGATACGAGTGTCCTCGGTCGACCCGACAAGCCGATCATGTCTGAGCTTGAATTGCGAAATCGACAAAATCGAAATCCTGCCTGAGTATACAAGGAAAATCGATCCATCTTGTGTGAGGCTGCGGAGGACGACACAATCAAACAAAGCTTTTTAGCTTCCGGCTTCTTGGTGCTGAGGACCAAATCCAAACTGAGTGAACCAGGAACAAAAGCGCTGCGAGCAACGATAACGCCATTGATCCACATCAAGTTTTAAGTGCACAACATTACACACCGCAGGTGGTCCAGAGCATTTTCTATACACCGGGGAGGCGTGATTGATGTCATGGTCAACATCGATTTCATTCTCAGCAAAAAGGCCGCGATTGTCTTCCGTAATCTTCTTCTAGGTCA
This sequence comes from Amoebophrya sp. A120, assembly GCA_905178155.1. Classification (NCBI taxonomy): domain Eukaryota; class Dinophyceae; order Syndiniales; family Amoebophryaceae; genus Amoebophrya; species Amoebophrya sp. A120. The sequence goes on from CAJINV010000004.1 coordinate 8,567,197, forward strand.
TTACAGTATTCCTTGAGCAGGACGGGCTCCTGCGATAATAAATCTCTATCTTTCGTATTTCCGTTTCTCAGATCTACCTCGGTACCTGATTTATTCCTCACCGGCGGGGTTCTCGTCTTCCATTCCTCCTTCTTCGTCCTCGGAGCTCTCTTCCTCGGCGTCCTCCGAGTCTTCTTTTGAAGCAGATGCAGTGGCTTCGATTCGAACTGCAACCGTGATGTCGAGCGGCTTGTTCTGCGAGATGCCATTCGTGCGTCGATGCTTTTCAACAGAACGCACCACATCGAACCACGAATCATGAGAGCGGAGAACTCGGTGCACAGGCGAGGGCTCAGACGCTGCGTCGATCGATACTTCTTGTTCTTCCTGCTCCTCCTCAGTCGAGCCTCTCGCGCATGCAGCAGAGGCTGTGGTTCCCACGGGGTCGTCACTACCCCATCTTCTATCAAATGCAAAAGTGTCTGGGTCTGGAAGATTGCAACTTGTGATGCTGTTTCTGCATTCTAAAAAAAATCTGTATTGCATGACCAGCAAGAGGGGTCCAGTTTGTGCTACATGGAGAGGGTACTTCTCATGCGGGATAGGCATCAGAAAGCCCGCTAAAAATCTGTGATGCCAAGTTATGGCGCATTACAGACGTCATATGTCATGTAAAATCTGCATGACAAGTCTGGCACTCTTCCAGACCCAGACATTTTTACATTTGATATCTTCCGCTGGCGCACAACTTCTTGTTCTTTTTTTCCGGCACATCGTCCTCGTACATTCCGTCCACCCAAAACGTCAGCTTGTGCGAGTGCCACTTCGTGTAGTCCTCGTCGTTGCAAAGGGTCGAGTAGCTGGGAAAGGCTTGCTTGATCCGCGGCAGAATCCGAAGCAACTCCTGCGACGCCTCCGTCCGACTTTCCTTGATAATCCGAACAACCACGCGCAGGTGGTCCGCGAAATCGGTGGCGCTTGGCTCCGAATCCGGCAGGAATTCAAATTCTTTGTGGGCGTACTGCACTACACCTTGCTCCTCGCCACAATCTGTCTTTTCTTCATCTGCAGTTCGGTGTCGCGGATACGAAATCCTAACGATTTCAAACTCTTGCACTACCGTTTCGGTTTTCTTGTGCGCTTGTAATTCCCGACTTGCCGATGCTTCTTGAAGATCCTGCTCGGTTTCCAGAAAGTCTTGATGGCTGCCGGCGGATTCTTCTTCCTCACTGCCTCGGGGAGATGCCGGTGGCGACAAAACTCTGGAACGCCGCTCGATGCCGATCTTCATGACGTCCAACCCACCTGCCTCTTCGTCTCGTTGGGTCGTGTTCGAACAACACTCGACTCTGGCTAGTATCGGAACGCGCACCACCTTGTCATCGCTTCGCGGCATGCAGCAAGATGGTACCAGCGTTGGAAACGCGGATTCGCGCGCGGCCGCCCGAAATCGCCATTCGCAGCCAACCAGCGTTCCAGCGACCGGATCTAGGTCAAGTGCAGTGCTGGGTGAAAAAGATGGGGTAGTGAACCTGATTCGCGGATCCCGAAACCAGGACTTGTACGACAACTCAAAATCAGTACACTTGTCCTTCATTTCAATGTCAAGCGATCCTGCAGGTAGAAATCCGAAGTGCTGCTGCAACTTCTCCGATACTGCAGCCACCTCCGCTTGCGCCATCGCATTACACTTGCGCGACAGCGCGCTGCACAATTCCTCCTCTGGAGAATCATCAGAAATTTCTCCGCGGCTATCGAGAGTTTCTAGAAGGTCACCTGTTGTATAGAAATCGTTCATTGAATTATTTACAATGTGAATAAAACTGAATAGTACAGATTATCTAGCCCCAAAAGCAAGAAATCTCACGACTGTGCGCGCCTCTTTTTCAACGAAACGAGTTCTTACCAGCTTCGTGATTTTCCATGTACTGGCGATAGCTTTCATCCGTAAATTTGAAATCCGCATCATTTATCTGCACCCGTATTTGGTCGCGCAGCAGCACTTCACCACCGACGTTTTTCAAGCGGTACTTCACCTCGAAACTCGGGTTCCAGCTCTCGATTCTTCGACACAATAATCTATGATAAGCCATTGCGTGCATCGAGTCGGGTGCTCCGTGCAGCGTCTCGTCGTCGTCGCCGAGGTCCCCGTAGGCGTGGCTCAACAGGACTTCGAAGCCGTCGGAGACGCGCCGCAGCCAACGGAATGCTCGGTCCAAGATGTCTTTTTTCTTGTGCAGCTTCTCATACAGGCTGTCGAAGAACGGTTTGTTCTGCAGCAAGAACTTGTCGAACTCGATCAGCTTGTCAATACGGTGCAGTTCCAACTGGAGGCTGCCGTCGTCGGATAACTCGCTGTCGGGAACAGACTCGTCGGATAACTCGCCGTCGTCGGATAACCCGTCGTCGGATAACTCGCTGTCGTCGGGACCAGACTCGCTCGACTCGTCGGATAACCCGTCGTCGGATAACTCGCCGTCGTTTCGGGAAGTTTCATCTTGGCCCTGCACCGCGGTTCCGGAAGAAGCAGATTCGTGTGGCTTGGCATCATTCCCGGATGTTGACATGCTGCAGGGAGGGTCCTCGTCGAGTCCAACGGAGTTCGCCACGGCATCCACAAACTTATGTTTCGACAAGTACTTGAACCCTGGGGCGACGACGGTCAGCGAAGTGCCACTACCCATCCGGAAAGCTGGCGGCGCCGGGTCGCCCACGGCTTGTTTCGGCTGCACCCCAGCGGTGACGCCGGCGGCGGCTCGCACCTTCTCGATGAGGGCGGGAAAGTCCGCACCGCCCGGTTCCCAGTTCATGGCCTTTTCCATAGCGGACCGGGAGAAGAAGGCTCCCTCCTCTTCGAGGCGAAAGGTTTGCGGAAGGGCAAAGATCTCCTCATAATTGGCGTCCTCCGCGAAGAGGAACGCAACAGATGAGTTCTCTATCATCTTGTGTGCGTCGAATGACATCGTGTTGAACTCTTCAACTGCTTAGAAATTATGGTTTCCAATCAAAATAAAAGACTCTCAGCGATTTTCTAGCGAGAGGTTTGGGGTTAAAGTTAATAAAACATTCCTGTTCTATGCTGTTACTTACTCATCACCAGTGTATTCCGAGAAAACATCAAACAAAACCTGTAGTTTGCTGTGTCGATTTTGATGCAAGGTTTCGACTTCCACTCCAAACGAAGCCTGTCTTTTTCGAAGTACTTACACATGCGGACAGCGAAGCGTTTCGAATACAGCAAATACGCCTTCTCCTTGTAATTCCGCCACGTTCGACAAACGGACAAAGGAGCGACCTCATGAGAAACAAACTACAGAAAACAAAAGCAACCACCACTTGGCTGACGACACATTGCTCGCTCTTTTTTCCTGCTTTCACTCGCACGCCACTACGAAGAAACTCTCGTCTCTACAAACAAAAGAGAACCGAGTATCAATTTGATTGTGTTACAAGATGAGAAACACAGCCGCATGCTCTTTCAAGGCAATTCTGGTGCGGCCAAAGTGCAAAGATGCCGTGCCTTTCATGCGCTTTCTTTCTCGTCTGTGCGTAGAGGAAGCTGCACCCAGCGGACAACTTTGCACATCACATATTAAATTTGAAAACTAACAAAACGAGCTGTTTACCCTGAGTTTTGCTCCTTCGAAACAATCATACAGTGATTCTCTCTGGTTTTGCGTTTTTCGAAAGAATCTATACACTGACATAGGTGCGACGGTACATAGCGGTCGTCCACTCGAAAGTGACAAGGGTATAGGAAGAGGAGCGTCAAAACTGAAATCTAGGAGTAAAGGGTGACGTTGAATCAAATCTTCGTCCGTGCCTCTGAACTGAAGGATCGAAGCAAGGTTTTCCCCGCGGCTTGGCACTTACGCACGACCCATAGATAGGTATATTGTGTTCGTCAAAGGTATCAGCAAACGTTCGACTACTTTTTGATGATGCTACAGCCTATGCACCAATTTTCACAGCTTATAGAAGGCCTGCCTCGCCAAAACCGCCCCACGGGGCAGTTTGAGCGCCTTCGGCTTGACCGCCATCAGCTTCGGCTTGAGCGCCTTCGCCACCCGTTTCAAAACCACCGCACGGGGCGGCTTCGGCTTGACCGCCATCAGCTTCGGCTTGACCGCCATTTTAGGCGCCTTCTGCATCTTTGCCATGACTTTCATGGCCTTCTGCATCTTCTTGTTCTGCACCAAATTTTGCTCGGCGCCCGTGGAAGGATTTTCTTGTTTCGCAGCGCCGGTGTTCATCAAATCCGCCCAAACCTTGTCGAACACGAACTTCTTGTTCGGAACATGTTTTTTGAAGACTTTCTCCAACCCGGAACGGGTGACAAAGAAAACAGGACCTTTCACGCGGGGGCCGGCCTTCTCACCGGAGCTGGTCTGTTCGGCGGAGCGCGACGTTGCCATTTGGTGGGTTGTTTTTCAGGTAATAGTTTTTCCTTCTCAACAAGTAGCCAACTGCAAGTGGGACAGCGTCGAGGAGCAACGATGCCTACAGAAAAAACGCACTGTACAAGAATTGGAGTCGGTCTTGTCGATGTTGAAGTTCGATTTTGTCCACCCTCATAAGTAGCACGTCCATTGTTTTTCGAATGAAGAAAAAATACCGACGACAAATAACGAAAATCACTCGTGGTCGAAAAACGAAGAAGAATGTCCAACAGGTCTCACCAAGACATCAAGTACACAAACTACAGAGTCCATAAGCGATTTATTTGTCACTCGTGGTCTATCATTTCAACCAGCTGCTGCTGCCCAGGCGGTCTTCGATGCAGTAAAAAACGACAGAAGAAGCACTGTGATGGACATAACGAGGACAGTTGAAGAGAAAACAACAAGATTGATTAGCTCATTCAGGTCAAGCTTGACACAGAAATGCAGCCTCCAAAGTCGTAGCTGCAAGAAGCCATTTTTTAGGAATCGTCGTTTGCTGTTCCAAAAGTTCTACAAAAAAAAAACACGAGCTGGCTCGTTCGATTTATTTTCATAATTTCTAAAAAACGACGTGCATAACTCAAGGTCATTGTCATTTGTTCTCTGCATGTGATTGGTGGAGGTGGGACGACGATCAGGAACTACATGAGTACTCCGCACATTGGCGAGCGTCAAATCCATTTAAACAAGCTTTGGTCGGAATCCAGGACAATACTCTTCTTGATTTTACTATTTCGAGACGTTCCTACCGGGCTATCCAGAGCCACACACCCGTCACGCCCTATGGCATGATGGGAAAGAGAGCGAGGGCCGAAGGGTCCCTCACCGTAGAGACAGCCAGAAGGGATGCCTCTACGCCCCCTCCACACGCCGCAGCGCCGGCGGCCCGAAGAACCCAGGGAAGCATGCTGACATGATGAATTCGGGCAACCGGGCTGAGGGACCAAAGAGCCCTCGACCAGCTCCACGGAGGGGGCGTAGAGGCATCCCTTCTGGCTGTCTCTACGGTGAGGGACCCTTCGGCCCTCGCTCTCTTTCCCATCATGCCATAGGGCGTGACGGGTGTGTGGCTCTGGATAGCCCGGTAGGAACGTCTCGGAAGACCGATGCACCCCGGTGCACCATTTTCGAGTAAGTGACGGCAAGTGCTTTCGCACATCGGAAAAGGGCTGGCAGATCCCTGGTAAGCAAATGCACGGGGTACGACTGGACCCGCTCTCCATGCGGGGGTCGTGCCAAAAATCTTTACGTCCCACCCGCCCACCCGTTACGCTGTTTCTTCGCGCCCGCGAGCGGTCACTCGCGGTGACAGAAGAACGATCAGGGAGGGGGCGTAGAGGCATCCCTTCTGGCTGTCTCTACGGTGAGGGACCCTTCGGCCCTCGCTCTCTTTCCCATCATGCCGTCGTTGTCTACACATCTCCCATCATGCCTGCGAGCTCCAATACGAAACGCGTGTCGTCGTTGACCCAAGGCATTCCACCACACACATCATAGGGAGCAAGTGTCGTATCCCGATCCCACTCCTTCGTCTTATCAGAGTCGACGCCATTTGCTGCAATGATTTCACTGCGCCGGACCGCGATCCGCTGGGCAAGCCGCAACGAGTGGAGTGTGTAGTGGAAAGCGCCCCCGTGAAAGTTTGCAAGGGGAAGTTCGGTAGCCCGAGCGAGACATCGGCAAGGCATCTTTTCATTTTGCTGTGCAGAACCATCGGGACACGACAAAGTACTGGCCACGATTGTTCGATCCGCGGCGTCGAAGAGCCGCTTCTTCAGGTCGACCGGGGTCCAAATCAGGTTGAAGGGTTCGCTCCCGGGATGCTGTCCGATGGCGTACCTCGCCGGCAGCTCGAACTCCATGTCCATGCGGTCGAGGTTCATGTACCACTTCGCGTGGTTCCGGAACTTCAAAATCTTCGTGGTGACCACGGCTGGGCGCGGGGAGTTCTTGCGGTCGGTTTCCAGTCCAGCACACCGTAGCAAAACTAGGTCGCGCAAGCGCTGCAGAAGCTTCGTGCCGAGACCGAGGTGGCGGAAGTCGGCGTCCACTAACCGGTAGTCGATGTGATAGCGGTCGACGAAGTCCAGCGCTTTCACGTCGCTTTCATCGTCGCCGAAAAACACGCCATTGCTGGGTGGCAGCGTCGACATGAGCAGGTCTTTCTCTTCCAGTTCCTGGAGGGCTTTCTTGTTGTACTTTAGTTGTTTCTTGCCCTTGCGGCTGCGAAGTGCGGCGGTTTCCTCCTCGGTCGCTGGACGGTCGAGAGCAAGTCCCCCTTCCAGAACGTGGTACTGCAAAAAGCCGACGACCCGCATGGACGCCCGGTCCGCGACAAAAAACGCCCGAAGGTGTGGTTGGGGGGCGAGCACAGTGTCGGCTTGTTCCGCTCGTTGTTTCGCCGCTTGCCTTTTTTGCAGCGTCCCCGCAAACTCGTCGCCAAAGATCTTACATGCGTTCTCGAGCGTGCGACGGGGGATGTGATCGCTGTTGAAAACTGCGAAGGTGGGCTGTGCGTGAAAGTTGTTTTTCACACAGAGTTGCAGCAGTGTCTTTTGCGCACTCCGGTCGCGAAACGGATCGGCTTCGAACACGACAAACTGATCGCCCTCGTCCGCTAAGAAAACCAGTGGCGGAAGAAGTGATTCTTCAGTGACAGTGGCAGACGCAGAAGACGACGATTCGGCACGACCAGCAACCGCTGGACCAGCGTCCCCTCCGTCCCCGGCGCGGTCCCCCGCCTTCGTCAATTCCGCCTTTCCTGCAGGGGCAAACTTTGCCTTTATCTCCGGCTGGGAAATTGCTGGAATGTCAGTGTAGACTCCGTGCGCGAGCTCGAAGGCAACGTCGGCGGTTGCGTGTTTCCGGTCACACCCCAACTTGTCGTAGTCCTCCTGGTCCTCTTCCTGCAGAAAATCGAAGGGCTTCTTGCTCTTGCATTTCAGTATCTGCAAACTCCGCTCGACGTACCGGATGTACTCCTGCGCATCACACGTCGAATTTCTTGTCAAATAGCAGCGCTTCATCACCGGCTTGGGCAAGTCCTTCTCGGCGTTGAAGTCGACTGCGCCTTTCCCGCAGAAGGGCGACAGGTCCACGACCTGCACGCGGAACTTCTCGTTGAGTTGAAGAGAAGCATCGCTTGTTTCTCTTGCAGCTGCGGAGCTGGTGTATTTTGCGGAGTGGTCGGCATTGCTGTTCGTAGAATCGGCGCAAGTGATAATTTCGTCGATGATACCTATCTTCCCGTTCAGTTTTACTGCGTTCCTCAAGCCGGCAATATCCACCGTCTTCCTATGCGGAGAAAAAGTATGGTACTAGTAGTAACTCCTGCATCACAAATGCTTTCAGAATGAAAGATGGAATTTTTCATGCAGAATTAGGTAGCAACGCACACCTTCACCTGCCGTGCAAGAAGGCTGCGAGAATTAGCACGAGTACGGTACTTTCGCACAGGATACATCCCGACTTTCAACACGTCGTTCCTGCCGGCAACAAGGTCACCCGACGCTGGAGACACCATCTTGCTGCCCCTGCCCCGACCGCCCGCGAACGAACGCCAAATATCATTCAAAGCTGCTTTTTGATATGATTTCACAAGAGCTCTTCAGTCCAGGTGCAGCACGAAAAAAGCAATGAGGTGGACACATTTCCTTACCTTTTGTGGTGGTCGCGTAGAACTTACCGTCTCTCATCGCGCACTCCACTTGTTCATCCATCTCGAAACACTCATAGAACAGAAACTGCCCCCTCGCACACCAGCAGAGAAAGCGTTTCACCTTTCTTCTACGAAAGCACAGGAGGCGGAAGGGAAGCCTGTGCATAAGCACGGCGCCGTGTCTGTCAGAACGCACAAAAACAGAGTAGCGACAGCCAGATGTTGAGAGGCACATCACACTCACACGCCAGGCCCGCGGCGAAGAGCTTTTCCGCACGCGCCGCGCAGGGCGCCTGAGGGGCCACGGGGCGGCCGCTGCCGTGCGCCGCGCGAGCCCTGTTCTGGCGCGCAGCTGGGTGGGTGCAGGAGTGGGCCCGACATAGCCATGGCCCGAAACAGGTTGCGTAAGATGGTGGCCGCGGCCCGCACCGGCGCCGCGAATTGGGGCCCGGCGGTTTGTGGCTTTGCCATAAACCTGACGCGGGCCGGAGACGCGGATTGCAATCAGCGCCCGCAGTTTTTCCGGGCCGGGCTGGGTCGGGAAGCGGCTTGCGGCTTTGCCATAAACCTGACGCGGGCCGGGGGCGCTGCTTGGAATCAGCGCCCGCAATTTTTCCAGGCCGGGCCGGGTCCGGGAAAATACTTTGATGCCGCTGTGAAACAATTGAAGCGCTCCGGCCTCTGGGTATTGACTAGGGTCCGGCGCTCCGCTGTCAAAATCCAGAGTGTGGCGTTGGCAGTGGAAAAACCCCGCTGTGCCCACCTCCTTCTGGCACCACTCCGCCTCTTCCTCGGTTCGGGATCCTGCATTTGCAACGGACTCGCCTCCTCACCCGACGAAGAGCTTGCGCCGGAGGCATGAAGCGCCTCACCCAAGCAAGGCCCTAGCCCTCCTCGCCGCTGCGCGCAAATGCACGGGACGCCACGGGCCAAAACTCTCCTTCCTGGGCTGTTTTTTCTTGTTCATCTTTTTCAGTGGCATTTTCTTCGTGGTTCGCGTTTCTTGATCATGATGATGTTACTAAAGGGTTTGAAAGAGAACGAGTCTAGTTGTTCGGGTCAGCAGCAACTAGTGCTGCTTCTTCGGGATTGACGCCCTCCAGGACCGCCTCCTCGCTTGATGATAAAGAAAAAAGGTCCTGCGACCCTCAACTGCTGAGCGGGTCGTTGGACTCGGACAGCAATGCACCATCTGCGTGACTACGTGGACATTCGGAACGGGCCTCGCTCAATATTGATCGGCCAAAATTGAATAAATATTGCCGCTCTCGGCAGGCATTGACGGCCATGAAGCGCTCCTCTTTTCGTCCATCTCTTCTCCCGCCGCAAGAATAAGTAGCCGCAACCAAGCACTCTAGAAAAGACACCGGGGCAGCTCGCTCTATGCAATAAGAAACCCCTCCTCAATTCTCCAGAACATCAAGAACTTCTTCGTGCACTAAGGAGGGTCCAAATCCGGACCCCTATTCATACGGCGAGAGGACCAGCAATTAAACACGACATAAAGGCAGCAAGACCCCCCGGCACGCAGTCAGCCCGCATCGGGGCGAGGCGCCAGCGCCCCGAATAGATTCGTAACAAAGGGCGACATCCCGGCCCCGGCGGAAAGCACGCGGGCAACCCGCGCACGCCGCGGGGGTGCTGGTACAGCAGGAAGAACCCCAAGCCGGCAGGCGCGCCCGCTAACAGCGCGGCGGGCTGGGGGGGGTGCCGGGAAAAGAGGGGCGCAAGCCGTGCGCGATTTGGTTGCCGCCCGGCGCACCACGCAGCGCCTGACGAATGTCCCGGGCGGTGGCACATGGCCGGCCCATATGGCTCGCAACGCGGGCCACGGGCATGCGCCCTTCCTGGCGCGCCAGCACGGAAGCCCGCCGCCCTCTCACGGGCGGGCCCGGGATAAGTTTGGGCTGCGCCCGAATTTTTCTTCTTCGCCTCCTCCTCCGCCTTCCGCTCCTTTTTCTCCAACAGAAGCCGGGCTTTGTACTTCAGCTGCTTCCGTTCCGTCAAGGGCAATTCCTTGAAGTTCTCGCGGAAAAGGGTCGCCCTATTTTTCTTCATGACCATCTTCATGGACATTTTCTTCATTACGGTCATCTTTTTCATGAAGACCGGCTTTTTGTTCATAAGGGCTAGACAATTGTGACTCTCGGAAATTTTTCTTTTGCGCTCTCTTTTTTAGAACCCGTCGCGATTTCTGATGAGCTGACTCTCTCGGACTTTTGGCTTCTGCTCTCTCGGAAGGTCTTTACTCGGTAACTTTTCGCTTTTGAAATGGTTCGGCCGTACACAACGAACAGCTCCCGTCGTAAACAACAACGTTCCCTCGGAGAAGCAAGATAAATACCATGCGGCATGATAAAATGCGCTGGACATTTTCTCAAGAGAAGGTCGTTCTTGGGCATATATTTTCGTGTTGTCTGGCCATCGTACACAAAATTTCGGTTCAACAACTGCACTGGGCTACGACTACGTAAATCGTGAGTTGAGGTGTGTCCGGGAAGGTGGTTGATACAGATACTAGGATATATACAGATTTTACAGGAAGATGTTGACCCACCTTATTCTTATAATATCGAGAGGTGCTAAAAATATTTGCTGCCATTCACCGTGAACCTCTATATGGATTTGAAACGTGTAGTACTGTGCTCCTACTCATGTAAAAATTGTTTGTGAAGATGATATTAATCTCCTGTTGATTGGGCACTACATTTACATTTTGTATTAAGATCGTTGATACAAAGTGAAAGTAGACAGGTACACTACAAATCTGTTTGTCTACGTATTTTTTGGGAGGTAAAAATCGAAACCCGGCGCTTTGATGTTTCCGTGAAAATAAAGTTACCACTGCTAGCGCTGGAAAATGGTTGTGAAGTCGAATTACAAAATTGTAGAATTGGGTGAGAGCCAGCAGTGGACCAACAACTTCACGTATACTACTCACCTGTCGCATCGAAAGATAGAGAAGACTCTTGAAAATATGGTTTAGGGCAGATCAACATACATTATCGTTATGGGACGAAGGGGCCAACATTGAAATAACGGTATAGAGGATCATGAGGGTCATCACTTCTTGTAAGAGCACATTGACCACGACCTCGGCCTCTTCGCGCAGTTACAATTTCGCCGCGACCTCCAACGTTTTCCTCCTCTCGGCGGTCTGGTCCACAACGTCGCCCCTTGTTTGCACCAGGTTGGGGTTCGTCTCCCGCTCCGGATGGATCATGTACTGCAGGTGATCGTAGTAACCGTCGGTGATATCCCGCTTGTTGAGCGGCTCTTTCTTTGTCTGCTCGTACAAAGCTTCGTAGACACGACCTGTCGTATTTCATCAATATTGTATTCGTATTGCGTCTGCACAACATTCACCCGCATTAGAAACTGCTTCCTTCGTGATGACCGTGTCGCACGAAAATGCATGACAAATCTTGACACATTTTCAATTGAAACTGAACAGCACAAGATTTTGTGAAGAACTAACAAATACGTGAAAAATAATATTACCGTCGTATCTGCCCAACACGGAGTTCAATAAAAAGTCCGGGAAGTTTATCCAACGAAAAGAGTGCCGCAGTTACACATTTAGAGTCAGTTTAGCAACACAAATTTCTCTGGATGAGAGAGAAAACTTGTAATGCAGAAATCCTACGGGAAAACACCTATGAAACGAGGCTGCTATGCATATCCGGCATGACAGAGCTTGTCTGTCTTGCTTGGCCTGCAACACCATGTGTAACTGCAACACTTTTTTCTTGCGATAAAGTTCCATCCGTCCACCAACGCGACGGCCTGGGGCCGGATCATTTGCAAACACTTCTTGATCTCCTTCGTGATTAAAGCCGAGATCTTCCGGTCCCCCCCGGGCAGCGCCCCGCAGGCGATGAAGTCGCCCAGACCGCCGCCCTTGTCGTACCCGGAATCGATCACGGTGAGGCAGTAGAGCTGGTACAAGGGGTTGAGCGCGGTCTGCACGGTCTTGGACGCCTCGGCCAGGGTCTCGCGGAAGGCCAACGCGTACATCACGTAGGCGTGGGAGTAGGTCATGCGCATCATCTCGATCTTTACCTGTGTTCAGGAATGAAAAACGTTTTTGGCATTTGTTTTTTGTGAAGATCGAGATCGTTCTGTATGTGTATTTACCGACTTTGCATGTTGAGAAAGAACCCATTTGCTGGTTTTCGATGTACGTGTAGTAGTCTTTGTCGCGTAGAAGCAGTGCTTGTGTTGTTGCCTCCAGGGAGTAAAAATGACAAAATCAAAGACTTTGTTCTTCCAAATACGTATATCCGTTGGAGTACCTCATCCAGTGTATTCGGTCCGATTTTCCCGCCCGCGGCCATGACCGCCTCCTGAAAAACTTCCGCCGTACTGTAGTGCATCCAGTTGGCACGGCGCTTGAGGCAGTCAAACAGGAAATCGTGGTTCTCGAGCAATTTCTGCTCCTCCAGTTCGTCGACCGTCGGGGGCTTGTGCTCCGCCATGGGATCGAAGTCGTAAATGTACTGGAGGAGGGGAGTGTGCGGATTCGTCTTCTTGCCCTTCATCATTTTTGCGGTCACAGCGCCGAGGAGCACTTGGCCAACCTGGATGTAGTTTGGGATATGAAGATGAGAAATTTACTTTTACGAGCGAGCGCAATAGTTTCGTCTATCACAAGCATCGACCCACCCGGAGATATCATGCATTTAAGGACAATTGACCCACAACATTTATTTTCCAACTACATCAAAGATCAACGATGAATGTTACGTTCAATAACACTCGAGATTCATCATGATATACCTGGATACTGAGCACCACAAAATCGCCCTCATACGTGGCCTGCGGCAAAACGGACATGGTATTCGGGCCGACCCCCGCGCAGTTCAGGTACCCGTGGCCTCCGAGGGACTTTATCCTGAGTAAAATCGTCCCCACACCCGAGTCAAGATGGGAAATCTGCTAGACAAATCGACCAGCTTCAGTTGTTTCGCATGACAAGTTTGTCCTCGTAGTGTCATCCTGTTTAGCTAGTGCAGCAGCATCGCAGATCTAGTGCAGCATGCTGATTTGAGCATGACAAATCTCAAAGCACCACTATAAACTGCTTCTCATGGGGCTTCGCATGAGAAACATTTTATGCATGCACATTTGCATTACAACTCTGGGGTGGAGGGGACGTTTTTACAAATGATAGACTTCCGGCACTGTTCCATGCCATCGACCGCCAGCATGGTGTATCAAATGCAAAAATGTCTGGGTCTGGAAGAATGGAAGGCTTGTCATGCTTGTCTGGCGTGACCCATGATGCTTGTAATGCATGACCCAGCATCACAGATTTTTGGAAAGCTATCTGATGCCATTTCCGCATGACAAATGCCCTCCTTGCGTAGCACAAATGTGGCTCCTCTTGCTGGTCATGCAATACAGATTTTTTTAGAGTCCAAAGTTAGCATTACAAGTTCCACCTTTCCAGACCCAGAAATTTTTACAGTTGATATAGTGTTCACCGCTTTTAACGTGGAGGTCAGACAGTGCATTTCCTGCAGCTTGTCAAATTTGTTGCCCCGGAATTCCCTAATTGCGATGTCATACAGTTTCCCCGCCATCAACCCTGAGAAGTGCAACGCGAAGGAGAGCGCCAGCTGGGGGAAAATCAGGAACTGCTGACTGGAATAGTCGAGGATCTAGAAGTAGGATGCTTTTGTGAATTTGTGATGCGGTTGCGGATCATGCAGAAATGGGAGAAATAAACCAAAAGACTTGACTCGAACTACCAAGAACTGCTGCATATCACCAGATTCAATTCACATTCATCATGCTTATGCAGACACATGATATCAACATGAACATGCTCTTCACTTTTATAGTACCTGTGCCTCGCTCCGCTTGCTTGGTTTGGTGATCTTTTGCAGCTGGGACACAACGTTTTCCTCCCCGAAATTGGCAGAGTGGTCGTCTGACCCGAGTTGGACCCGCTGCATCTGAAACTGCCTGCGCACCGCGGAGTAGCGGACGGCGGTGGTGACCGCTTTCGCTAAGTGCACGCCAGAGGAGGAGGAGATTTTCAAGCGTGTGTAGGTCATGGTGCCGAACAGCATCTTTTGGTTGCCGACTTTTTTGTAGTTCCCGTCCCGGTCCACGTATCCTTTGTAAAAACGTCCCCACCACAGAGTCAAGTTGTCAAATCTGCAACACACATCCCCAAGTTTTGGCTGTCGAGCATGACAAGTTTGGGTTCGTAGTGTAACCCTGGGGTAGCTAGTTGTGCAGCCGCATGACAATTTGGCTACCTTATCCTGATTCCAGCATGACAAAGTACCAGATAGCATTAGAAAATGGCTGTCATGGGGCTCCGCATGAGAAACGTTTTCAGCATGAAGCCTTGCATTACAACAATGGGGAGGTGGGGGCGTTTTTACATAGGATACGACGTTCACAAACTTCATTAACAAGTTTCGTCGGGGGATGATAGCTTCGGTAATGTACAAGCCCCCGTTGTCCATGCCGTTATAGCCCAGCTTCTGCCCGATGTCACGGAGCTCCAAACCAGGGAGCGTCGCGTGCGTGTTCCAGTCGCGGATCTGGGGAATAGTTTTCGACGGTTGTAATGAACTCTTGCATCATCTTCTTGTTGTTCACAAAAAAGTATAGTACCAATGCCTTGTCGTCTGCTGGAAGTTAGTAGATCACGTGCATCACAAAGCAGTAACGAATCAATCTATTACCGCAAAATTACGACAAAAATCTGACGGTTGTTCCACCTGAAAGAAGAATGGATGGGGTCCGTAATCCTTCCCCTTGATGATCACCCGGGCCATCAAAATGACGCAGTTGCAACTCTTGGCCATCCCGCCGGGCCACCACTTCATCGCTTCCAGCGACGGGGTGTGCACCCGCCACCCGCCGTCACCGTTGTACAAAGTCCCGTCCCAGACTGCCTGGGTCCCCATCCCGCGCACGTTCGACCCGTGGGTCAACTCGGTTTGGGCGTAGGTACCTGAAACAAAAACAAATTTTTTAACGATGATTTTAGCTATGGAGATTTTTCAAATTTATGCAACCCAAATCATAATTGAAAGACGTCTACTGAAAGTAGAGCCACTGGAAGATGGCATGACGAAGCAGACCCTTGTTTCATCGGCACCAGCATCACAAATTTTTCTATCCCATATAATACCGACGTATTCGTAGTTGAGCGCCTTCTCCAGCCACCAGGACTGCTGCTCTTCGTCCGCCAAATTGATCAACGAGGGGAGGAACATGACGTCGTGCAGTAAGATGAACAAGTCTTCGCCCAGCAGCATCTCCAGCGGCCCCCTTTCCTCGAACGGAATGCGGTTCTCGCGCACAATCTTCACGAAAATCCGCGCTCGTTCGCAGGCTCGGTAGTACCGCTCTTGCCGGTTGATGTACCAGAGGTCGTCTGCTTGCAGGCGGGGCTCCGCCATGACGAGCTTGACCTGGTCCTCAACTTTCTTCAAATTCTCCTGGCCACCGTAAATCAACTGGGTCAAGTCCCAAATGTCAAAGTTCGCGCGGCGACGCTCGCGGCGCAAGTCGGTCATCACCGGCTTCGACCACTGCATCGGCTCGAACGTGGCGGGCTTCGACATGGTTTGTGCTGATGGGCTTGGAAGGGGGGCTCAGAAGTGGGCGAAAATTTTTAGGTGGTCTTTCGGGAAGATGAAATGAGAAAGTAGAACTACGAAGACTACAGTGCTGTATACTATACACGACACTGCGAGATCAATTACAATTGTAGTACAGAGAAAATATTAATGTGAAAGTTAAGTTTAATCGCGGAGCCAAATTTGGGCCACTGGAGGTGTCATGATGGGTTCAGAATCAAATTGTACTAAATAGAAAAAACTGCTAACTGCACTGCAAACTACTTACTCCGACTCTCGACCTCTGAAAACCAACAAAACGTGAGAAGATCAGAAACAAAAAAACCGATGTCGTCTTTATCATGCGGTCGTGGATGGCTAGAGTTCTTCTTCTTTCTCATGCGCTCGGACAAAAGAATAAACCGAATTGTAAGTACGCTGTTTTCACCTTTCATAGTGAGGTGTTTGCAGGCAGGACCGATCGAATATCTCGGAAAGCTCGAACCGATTCTTGGCGGTTGCGGTTACGTGGCACAAGCGAAATTGTAAGCAAGAAAGCTCCGTCTAGAGAAATCAAATCAAAGCTAACTGCTTTGTGCTGTGTTGTATTTGTTCTTCTCTTCGTATTTTATTCCTCACTCTTCTCCTAGTATACACGCCACAATGGCTGAAAGAATTGTACATCAACCCGAGTGTCTTCTCAATAGCACCGTTACTGTTCTTCAAGAATGATATTGTACAAGTGTAGTTTTTAGCTAAAATACAGATTGATACCAACAAAAAAATCCAATTCCAACGAGTCATATGTTACATTTGATCATATTGTCTCTACTATCCTAAAAAACTGCTATTCAAGACGATTCTAATACCAAAATTCATTCGAGAATCTCTCTCTTTTTCATCTGTGTCAGATTGATCTAAAAACTTGGCTAAATGGCACTCCTGTGCCTGTCTTACCTTGAAATAAAACTCGTATTTGGAAAAATTTTGCAAATTGTTTACCATAAATTCCAGAAGATTTTGTTATACGTTGTACCGTAAACGAATACGCAATAAAGTTTGTTTGAAATAAATTTGCTCACATTACATGCAAAGGGTGTCAGAAAGTTAGGTTTTGTCGTACTTGCTTACCACTGTGTTGTTGCACAGGATAGTACTCACTGTGAAGAATCCAGCCTTCTTTCCCGCCCTCTTCTCCATATTCCTTACCGCGACGGCGCCAAGTGCTTCAAGTACGAGAAGGTTTTTTCTTTTCGCTCATCGTACCTTAACACGTTCAGCAGCGATTCGCACTGCTTCATCGTCCGCGGTGTGTACGGGGACACGTCGTACAACAAGTCCACGCAAACCTTCCGCTGGTGAAAGCCCGCTAAAAACAGAGCCGTCCGTCCGTGCGCGTCCCGCATATCGGGGAGAGTTTCTTTCGTGTTACTGGTCGCCCGCTCGCTGTCCGTCACCAGCAACAAGTCCAACACCGCGTCGGAACCGTGTGCATTGCAAATATGTCTGGATCAGGAAAAGTGCAAACTTGTGATGCGTCCTGTGGGTCACACAACAATCTGTCTTGCGTGATCACCAAAAGTTGCCCATTTTTGACCAACACTACAGAAAGTCTCTCATGCAGAATAGGCATGATAGAAAACTCGCAGAATCTGTCATGCTAGGTCCTGCATTCCAGACCTCATGGGACCTGCAAATTCTGCATGACAAGTTTGCATCCTTCCAGACCCAGACATTTTTACACTGGATAAACCATGTGCCGCGGCGATGTGCAACGCCGTCCGGCCGAACGAATTATCAAATGTAAAAATGTCTGGGTCTGGAAGAATGCAACTTGTGATGCTGAATTTGGATTCCAAAAAAATCTGTATTGCATGAGCAGCAAAGGGAGTGTAATTTTTGCTACGCGGAGAGGGCATTTGTCATGCGGAATAGGAATCGCAGGGCCCTCAAAAAATCTGTGATGCTAGGGCATGCATCACAGACATCAGGAGTCATGCAAAACGTGCATGACAAACCTGGCAATCTTCCAAACCAAGACATTTTTACATTTGATACGAATCCACCGCGTACAAATCCGCGCCTCGCTTCAAAAACAGCTCGCAGAGCTCCACGTTGTCCACCAGCGCCGCGGCGTGCAGGGCGAGGCCGACGAAGTTGGATTTCGATAGCGGCGGGAGCTCGCAGTCGATACTGTTCTTCTTATCCGAGAAAAACGGTTGCTGGCGTGTCGTGCTGCCGGAAGTGGGACTGCTGGTTAGTAAGCTTCGGCTGTTCGGCGTGGTAAAACCCCCTGCCCCTCTCGTTGACTTTGGCGTGGAGTGATTCACCAATGTCGGTGAAGTAGATGAGCCGCCGAACGAAACGCCACGATTTGTTGGTGAATTTCCGCCGCTCGGGCTGTTCGCGTCGACCCCGCCGTACGCTTCTTTTTCCGCGTCGGTGAAGTAGTCCGTCGGTAGCACCCCGTCGTCCAAAAAGTTTTGCTGGACCTCTTCCGCCGGCCTGCACATGTAGATCGCGTCCGACAGCTCCCTCGCCCGTCGGTACCGCTGCGTGCACTGCT
Source organism: Amoebophrya sp. A120 (assembly GCA_905178155.1). NCBI lineage: Eukaryota > Dinophyceae > Syndiniales > Amoebophryaceae > Amoebophrya > Amoebophrya sp. A120. Next base: position 8,585,428 of record CAJINV010000004.1, read on the forward strand.
CCGTCTTGTGCGGCTTGAACAAGGCCGCGGCAATGACGCTTTCGTAGCACCAGTTGCAGTCGACCTGCCGCTGTGGGCAGGTGGTGTCGTGCTCCGGTTGCAGGATCAGGGGGAACTCGACGCCGCAGAGGTTGCACTGCGTCGGCCGGTGGGTGCAGTCGAGGCCGTGGGCGGGAAGGTCCTTCGCGAGCACGACTTCGTGGCACATCGGGCAGATCACGCCGCGGTTGGGGCACTCGATCCCGCAGTGCTTTTCCATGTCTTCGTAGCTGGGATGTAGTGTTTTTTTTTTTTCTGTGGGCGGTTTTGGTATCATGATCGATACTAGAAAAAGCCGGCTTCGAAGGCAGAAGCACACTTGTTTCTATATGCAAATAAATTCAACAGACAAAACACGAACCACACACCCAAAGCACTATACACTAGCTTCGCTCCACATCCCAATTCGCACTCCGCGTTGCGTTTCTTATCAAATGCAAAAGTGTCTGGGTCTGGAAGGATCCGAACTTGTGATGCGTGTTTCGGATCCTACAAAGATCTGTGATGCATAAACGTGCAAAAGGTGCCCACTTCTGGCCATGCTGAGAGGGCATTTCTCATGCAGAATACGCATCACCAAGGAACTGCAGAACCTGTGATGCTCGGCCCTGCATTCCAGAGGTGGGGGAGCTTGGAAAAACTGCATGGCAAATCTCGGAATCTCCCAGACCCAGACATTTTTGCATTTGATATTTCTTGCACAGCTTCAATTTGTGGATCGCGAGCTGGTTATGCATTGCAAAAGTATCGTACTAGTACTAGACCATTACGCCGGCGCCCAGGACGCCGGCGATAGGTGGCCTAGTAAATCTAAACGCAACTACCAAGCAAACTAACAACAAAGAGGAAAAAACTTGGAGAGCGTTGGGCTGAAGACTAGTCGAAAGAGTCCCGCTCTTGGGAATCTGCTAGCGGAAACGCGGCCACTATTCGAAGCCCTTCGGGCCGCGGTTGTAGCATGACAAAACGGGCCCGCACTTGCTACTGAAGCCCTTCACTAGTAGCGGCCCACATTAGTGGACGCGCGCGCCTTCGCTGCCGGGGCTTCTTCCTAACTAGCTCGCCCCCGCCCGGCCCGGCCGTCGGCCTTGGCCTTGGGCTTGGCCCGATCCCCCGCTTTTGGGCGTCCTGCCCTGCCTGATGTCTAGAGAAGGCCTCTCCCCCAGATAGGTCCCCGGACCCAGATGTCTCCCCGGATACCTCCCCAGATATATCCCAAATCCCCAGACATATCCCCAGACATATCCCCAGACATATCCCCAGACATATCCCCAGATATATCCCCAGACATATCCCCAGATATATCCCCAGATATATCCCCAGATATATCCCCAGATATATCCCCAGATATATCCCCAGACATATCCCCAGATATATCCCCAGATATATCCCCAGATGCGGGACGGGCCGCCTTTTTCATTTTGCATGCCAGCCGAGCTTCATCGCCCCCCCTACCCCCCCAAACGGGGGCGGTCTTTGGGGGTAGCCAGAATAGACCTGCTAAAAACCGGCCGGACCGCCCGCGTGGAGGACACACCGGCAGGATGTTTGTTCCCCGCGATGCCTTTTTTTTTCTTACGCGTGTTCCCTTAGAAGCTTCCCTTAAGGGCTCCCTTAAGGGAAGTTTCTAGATGCCCTTTTTTCTAGAATTCATTTTCTAAGGGCGCCCCTATAATCTATAAGGGCGAAAAATCCGAGTAAAAATTCTATAGTGTTATTTTATAAACTGCACGACAAATTTGCTCAAAAACAAAAATGCAATTTGTAATGCTGTTTTTCCTTAGAAAGTAGATCTGTCATGCAACATGGCTGCAATTACAACGAGTACGATGCTTTTGCACAGGATACTGGTGGTCCACCATGTCCACGCCGCACTGCATGGGGCAGGCAACCATCCGCTGCAAGGGGATCAGCTCCCTCGGGACTTCCTCGTGGCCCTTCTTTTTCGGTTTTTCCCCCGGCTTCAGTGGTTGGGAGTGCAGTAAATCGTCGAACCCACCCCGACACGCGACGGCCTGCTGGGGAACGAATTTCGTGGAGGCGGACAGAAGGGGGTACTTCTCTTTCAGTTTTGCGGATAAGGCGGCTTGGGAAAGCGACGAGCCGGAGGTTTCGATGACCTTTAGGGCATAATTGTTGATACGATTAGAAAGTTTATTCATGTGTCAAACTCAAATCAAGATGACACAACTCGAGCGATAAGTAGGAGTAGGACTAGTACACTGCGCATTTCAGTTTATTTTGTATACTACACCACACTGCGCTAGTACAACTAGCTGAAGTTTTTAATCAGTATACTTTTCCGTCCCGCATGACGCCAACCGATTTCCCGCCTGCCAGCGTGTCCTTCTGCAGCCGGTCCATCTCCGCCCAGAATTTGAGGATATCCAATGTAAAAATGTCTGGGTCTGGAAACTTGTTATGCTAATGTCCGAATGATACGCAAACTGTATTGCGGAGCTACGCATGACAAGTTTCTGGGTGGCTACGTCTAACGTGAATCGCATGACAAATTGCCTTTTTGCATGGCAAACAAGTGGCGCTGTTGCTGTAGCGCAACAAGCATGACAGAATTTTGTGCATTGTCGGCCGAGCATGACAAGTTTGCATTCTTCCAGACCCAGACATCTTAACATTTGATAGAGGAACATGCCGAACAAGTCACTGTTTTGCGCCAGCCACTGCTTCCCGGGCGTCTTTGCGAACGCGGTCCGGAAGTGCCTCGACATAGAGATTAGCTGCTTGAATCTCGGGTGCACCAGCATCACGTCAAAATACGTCTGCAGTCCGTGTTATGCATTGCAAATATGTCTGGGTCTGGAAACTTGTGATGCAAATTTCCGAATTGTGGGCGCACTGCAATATGGAAACCCAGCATGGAATCTTTCTCTTTTTGCGCTCCTGTTTTTCGTTTTTCGCGTGACAAACTGCGTTTTTGCATGACAGGCAAGAGGCCCTTTTCCTGCTCCTGCATCACAGATTTAAGAGTCATGCCAGACAAGCATGACAAACTTCAACTCGCACTCTTCCAGACCCAGACATATTTGCATTTGAGACGTGTGCCTGGTCCGCTGCGCCCACGATGAGGAGCTGGGCGGGGACGCCGGGCTCCAAAATTATCACATACAAATATGTCCGGGTCTGGAAACTTGTAATGCTCTGTTGTGAATAGTGACTGCCTTGTAGTGCTCAGCCAAGCATAAAGAAATATTTGCGCAGCGCAGCGTTGCGCTTTTTGCATGACAAACTGCGTTTTTGCATGACAAGAAAAAGGGTCTAATCTTGGACACGCATCACAAACTCTTCAGTCATGCCAGACAAGCATGACAGCTTTTGCATCCTTCTAGACCCAAACATATTTGCAAAGCATAAAAATCCCCGCCTCCTTAAACAACTCGCCGAGCTTATCCTGTGTAAAAACGTCCCCACACCAGAGCCAAGATGGGGAATCTGCTAGACAACTAAGCCAGCTTTGCTTGTTTGGCATGACAAGTTTGCTCGCGTAGTGTAATCCTGTTTAGCTAGTTAAGAAGCATCACAGATCTGGCAACGGATGCTGATTCTAGCATCACAAATTCCAAAACACGAATAGAAAATGCTTCGCATAGGGCTCCGCATGAGAAACTTTTACTTTTTTTTGGCATGCGGAATTGCATGACAACTATGGGGTGGGGACGTTTTTACTCAGAATAGAGCTCGTTCAGAAGGCGGGTGTCGCACTCGAAGGGGTTGCGGAGATAGTCTTGGAACCGGAAGTTGAGATGGACCTAGAAGTTAATAGGACGGCAAAAATGAAAATCGAGGAGGCGTTGCATGGAATATTATTAGCAAATATTACAAGAAGCACCACGACGTGCAGTTCAAGAACAAGCATACCTATTCTATAGCAGGACAAGCAAGATGAAGCTGTTCTTTAATAGTACCTGAAACCGGATAAACGACACGGGGTTCACGTCCGGAGCGACAATTGGGAATTTATGACACAGAAAAAAGCAGGCAGGTCACATTATGATTATTTGTAATGCAAAAATAAATACACAAAAAAATCTGTATTGCATATCCTAAACAGCACGCTATGGGGCCTCCCATGGCATTGGCAGATTTTTCTGTGCGTTAATTTTTGCATTACAAATCTGACCTGCCTGCTTTTTTCTGTTGGTTAGAATTGCAGGTCTACCCGGGAATAGAGCTTCTCGCGCTTCAGGGACTGCTGGTGGGATTCCTTCAGCTCTTCGTCGATCTTTTTCCATTCGTCGGCACAGTTCTCGCAGATACCTGTTTTTTTTATTTGTCTTGCACTTTATCAGTGGTGTACTACGCATATCAACATGTTCACAACTATGCACCCGGGTCGCTTGCTACGTCCATGCTCCGGGTTAAGAAAGAACGTAAACTCATTCTTTGTTTCAGACAAGTCCGCAAAAAATCACAAAACCTCATTATACCATAAAACTCGCATCTTCTTTTGCACGTTTCCATGCCGTACGTCTGCAGCCTTCCGCACCTATCAACTGCACATATGTCTGGGTCTGGAAGAATTCTAGACTTGTCATGCATCTCGCGGACCACACACATAGTTTGGAATGCACACACACAAGCATCACAGATTTTGCGAGACCCTCCTCATGGCTATTCCGCATGAGAAGTCCGCCTTTTGCCTAGCAAGAATTGGGCAACTTTTGGCGTTCATGCAATACAGATATTTTCGTGATCGAGTCTAGCATGACAAGTTGCCATCGCATCTTCCAGACCCAGACTACATATTTGCAATGCATAGCACACACGGCACGGCAACTCTCTCTCCTCGCTCCACCGTACGTCCTGGTAGGTCTGCAAGAACAGCGAGTGCCCCCGGGAGCAGGTCGGCACGTCCTGGGAAAAGACCCGCCGCTTGATATCTTCTGTCCTCCGCAAGTTGATCGGGCCCACCTCCCAGTTCGCCGCCACCCCTTCCCGCTTCGTTTCCTCCACCCATTTCTCCAGGCTACTCGCGTCGTATGACAGTGCACAACCCCCCCCTCCCCCTGATTTGTATTGCATGAACGGCGATACAAACAACCGCACATGTGGAGCCTGTGCATGACAAGTTCTTCATGCGCGTAAATGTAATACTGTTCAGTGCTCTGGAACCTGGCATGCAAACAGTACCACAAGGAAGCGCTTCGATTCTGTATTTTGCGTGACAAATGAGGGGGAGGGGGAGTTGTGCACTCTCATACGTCGAGCGTGCTGCCAACCGCACCCGGCTTGCCCACGCCCATGGCGTCGCGTTTTGTGATCGCGCGGAGAAAAGTCCTCCGGACCTTGGAGATTGCGGATTCCTTCCGCCCCAGGACTTTATTGTGCGCGTCGACGTCGAGCTGGTTTTATTTTCGTATTTTCGGGTTTTTGATCATTGACATGCATCGTGTGTGACAGAAAGATATCAGCTGTGGGAATAATGCAACCCTAGGCCTAGCTGAACTAAGAAAATAAATAAAAAACGCACTAGATATTCATACTCAATACACGTGATCTTCGTGAAGCCTTTACATTATACCTCACTCCGCACCGTCTTACTTTCGTGCAGCACCGTGCCAGTTTGTCGATCGATTTCCAGTCTATCAAATGTAAAAATGTCTGGGTCTGGAAGAGTCCATGTTTGTCATGCGTGTCTGGCATGACTCTCAAATCTGTCATGCACGTTACCCAAGAGCGCCACTCTTCTGTCATGCAGAAACTCAGTTTGTCATGCAGAATAGGCAACACCTAGAAGCTCAGAAACTTCTCACGCTGAGCCAGCACTTGTGGCTTCCTCATGATATGCCACCCAGCATCACAAGTTTCCAGACCCAGACATATTTACATTTGGTACAGTCGGCAGCCGAGCAAGAGACTTTCGACAAAGAGTAGGTCGTATGCATTGCAAATATATCTGGGTCTGGAAGAGTGCAAGATTTGTCATGCATATTTTCAATGACCCACGATGCCTGTAATGCATGACGTAGCGTCACCAACTTTTAGAGGGCTTCGCAATGCCTATCTCGCATGAGAAATGCCCTCTCCGCGTAACTAACAAAAACTGGACTCCTGTTGCTGGTCATGCAATACAAAGTTTTTTAGAATCCGAAAACAGCATCACAAGTTTCAACTTTCCAGACATCCAGACATCTTTGCATTTGATAGGTGGGTAAACACTGCCTCCTTGTTCAAAATTTCCCGGTGGTCGGGTGTATCCTGTGCAAAAGTATCGCACTCGTATTGCAATCCTGCATTACAAATCTTTTTCTTAAGGTAAATCCGCATTACAAATTTTATTTCTAATGCTGTAGGAAATTTGTAATGCATTTATACGAGTACGATACTTTTGCAGTCCATAGGGTGTGCGGAAGACCAATTCGGCGCAGGGCTTGAAAAAAATGATTTTGTCCTCTGGGTGCAACGCGTGCTGCTTCGTGTAATTGTAAATGTCGTTCCAATTTTTGTTTTTCGTCTCGATAGGAACCCAGGAGAGAAACAACCTGTGATAGAATTTTTGTAAGTAATATGATGTGACATTTCATTTAATATCATGTGGATGAACTCTGCGTAGTAACATATGAGCAACCTCTGATGCAACGTTCTGCATGACAAACTTCTACCTGTCATCCGGTGCCACCCCTGTGTCCTCCGCCGCATCCGGCACGTTATTCTCGACTATGCTGTGCAAAAATTGTATTGCGCTCATGGTGATAGCAATCATGCATGACAGACATGAAAGAGAAAGTCTTTAGCATTTGATTCTGCATCACAAATTTCATTTTTCCTCTTGAACAGTTTATTGTCATGCTATTTGTACTAGTACGACACTTTGTTTTTGCACTGGATATCGACTACCACCACCTGATTTCTCGTTTTTCTAGCGTTCCTCTTCTTCCTCCTTGCCTCGTGCTCCTGCGGTATCCACGGCAAATATGTTGTTGTCGCGGATTTCTCTGGAAGGGTCTGCAGTTGCGAACTTGTGATGCAAAGTCTGGATCACGAAATCGATCAGGTAATGAAAACTTGTGTTGAATAAGCGCCAAAAGTTGTCCAATGCTGGCTACGAAAGTATTGAATTTATGGTGCGGAACAGGCATCAGCGTGCATTTTCCCCGGTTGTCTATCTATCATTCAAAAGACCCAACTCGGACCATCATTCACACTGCAGCTCTCCAGACAACTCGGACTAATCATTATTTTTGTCGATGTGATAGTCCGGACCCTCTGCTTAAACTCTTCGGTCACGTTCTTGCACAGTAGCCGGTTCTCCACTAACGCCTCCCCGTCCACCGGATTGAACCCCGGCCCCCCGTTTACTTCCAGCAAGTACAACCGGGTTTCGTTCTCCGGCGAGAGGGGTCGCAAGTCCAAATGATCCGGCAATAGCACTTTCTGGTACTGCTCCCAGACCGCCAGCTGCCAAGCGCCGTCGCCCACGTCCCACCGGCAGTAGGTGGGAGCCGCGGGGGGTGGGGGTTTGTCGTCACTCGATTGGGAGAGCAAGTGGGCGAGCCCCTTTTGCTCCTTCTGCGACTTCGGCGTCTGGCTAGAGCTCGATGCGGAAGAACTGTTCGCTGAGTTGTAGATCACGGTGTTGTCCGCGAGCTCCTCAAACGTGTCAAAATCCAGGCACAACCCGAGCAGCTTCGAGGCGGCCCTCTGCAGTTCGAAACACCGCAGCCCGAGCTGCTGCCGGAGGATGGAAACGGTGGAGGGCACGAGCTCGTTGTCGTCTTTGGAAGCCATAGACTCGTGGTGGACCACGGCCATGGACTCCGTCACGGCGCGTTTCAACATCTTTTTGGACTGGTGGAGTCGTATATTTAGATGATGTTTGGTCAGTTGCTTGGTTGTCCTTCAGACCGATGCTTCACTATCATTTGGTTTGCCGTAGGTACTAGCCCCTGCTTTCTTTAAATTTTCTCGTTTATTCCCCACCCTGATTTTCGAAAAAAAACGTCCTGCTTGGTGATAATTGTAATGATGAGGCTGAGACCAAGTAGACTCAATAGCCCTGCTTCATATTCATCAATGAAAAGCGACAAAACAAACGAGCGAAAAATGATTGACGGTGCAGTGCAGACGACTGGATGCATTGTTTCAACGACGTGGTGCGAAGATTCCAAAAAAAAAATGTTGCGACTTCTTGCCCTATCAGTCTTTTTACGAGAAAAAACGACGAAAGCTTTTTGGCGACAAAGAATCACGATAGGGAAATACGGATCCTCTAGCCTACTTGCGCAGTTCACGTAGACATTCCTCCAGCACAGTCAGTGGTTCGACGATGTTGTACTGCTGGGCGGGCAACACAATAAAGACACCGAGCAAAGACGAATAAAGTACTTTTTTTTCACAAAGGAACAACTGCAGATCATCTTCATCGTGACCCACGTTGTATCTGTCTACGCTGGTGCCCCTGACTGTTGTTTCAACAACCATTTTTGCATATTCATTTCGTTCTTGGTGCCTCAACCAAGATTTTCAAATTTGAAGTAAGTTCATTTTATCGATATTTCGTATTTCTAGATTCCGATATCCGCGGTGAGTCAGAGTTTTTGAAGTTGGCGTAAATGTCGCTTTTTGTCTTCACATGCACAAGCTTCTACCGGTAGTTTGTTCTACAAGTAGAATTTTTTACCAGCGAACTCATGCTGCCAACCAAAGAGATAGCAGGCTAGGGAGTGATTCTTTCTGTCGTTCTTAAAATTCAAGTATTAGTATTCGAAATTTCTGAAGACCCGGATTCTTCACAAAGATGAGGTCTAAGTATAATCAAGTACTAGAGAAGAGCTACCCAGATGAGACCGAAATAAGCGACTCAGCTGACAGGTGCTTCGAAGCTGCTTCAAACGAACCTCCACGAGGGAGGGTGCTGCTAAAGTGTTATAGTTGTTTCGTCAGCACTTCTGTCGAATCTTCTTTAGGGATACGGTCTAAAATCAGTCACCCGTCCTTCGTTTCGTTCCCTCCCCATGAAGTATCAGTACTTACCTCAGAATAGTGATGGCTTTAGGAAGTGGTAAATAGAGCGGTTTATTATCTCACACGCAGTGGTAGAAATAAACTGGAACCTAGAAAAATCTTGTGTAGGCGTTAAACTTAAGTTCGGTGTGGCGCCTAGAACTAGAAGTGAAACTATCGGCAGAGAGAGCTAATGTCATTGGCCCGATGATAGAGCTCGACAAGCACTAGGAATACGTTTCGACAAAGACACCGCTTGCGAGAACATCCCTGTGCGAGTTGTAGCTACGGCATCCTCTGAGACTTTCTAAATACGTGTTAGCATCTTCCCATTTTGTAAATTTGCTATTTCCCGTCGATAATATTTCCCTATCTAGTTGTACTTAGCACCAGGAGGCAGAATTATAGCAGGCGGCGTTTTTAGTGAATGAATTTCTAATACGAAATAAAGTTGGAAAATTCGGTATAGTGTACTTACTGCATAGAAAAATGCAAAAGCGAAAGCTCGTTGCTCCGAAAAGGGTAAGCTCAAGTGCCGTCTTCACCGATGTGGGACACAACGAGAGCATCGTTGTGAAAACGTCGGAGTTGTGGCTGTAATAAAATTCAGTGTATTCTCGAGTTGCTTTTTTGCTGAATACCACTTCTGTGCTGATTTAACACTGTCGGTTTTATAGATTTGTTGATTTGTGTTTGTCAAGGCTAAATTTGTGATAATTTGCATTACAGAATTGATATGAGTGCAGACCGTGACGACCATTCGCATTCTATCCGAACTTAGTGTAAAGTAAAAGCAGTAAACGCCGTTTTTCGCTCGTGCCGTATTTTTCCTGCTTTTCTACGATGGCGCCGAAAGAAGAAGTGCATTTCGGAAGATCTTTCGACTACGTCCTCGTGTCATCGCTTTTACGGAACTTTAACCCTGTAGTCCGTGCTGCTGCAATCGCTGTTTTTATTGACACGTCGCTAATAAATTACTTTTTAGCACTTGTATGAAGAAAACCACTTCATTCTTTTACACCAAGATCTGAGATAGAAGGCGAGCAGTCGTTTTGGAGGTTGTAAAGTAAAGTTCGAGTTCCTGTAAATTTAGAAAATACGAAGCTCTCGACCCGAAAGACGGAAATCTTTGACATTTTGTTTTCGATTTGCACGCCTTTGAGGTAGTAGCTGATACAACAAGAAGTCGCTGATAAGCTACAGCTTTATTTCTTCACGAATATCATATAGAAGTAGAAATTTTTATCCGTTGATTGAAGCAAAACAACTTTTTGAAAACAATAAATTCAAAAGTTTATGTCTACTTCCCCAAACCTTGTCTTTACACTGTGTATAATCTAGCAATATACTGATTTACTGTCAAGGTTACGTGGGTTAGGTTTACTGGTAGCATTTTTCCTCTTGTCACAGGTCCCACTCGTCCCATCGTCGCAACCATTGTTTGGACCCCCTCGCTGACACGAGAACAACCCAGGAGGAACACCACCTGGGTCTCCTGGGTCGCAACCGCGTCGTCGAGAGGAGAAGAAAAACAAACCGTGCGGCAACAGGAGGGGACTGCTCGAGGCCACGAACCTGGAATGTACAAAAGTTGATGCGCACCGCTGGATATCTGTACAAAGTTTGGCGTAAAGGCTAGTTCTCCGGATCTCTTTTACAAAGGACTGCAACGTGGACACTGTACAAGAAACGAAATATTCTGCAACTTCGAGAAGGAAAAAATGCAGGTGTAAAAGGTAGTCGTTCTCCTTCGTACTCTTTATTTTCCGTGAATAATACAAAGGTTTGGCGGAAGTCGGGTGCATTTTTCCTTCGACATTGGATGTTCTTGCAGCGATGTCTTCGACATGCGATGTCTTCGAATTGGTAAGTTTATCTTCAACATCGTGCATGACATCTTCCAGAAACAGCGGACTTTTCAATTTCCCTGTCTGTTTCAGCAGCACTGTGCTGTTGTTGTTCCTGATAAAGTGAAAATTCGTGTCTGGTAAAGTGACATCTGTTTTTCTTCTCTTTGTTGTAATCTTTTTTCCTGGTAAAGTGAAATCGGTTTTTGATCTGGTAGTACAAGTTGTACTCAAGTCCTGTAGTTTTCCTGGTATCCACTGCAACTACGGTACTGCGTCTGGAAAGTTGTGATGCATCATGTCTTAACTGTCAGCGAATGTTGATATACCGCACTGGAATGTTGCACGGCCAAGCATGACAGATGTTTTCGTGCTGGTGGACCCGTGTTGCTCACAAAAATTTTTACGCGTGAGAATATTAAACTGCTTTTTTGATACCAGCGTCATGCCAGACCAGCATGACAACCCTCGCTGCAATCCTGTTCATGTTCCAGCCACACTAGCATATTTATTGCAGTGGATACCTGGTAAAGTGTGACAGTTTTTCATCTCTTCCACTTGGAAGACAACTTAGAAGTCTTCGTCCATGGAAAAGGCGTGACTGCTCTCGCCCTCCCCGGACGTGGCCGTCTCCGCCGCCTTCATTACACCCGCCTTCTGGTAGTCCCCGACCCGCTTCTCGAAGAAGTTTGTCTTGCCCTGCAGGGAGATCAGCTCCATCCAGTCGAAGGGGTTCTTTACCTCATACAACTTCTCGCAGCCCAAGGCGACCAACAGCCGGTCCGCCACAAACTGGATGTACCTGATTTTTTTGTATCAGGTCGGGTCATTTTTAGTGATAAGTAGTACAACACAGAAGCACAACGTTGGACGATTGCGTCTCACAAACGTCAACTGCCTTGGTGGTGTATACATGACAAATCTTCATTCAACAACCCTATAGAAGAAACAACAAGTACGTTCCCATCAACTTCTTATTCATGCCGATGAGGTCGCAGCTCAAGGCATCGCAGATGAATTCCTGTTCCACGGCCACCTATCAACAGCAAAAGTGTCTGGGTCTGGAAGATTACAACTTGTCATGCTGTTTTTGGATTCTAAAAAAATTTGTATTGCGTGACCAGCAAGAGGGGCACAGTTTGTGCTACACGGACAAGGCATTTCTCATGCGGAAGGTGCATCAGGAAGCCCTCTAAAAGTCTGCGATGCTAGGTCATGCATTACAGGCATCATGGGTCATGAGGAATATGCATGACAAGTCTTGTATTCTTCCAGACCCAGACGTTTTTGCATTTGATACCACCGCTCCCTTTACGATCTCGTGCACCACCGCCTGTGGGAGCTTCTTCTCCAGCATGCCATACAACAAACAGGCGAAATCCGCGTGCAACCCTTCGTCCCGCGCAATCAACTCGTTGGAAAACGTCAGACCCGGCATCAAACCTGTAGTGACGTTTTGTTTTATGTGAAGAAATCTGCATGACAGACAATTATGTATCGTGATGTGATTCTGCAGGACAATTTTTTTTTCCTGTGTCGTGAAATCTGCATGAGAACCTCACTTTCCACTTTAATTTATGAATCTGGATCATCTGCATGACAACCGCTGTCTCTAGCTTAGACTCGTAGTAAGTACCTCGCTTCTTCACCCAGTAGATGGCACAGAACGAGCCGGAGAAGAGAATCCCCTCCACGCACGCGAACGCGACCAACCGCATTGCGAAACACAGGTCACTGCTCATCCAGCTGGAGGCCCACTTCGCCTTCTTTTCGATGACCGGAATCGTGGTGATTGCGTTGAACAGACGGTGCTTTTCCGCTTCGTCGTTACCTGGAATGTAGGAAATAAAGTTGACGTGCATCTATCAAACAAGCACTTTGTTCATACAGTAACAGTTACACTTACACTTACAGGCAGAGCTAGAGCTGCATGATAAAATAAAATGACCATTTGTTGACTCATGCGAGGACATCATCACGCTTGTAATACATTCACATCGGAGAAGATCAAGATCTATTTCATCCGCGAACAAAAATTATAATTCAAAGTACGGCAGTATTGGTCGATGAGCAATGAGTAGGTCTCCGAGTGGATGTTCTCCATGCCGGCCTGGAACCCGTAGAACGCGCGGGCTTCCGGCAGCTGCACTTCGGACGCGAAGTTGCAGTTAATGTTCTCCAGCACGATACCTTGTTCAACATCCGATGTTTGTCTGGTCTTGTGCATGACAAACTTCGTCTACAAATTTGGTACTTAGATTTGACTGCTTGTACTTCTGGTTCTGCTCGCATCACAAATTCAGTCCCCTGCTTTTACGTGTTTTCGTTTTGCTTTTGCAGAAAAAAACAGTATAAGTACCATCACTCCCTGCGAAGAAGGCCAAGATGTGTTTGATGAAGTGGTGTTCGTTCCCTGTATGCAAAGGAAAATAAAGTGCTACAATTAAGTACACATTGGGCTCGACGTGCGTCGTACGTGCAAGACCAGCATGACAAACACCCTTTGTCATGCAAGACATGCTGACTACGTGTTATTTGCAAGACATGCAAGAATTTGTCATGCAAGTTTGTCAAAAGTGTAAATCACTTTTTTCCTGTGCATACTCTGAGAGCTTTTCCCAGTCCGTCATGTCCTGGGTCAGATCGATTTCCTCCGCTGTCCAGAAGGACGCTTCGTGTATCGCCAGAGAAAAACTATGTGGGTGTAAGTCTGTGATGCAGAAAATGCAAAACTGTTACACTTGTCATGCTGAATCTGCGTCATAGGCTACTTTCATACGTGTTTCCACTTACTAGCTGCGCATGACAGATTTTCCCTGTAATGCAAAACGAATTTGTTATGCTGCACTTCCTACAAGGTTGCACTCACACAGTTTTTTTCCTGGATATCGTGCTGCTTGTACCTGATAGTGAACAAACCGCATCAAAGTAGAGTTGTTGTTTTTAATCTTCGAATAGGTTCCCTTAATTTCTCATGCAAATCTATGCATGACAAACAAAGTAGAAGTAGGTACTATGCATGACAAACAATAATAAAAATCCAAATCTAGTAAGTACATCTCCCACACTTCCGGGTACTGGATCGGGAACATGACCCATCGCTGCGGATTTTCCTTCAGCAAGATCTCATTTGGTTCGTACGTTTTGAATTCCGCACTAATGGCCTTGGCGTTCATGCTGAGCTTAGACGCGTCCACCTGCTGCTCTTCGTCGCTACTGCTCGAGGCCGCGGTAGACTCGTCGTCGCTCGGCGCGGCAGAACCTGTGTAGTATTAATTTTCGAGTATTTTACTTCATGATGCATGACATCAGACATGACGACCTGTAGTATAAAGAAGTAGTACCTTGTCATGCAGGAGGGGTACGACCTTATCACGAACGAACCAGTATCGCGTTTTACTTCTTTACCATCAAAACAAAAAACCCAATAGATACTGAAAGAGAGGCTCTGCAAATCGACATCTGGTCCGTTGCCCACGACCACGCCGCCCTTTACCACGCACTTGTGTGGGATTCCCTTGATGCCGTACTCCTCCGGGATTTCGTCATCGTCCACAATAGAAGAGATGCACTGTATAATTTTCGTTAAATTTGTAATGCATAAGATTACATAACAGGACTACACTGTCATGCAAGTAATGCATAAGATCTTCGCTATATACCTTTGTGATTCCGTGGTCCTTGCAGAATTTCCCCGCACCCTCGTCATCGTTTTCCAGGTTGATCAGGAGGAATGCGACGTTTTTGTCGGAGAACTTGGTTTATGAAATGCAAAAGTGTCTGGGTCTGGAAGAGCGTGAACAGAACTTGTCATGCAGCTTTTCCATGACCCATGAGGTCTGGAATGCAGGACCTAGCATGACAGATTCTGTGCGATCTCTCTCATGCCTATCCTGCATGAGAAACTTCCTCCCAACTTGGTTGAAAGTGGACAGCTTTTGGCACTCATGCAACACAGATTTTTGCATGATTCGGATTTAGCATGACAAGTGCAATCTTGCCGACATCCAGACATTTTTGCAATCCATATGGTTGCCAAACCCTCGAGTTCCTTGGCGGTATCCGGGCATTTGGTGCACCAGCACGTGTAAAAGTCGAGGACCAAATGCTCGTACTGCTGAGACAGTTCCGCGATGGAGCTCGATTTGCCTTTGCCCGTCTCCTTATCAATCTGACAGAGTTTGTTCAGTTAATTTTCTATGATGTATTTTCTTCTTTATGCAAACACGTTGTGGGGAGCGGGAGGAAAAAAAGCGTATTCTGCATGACAAATTCAATCCATCATGATGATCGGTGTTGCAGTTCAAGTTCAAGTTCTTGCAATTTTGCATTACAGAATAATGAAAACAAAATTATGATAAAACAGCAGCAATTATGGTGTGTGTACCACGGTGATCGGGAAATCCATCAGGTTCTTGCCCACAAGCTTCTTCGTGTCCGACATTTTCAAGGTTTTTTGGGTAGTTTCTTGGGTAGTTGAAAAATGCAAATTTATGTTTTCTTTTTTTGTTCTTTTGCAACGGTAGAGATTTTTGTTTTTCTACTCCTCTTCGATATTTTTCTTCTGCAGCTATAGAAACAGTGATAATTTGTTTTTTTGGACTTTTCTATCGCTAGTGTATTTACTTTACTCTTGACTTTTTTAGCACAAAAGCACTGGTTTTTCTTTCTGTTATAGTTGTTTTTTGGTGGAGATAGATTGATTGTGTTTTTTTATTTTTCTCGGCACTGGGCGGAAAAAAAAGACGTGGCTAGAGGGAGTTTTTGGATGAGAAGAAAAAATGGCGTCAGAAGAAAAAACCGTGTCGAACTTTATGGCGTCCTTTTTAGCTTCCGACAACAGTCAACAACACACTACTATCGAGATAGTACAGCAACTTTCTTTGTTCCACAGCAACATTCTTTTTTCCACAAGTACGACATCAACCGGGCTTCTGACAGCTTCGACTTCACTTTGTTCATCACTCGGCGGGGTGGTCCTTACAACGGGGAATTTCAATGACAAGCGCAGCAAATTCGACTCTACTGCACTTTCTTTATCTATCACACATGTTGTACTTGCAACAGCAGATGATGCAGAGGAGGGGGGAAACCAGGTACACAAGACACCCAAACTTCATGGAACAAGGGTACTTCTTGTTCAGCGGCCGCAGACACAGACAACAGCAGGGGCAAGTAGCGCTACTATACTTCGGGGACAACTTAATCTTAATCTTAATCTTCTTCGTATATACTATCAACAATCTTGTTCGCTTCTTCGATGCAGCAAGTAAGCTTCAGCAATCAGACACAGTTGGGGAAGAACTACTTACGTAGAGCTACTTGTTCGACGTATCATCATCTTTTCATCAACATCAAGCACATACGAAGCTCCAACTCGGACGGTGAAAAAAAGCAATTAAACAACACAGACGGGTCGACCACTCGTTCATCTTTTCGTTTCGTCTCTTTGTCCCCAGCGAAATCCTTGCGAGAAAAGCTTTTTCTAAATCGAACTCAATCGAAGGAACACGACGAAAAATGATCTCTCTCAGCAGCTCGTTTGGCTTTCTTTTTTCGGAGCCATAACAGCCGGCGATAGTTTGACAGTACAGTCGATGGTGGAATTTGAATTTCCACTTTTAATGTAGCACGAGGAGGAAGCGCTTTAGCTCGGCAGATCTTATACTGAAAAAATGAAAAATACGGTCGTCGGTCGTTACTATTCTTGTCCTGTTCTTGTCAGAGTTGTGACAGTGGTTTAATGTGGATATTACTGACTGGCTGACTACTATTTCAGTCCGCTCGAAATGACTGTTGCAAGATAAATACTGTCGCAGAAATTCATAAACTCTTGCACCGTTGTAGCCGTACTATCAACTTTGATGGTGCCCCTTCGGTAATATTAGAATTACCCTCGTCATATTAATGCCTGCTGGTCTTACTGCGCGTACTTACTCATCCCTGGTGCACGAATCGCAACTTGTCGAATACAACTTGTCGAATACAAAACTTGAACTGTTTCTCTTTCTGTCGCTGCTCGCTAAAAATTATAGACCTCCCTTGTCGTCTAACTAAAACAACTCTGTTTCGTTCTTCGAATCAGATTCGTATAACAAACATTTTGCTTGATTGGTGTGCTGACGCTGAGACCACTTTCCAGCTTGTGGCATAACCTTGCTTGCTCGCTGGAGCTTGTGGCGATAAAAATTTTAACTGGGTCACTTTTATTCTTCCAAACCTGTAACTTGCGCAAAAGCTTAACAACCAGATGAGATCCTTTCATCAGCTGCAGCTTCACGTCTACCCTAGTACCAATCCTCCTTCACCCGACGCGCACCCGCTTGGCTTGCGGCTCGTACTGCTGGTCGTCCCCGAGGTCGCCAAAAACGATATTCCCGCCCGATTCCAGTCCCTCGTCTACGTTGCTGGCGTGTTGCGGCTCGACGTCCTCGAACTTGGCGTTTCTAGGCTTCGTCTTGCCCTGCTCCAGATCGTCGAGTAGGACCAAGTCGTATGAAATGCAAAAGCATCGCACTAGTACAAATCGCATGAAAAATCTCCTCAGCATGAAAAATAAAATTTGTAATGCGGATTTCACTTGAGAAAGAAATTTGTAATGCATGAACGCGATTAGCACGAGTACGATACTTTTGCACAGGATAAGTCGTTCGCTTGCGGCTTGCCCCGCTGGTTCAGGACGATCATGAATTGTACCTGTTTTCCGACTATGCATTGCAAAAGTATCGCACTCGTATAAATGCATTACAAATCTCCTCAGCATGAGAAATAAAATTTGTAATGCGGATTTAGCTTCAGAAAAAAAAATTGTAATGCATGATTGCAATATGAGTACGATCCTTTTGCAGTTCATACCGACCAGCGAGGGGAGATTCTGGTCCATGGGCGTGTCCGCAATGTCGAGGTATTTGCTATCAAATGTAAAAATGTCTGGGTCTGGAAGAATGCAACTTGTCATGCTAAATCTGAAGCATGCAAAAATCTGTGTTGCATGATTACCAAAAGTCGTCCAGTTTTTCCCAAGTCGGGAGGGAGTTTCTCATGCAGGATAGGCATGAGAGAGATCGCACAGAGTCTGCCATGCTAGGTCCTGCATTCCAGATCTCATGGGTCATGGAAAAGCTGCATGACAAATCGCGCATTCTTCCAGGCCCAGACATATTTGCATTTGATATTTGCACAGCTTGATCAATTCGTTTTTGTGGAGAAATACATCGTATGCATATTGCAAAAGTACCGTACAACTCGTTGTAGTCGTACTTCTAATTGCAGTCATGCATTCAGAAATATCCTTCTTAGGCTAAATCTGCATTACAAATTCCGTTTCTCATATTGAAGGCATTATTTGTCATGCGATTTATACTACTAGTAGTAGTACGATTTGCTTTTACAAAATGCATACGTCGCACCCAAAGTGGTCAAACAGGTCAGGGCACTGCAGAAACCCGAAGCCCTTGCTATACCCTGCTCAGCTGTTACAATCTCAAACGTTACAATAGAATATGGAAATCTGTGATGCGCGAGTGCATGATCTATCCAACTCTCACAGGATTGCGCATGACAAGTTTCGGAGCCCCAAACCGCACTAGAATCTGGAGAAATTTGTGTTGCAGAAAGTGGAACGCTCTGCGATTCTGTCATGCTCATCATGCAAGACAAATTCCAGACTCTATTGTAACGTTTGAGATTGTAACGTTTGAGCGGGTCATACTTGCTCTCGTTGAAGCTCTTGATCAGCCCTGTGTGCGGCCCCGGCGACACTGTCTGGAGCTTGCTCTCGGCTTGGGCTACCAGCTCCGCGGTTTTACCTTCATCAGAGATTTGAGTTTATTAACTTTACGTGACTTTTTCATGGAGTTTCTGAACCTGTTCATCAGGAGGAACTAAGTTTCTACTTGAAGAGTGCAACATGAAAACACGAACTCTATCATCTGATGAATCGGGATAAAAATAGTACCGAGTATGACCGCCTGTGGGTTGTTTGTCTTTGGGCAGAGGCGGACCGTGAAGGTCACCTCGTCTCCCACTTTCAATCCGTGATTCTCCACTTCCTGCTTATTCAAAAAGGTGTCGCGCTGGAAGTGCGATTTCACGTCGCTGCAGTCCACGAAACCGTACCCCTTGTCCGTGTTGTATTGTGAGGAAAAATCCCCCCTCCCCATATTGAAAAGGCGTGCTCTTCAACATTTGTGATGCTGATTTGTGGCAACAAATCGAGTCCGTCTTGCAAGAGAGCCAAGCCAGGGCGTCCGCTGCATTTCGGAGGCGATTTGTAATGCTGCTACGCTACTAGGGCAGACGTCTGCCATGCTAAGGACCTACACCAAGCCACCCCTTTCCGGGCTGAGCACCTACACCCATCTGTATGCAGTCCTCCACCGCAAGACAAATCCGATTTGTGTACACAAATCCTGCATCACAGATTTCCATTTCGATATGGGGAGGGAGGATTTTTCCTTTTGATATGTTGTAACTCTTCACGACGCCCGTGTACTCCTTGTTAATGTTAAACTTGTCCGCACTGTTGTTCGTGCCTTGCTGAGACTGGTGGAAGTGCGACCCGTATGGATTGCAAACATGTCTGGGTCTGGAAGAGTGGAACTTGTAATGCTGTCTGCGGATTCTAGAAATATCTGTGTTGCATGAGCAGTAAGAGGAGTCAGCTCTTGGCACGCGGAGAGGGCATTTGTGATGCGTGATTAGCATCAACAACCTCTCAAAAAATCTGTGATGCTAGCACCAGCATCACAGACCTCACGGGTCATGCAAAATGTGCATGACGAGCCCCGACTCTTCCAGACCCAGACAGTTTTGCAGTTGATAACCCGCCGCCGTGCTGCTGGTATCGTGCTTGGCCCACCGCCGCGGGAATCACCGTAGTGGTCGGGTACCTGCAGTAGTTGAATTTTTATGGGTAAAAGTATAAACGGAAAATAAACAGGTCTGAAATGCAGTGGGAATGTGAATGATCCGACCGAGGACTGTATACTACATCTAGATCTTCTACATTTTGAAGCAACCTCACAAGTACAATCTATGTCAACTATACATACAAGTATAAAAAGTAATTATACCCTCCATGTCCGTTTTGTGGGAACATATCCTCCGCTTTTATCAGTCCCCGCGCCTGCGGTTTCCCCTGTTCTGACAGCACGAAGTCAAAGTAAACGAAGTCGCCCACCCGGAAGTTGAGCGCTTGTGTGTAGTGAAGGAACACGTCGGAGGAGTTATACATGCGGCCGGCCTGTTGATTTTAGCATTTTTCCCTCAAAGTAATCCAAACGAATTTTTGAGTATGAAAAGCTGGTTGTACCAAAGGTTCTTGCATAAAAAAAAAGATACTACGATGTTGAAGTTGAACCATCTATATTTTTTACGCATGATAAAAGGCACCAATAATCTATCGCCGCAAAATAAACAGGTAAGTAGGTAAGTACGTCATCGCTCTGCACGAAGCCGAAGCCTTTCTCCTGGTTGAAGGTTCGAATTTGTCCAAACAACTTGCCCTCTATCGCCGTTTGCGCGTGCGATCGTTTGTTCTGCGGCGGCTGTATCCTGGCATTGTTCTGCGGCGCGTGGAGGTAACCGCTGTGGTGCGCGGGGAAATGCGCTTGGGGCTGGAGGTTGGGAGAGTTGCTTGGGGTGACGTATGCAGGAGGAAAATAAAAGCGGCGTTTTAGTGTTATGGCTTCTTGGACTAGTACGGACAACATGCCAAATTATGTGCAGCGGTGCGTCGCGACAGGGATCATGACCTTTAATTGCTGTCGTGCGTCGCTCGTATTTTTAGTGCAGACCAAAACAACACAACAAACATCCATATAAAAAGAGGATATTAGTATAAAGCGTATTGGTGGTCCGGCATGACAATTTTCACTGGCTGCATTTGTTCTTGCATGTGGTTCGCAAAATTACAGACACTTACACTAGAACAGTTTTTCACACAACTTGGATACAGTGTACTGGGAATGCACCGAGTGGTTGTTCGATGCGTAGGAATTATTGTTTTTCCCTCCTCTGTAGTTTCCGCCTTTTCCGTATCCAAAAAAAAAAACTGTGTCAGTGTACAACCGTTCGTGGATGAGGCTGCGTCACGATTAATAATGAATTTGTTCTGCATGACAGAGAAAACAACCTGTCATGCGTTGCTAGGAGACGACGCGACAACATACGTATGACGAACTTGCGGCTATGATACGGGTGCCGTTCGGCAAGCCAAGCTCTAGTTGTAGTTTTGCTCCATACTTATGCTATGCAAATGGAAATCGAAATGCAAGTGCAACTAAACGCAGCTAACACAATTACACAGTCACAGTTTATCTTTTTTGCATATTCCGCCGGTCGTGTAGGTCACCGGCGGGTTACTCACGTGACCGTTGTATCAAGTGCAAAAGTGTCTGGGTCTGGGTCTGGGAGATTGCCAGGTTTGTCTTTGTCATGCATATTTTGCATAAACCCATGATGCCTGTAATGCATGACCCAGCATCAAAGATTTTTAGAGAGCCTTCTGATGCGTATTCCGCATGAGAAACGCCCACTCCGCGTAGCACAAAGTGAACTTCTCTTGCTGGTCAGACAATACAGATTTTTTTTACCTTCCAAAGACAGCATCACGAGTTGCAACTTTCCACACCCAGACATATTTGCATTTGATACGTTGCCGCCGAAATTTCTCCCGACGTTGCCGCCCCCGCCTCCGTGCGGAATCACCTTGCTCACATTGATATGCAGTGCAAAAGTATCGTACTAGTACTATAAATTGCATTACAAATTAGGCCAGCATTTTTCCAAGTTAAACTTCCAATGCGGATTTGCCTTAAGAAAAAGATTTGTAATGCAGAAATGCAACTAGTACGAGTACGATACTTTTGCATTGCATAATTGACGGCACGCGGCTGCCCACGATCCGACGTCTGCACCTCAAACCGAACCTCGTTCGCGTATCCAGTGCAAAACAATAACAAGCGCACTCATGCCTAAATCCCAGAAGTATCCAACCACTCCACAGTACGTGCCCATCGAGATAATATCGCTATCGATATAATCATCGGAAAAAGGAATTAATTCAAGAACATCGAAAATAAACCATCGCCTCTTGTGAGGTCGACGTGCGAAGAAAGAATACAAGTTTGCATGCCAACATCAAGCATGCTGAAGCCGAGCTGGAAGGGCATCTGGAGGTTGTGTGGTAGAAAGAAAAATTTGATCTAGTGCACATCGATCTTCGATTTACACAGGATATCCCGACCTCGCACTTAGCGGCTTCGAACTCCATTCGGTGAAGAAAAACATCGCGGTGGTACTCTTGGTAAATGTATCACTTGGAAAACAAGTAAAAACCCAAACACGACCCATGATACCACTCAAGACTTTAATTTTTTCTTTAATGCGACGGTGACAAGGCAAAAAACAAGAGGCAAAAAATAATCCAGCTGCATTACACAAAATTGTTCTCTGAGCTGAGCCACGGGAGTTTTGTTGTCCTTTTTCCATTGGATAAAGTGTCGGGACAGTCAATGAAGCCGTAGCCGTTACCTTCGTGTTTTTTTTTTGCAATTTTTTTTCCTCAGGATTGAAAAGAAAAAGCACATCGGCAGTAGCATTGGGAGATCAGCAAGCTGTTGTGGGCTAAATTAGTGTCGTATTAATAGCAATCTCGTAGTTGTGTACCGGCATTGTAGCTTTTCACGATTCCGATGTAGGCGCGGCTCATTGTCGCTATGCATTGGAAATCCGCCGATCTGGGTTTGGATGCTTGTGAACATGCAAGAGTAGAGTTGTGTGATTCAAGAGCTGCGGACGCTAAGTTGTGGAAAAGAAGATCTGTATTTTTGCATCAAGAGGATTAAGTAGTACTAGTAACAGTAAGGTTTTCTCTACTCTTGCTGTGAAGCTTAACGCACGACGCATAAATACAGCCATGACTACAACTCGTCAACATGCATTACGGAACCATGGCATCAGGACCACCCAGAACGGTATCATCTCTTTTGCAGTTGATAGTCGCTAGCAGGGGTACTTATTTACTATCCTTCGGTTTTGTTGCCCCTCGCGTCGAACAAAGCGCCAGAAAAAAACGAAACACCCTCCACAATCGGCGTCGAAAAAGAACGCAAGTCTCGAAAAAAAAAACGCCCCGCCGCCCGAATTTTTATAGGAAGTACTTATCGCCGCCCCAAAGAAGATGAAGAAGGCAGTAGACCCCCGAAGATAATTCTTGTCGTTGTACTACAAAAATTGTAAACAAAGGTTGTGGCCTGCTCCGTGGCGGTGAAGAAGATTATCTTTCGCGTCCAATTTGGAACTATGAGAGTGCACCCCTCCCCCCAGGCCCTCACTTGAATTGTAGTCGTAGTGCATTCTGCATCACAATTCTTCTGAAAATGGGTGATGATACTTACTACCGCATGTCAACATGCAAAGCAGTAGCACAGGTCAAGGAAAAGAACCTGCTTTTCTTAAATACTCTGCAAGGGTGGGAAGATGCTGGTGGAGTTGTTGTGCACTCACATACAAAAACCGCCGAAAACAAAACGCGGACCTCCAAATTCTTGCCGTGTCCTCTGGAAGGTCCAAAAAGTTCTAAATGTTCCGGAAACAAACGCGGCGCGGGAAAGGTCGCGGCGGTGAAAAAGGGCAATTTGTGTATTGTTTCGGTCTTTTGTGAAAATTGGAAAAAAAAACACAAAGAAATCCAAACGGCAGAAAAAAATAGCTCGTTTTGCACAAAAAAATTTTTGACTGCAAAGAAATTTCGGGTCAGTGCGTGAAAAAAGTTGTGCCTTTTGAAAAAGAGATGAGCCTGGTGATGTTGTTTTTGAAAAATCTCAGAAGATGTATACTGACTTCGTAATTCAACATAATAGTGATTTGTAATGCATGTTTTCTGATATTTTCACTGACAGTCAAAAACGTCGTCGTCTTTATTCACGTCGCTTTGTAATCATTTCTCACTTTTCCTTCTGTCTGGTGTGACGAAATCTTGCGAGCGAGGTCCAGAAAACAAGGTCTTTTTCGTTTTCAGTGCTTGATGCTCTGATAAAAGGGACAGCTGCAGAAATAAAACCCTCTAAAAACACAGGATCTTTCGCGGGAAAACTTATGCAGAGTACAAAGGAACATCAGAGCAGTGGTAAGTACCAATTTCATTTTCGAATTTTTTGAAAAGACCCAGGGTACTAGTCTCCTGCAAAAGTTTCTTTGCAACAGGTTCTCCATTTCTTCATTCCTCTAAATTTGTTACATCGTAAACGCACAAGAACAGAAAGGTAGCAGAAAAAAATCCTTGGGCGGCGGGTCGGCTCATTTGACAAAAAGAAATAGTAAAGAACCCAAGTAGCCACTTTTTATTTCATTTCGCATGCTGCAGCATCAGAAAGAAAGAAAATTCGGCGAATCACATTAAATGATCTTGCTCGTCCTTTCGAGTCGCGCTCGCCTGGAGTCACAACTATAGCTGCGCGTAGTTCTGCAATTTCTGTTTGTCGCTTCCCTCACTTACACTTTCATAGCTTTACATACTCACTTCTGTGTGGCTGAAGAGTTCTTGGATCAGCGATGTTGTAGCAATGTACTTTACTTATCTTTTTGTCTGGCTACTTATGTGGTACAAAAATTCCTTTCGGCCCTCGCACCAAGGCGTGTTTTTACAGCATAGCTCCACCTGCGCAGTGGGACGATAAACATCCACTGGTCTGTAGTACGTTTTCATTTGCTCCTTGAGCCGACAGAGAAATAATGAAGGAACTACAACACGCGCATTAATTCCCGATGAACGCCGGGCATCAGGCCCCGCTCCCTCCCATCCTGCGGCACGCAGCAAGCGGCAACACGGGTCATTCGGTTCCTTTCCGAAAGCATTTCACTATTTCATCTTCCTTTCTAAAACATGTCACAGCACCGCACCCCTGTTTGTGTTGCAGTTTGCGTCATTTGCCTGGTCACGGTGGTCATCTCTTCCGGGTCATGATATCAAAAGAGACGCCAAGACAAATTAAAATGCGTTTTTCAGGGAAAAGATGTCAGGAGTGCAAGGGGTGTCCTTGTTGTTGGTTGTGGAATAAAATAGGTAGAAAATAGGTAGTTCTTTAATTACGAACTGGTGCGCGACCAATAACAGCTTAAAGTTCGGGGGGAGTTGTTGTTGTACCCCTCCTAGTTACTACTAAGAGGGGTGCAACCTATGAAAATTGTTCGTTTTTTTTTTGCTGCGAGAGGTGGAAAATTTTAAAAGATGTAGTTTCTGCACCCTGTCTCTTACCTAGCGCTTCTCCAACAAAAAAGCCTCGACGAGCAGATTATGTCCAAGTGATCAACATCTTCAAACGCTTCTAAGATTACTGTATAAAACTTATTATAGTGAGGATATAAAGCTGACGCTGACTTGAATAGTACTGCACTCCAAAATTCGACGAGTCTGTGATTGCGCTGCGGTTCTTCCACAAGCTTGTTTGTTTGTTTGTTGTGAGTGGTCACGTGGAATCCTCTTGAAAGTTTTTGCTTTCTCCTCACGTGGTTAGCGCTACTTCAACAAAAAGACAAGCTGGGCAAGCAACTTTTGGCTTGGGCCCTTATAGAAAAACTTTTTCTGCTGGACAACTACCTGAACCTAGTGGAAGACAACGACACTACCTTACGTAAAGCTCTGAAAGTCATTTTTGAAAAGTAAACTGTTCTTGTTGAAAAAGGGAAAGAGAAAGTCTGAAAGTTGAGACGAGAAAAATAGAAGCTGTTGAAATTGAAAAGCTAGTTAAAATTTTACTGCAAAGTTGAGAAGGTTACAAAGCAGCGCAGTTCTAAAAAGTTAAAGCTTAGTCCTGTTTTTCGCTGTTGTAAGTTAAAACTTTGGGGCTTGTGCTTGTAGGAACTGTTTTTGTTTCTTTTTTAAATTTTAGTTATTCATCTTGCTTGTCGCTTATGCTGCAGGTCGTTGCGGGCCTGTCTTACGCTTTTTGCTTGTAGTTGCTGTCGTACACTAACACTTACGGATTGATTAAGTTTTTCTTTTCTACTTTTGCTTGCTGCTTCGGAGTTAACTTTTCCAAAAATTAAAATCATACACGACATCTTCTAAATGATAATGAACATGTTAGTAGCAAAGGGTGAATAAAATATAGGTAGGGCCAAATCATAACTACAGAGCGGGTTCGTAACATGTAAATACGTATGTTAATCAGATCTTCGACGAGGTTGAGCCTCTTATTTGCAGCACTAACTTAGTGCTCGACATTTAGTTGCCGCATTTCAAACATGATGCTCTACATTTACTTGCACTCGCTGCAAATGTGATGAATTCTGTTGCCACTCAAGCACTGCTTGCACTTGCTCAAAATGTTGTACTGCTCGTCGGTCTATGGTAAAGAAAAATAACGGACTTCACTGAGCAGGAATCAAAAGCTCAAAAGGAGCTGCACCGTCTCGACGCCGTTTGGGAAAGCCAGACCGTAACCTTCCGGAGGCATACTCGGGCTGGTGCTCTATCCTGAGAAAAAACATCCCCGCCCCATAGTTGTCATGCTAAACAGAAGTGCGACCCGCTATGCCTCCCCCTGTGCAAACGGCCGCAGATGGCTGTCACGCAAGGTTTGCACCTACAGGAACGGTTGTCATGCGCGTTCCCATGAGAGTTAGTTGTCATGTTTGTGCATTTGTAATGCTGCAAACAGGACAAGCAGATAGATATGTGATACGGCTGTCCTTCTCCTTATTCCCCTGATGTACTACAATACAGAGGGAACAAATAACTTGTGATGCGTCTGCCTTGCAAAATCCCAAGCTGGAATCTGTGATGGGGATGTTTTTACATAGGATACGTCCCAGCATTGATTTAGAAAGTACCCGTGCTGGTCCAAGGGGTT
Source organism: Amoebophrya sp. A120 (assembly GCA_905178155.1). Classification (NCBI taxonomy): domain Eukaryota; class Dinophyceae; order Syndiniales; family Amoebophryaceae; genus Amoebophrya; species Amoebophrya sp. A120. The sequence continues at coordinate 8,612,132 of CAJINV010000004.1, forward strand.
TCTGACGTACAAGGTATCCTGTGTAAAAACGAACCCACCCCCGAGTTGTCATGCAAAATGGCATGCATACAAATACAATGTAGTTTCTCATGCGCAACCCAATGAGGAGCATCTTCTAATGCTACCTGGGTTGCATCATTTCCGATGCTCTAATATGGATAAGGTAATGGACTTGTGATGCGGCTGCGCTAGCTAATCACGACTATGCTGGAACTACCTCGCAGACTTGTCGTGCGCAAAAATACTGATCCAAACCTTGCTGATTTGTGTACTTCCTAGCAGGACCGCGAAAATCTTGACTCTGCTGAGGTGTCGTGAGCCCCGGCTTTTACACAGCATACCAGCGTTTCCCTTGACTTTCTCGCCCCAGCTCCTCATCGGCCTGATACTGGCCAAAGCGCTCCATCAAGTTCCTCCACTTGCCCTCAAAGGAATTGTCGTAGTTTTCCCGCAAAAATTTATGGGTTTTTTCCTTTTGTTCTTCCTTCTCGCTCAGGGAAGCCGGGAGTTGTAGTCGCGAGCAGGAGTTGTAGTCGCGAGCAAGAATTGTTCTCATTTAGATGTAGAGACATCGAAGAACGAGGACACAAAAACGCAAATAAGCGACAAAGAAATGAAGAGCAAGCCGAAACGACGCAACATGTTCGTGACGCCGGCGTTGCGGGGTCTTTCCGTGTTTGTCATGACTGGTGGACTGACGTTGTGCTTCGGTTCGGTCTTTTTCTTGACGAATTCCATCCTCGTCGAGTTTGTGCTGGATCCGCTTGCGGCAAATACGGCCATCGCCCTGCCAGTTCGATTGGCGATCGAGCTTGCCATCTCCCTCCTGGTGTTTCTCATCTGGGTCCCCTTGGCGGCGCACTACTGGGGGAAATCCGTCGCGATTGCGATCTTTGTACCGCTGCCCTACTGGATTTCCGCCGAGGTCTACGAGGAGAGTCAGCAGCCGGGTAGTCATTTTGCCGGCGAGGGTGATGATGCAAAGCGGGAACGCGAAAAGCAGCGCAAACGCCGCATGAGGGAAACCTTCGAACATATTCCTTGAAAATCAACCATACCCATCCAATTTGTCACGTAAAACATGAAGGAAGTTCTGTGTTTGTCATGCAGATGCAAAGAAAGAATGGGGATGGTCAATTTTCAGGGAATAGAACAGATTAAGATCGTCTACTTCTTTTCGACAGACTTGATTCGCATCACGCTCGGACGGGGTATTTTGATGCGGTACAGTGGGTATTCGGTTTTGCTACTCCTTCTCACCGACTTCGTCTACCACATGTGGCACTTTGGATTTCGCCAGCGCGAGTCTCTGCTGCTTTTCAGTGTGGTCGCCGCAGCAAAAAATCGCAACGTCCGGCGAATGCAGTCGACGCGTTTTCCCGTCTGGTTTCGTGTGATCGACCTGTGGACGCAGTTTCGCAACCGCGCCCCACTCTGGTTCACGATAGGCTGGCATGAGACCTGGGATTTCGCGGAAATGCTTAGTATTCGGGAGACCGGGGAAGGGTTGAAGAAAACAACTGACGTATCATATGTAAAAACGTCCCCACACCAGAGTCAAGTTGGGAACCTAGGAAGACAAATCCACAAGTTTTGGGAGCCACGCATAAGAAGTTGCAGTCCGTAGTGTAGTGCATGTAAGCAAGGACCACCGCATCACAAATCCATCTGCTTATCCTGTTTACAGCATTACAAATTCTAGAACTCGATTGGAAATGCCACTCATGGAGATGCGCATCACAAATCTTCCTGTAATCGCAAATCTGCATGATAACTATGGGGTGGGAATGGTTTTACTCAGGATATGACGACGATGCGCCCGATTCTGACGCCGACGATGACGACGACGATGCTCAGGATATGACGACGACGATGACGCATGAACAGAACAACGATTAGCCCGATTCTGTCTTCGTCCACGACTCCCAGGACCGCGGTGCACGAACTCAACAAGGAGCACCAGCAGCACGTCGATTCGACAACGCCGAGGGCGGTCGGCAGAAGCGAGACGGGGCTGAGAAGTGTCGTCGGTGAAAAGGACAAAGGAGAAAATGACAAGCAGATGATGTCGATGAGTACCGACTACGGAAAATCAAACACAAACACCTGCGACAGCACCCACCCGCCCCGGCCCGATGAGAAGCACCAGGACGTCATGGGTTTTTTCCTTTTGTTCTCCGTTCTCGCTCAGGGAAGATGACAAATTTGAGTAGAGCGGAGACCCAGTTTGTCATGCTGTTTGGGTAAGGAAGACGCCTTCTGTCATGCTACTTTAGCAGCTCTATTTCTACTTCGAAACAGACTTACAATCTGCCTCCCTTGCCTACTCTGCAAGACAGGCAGTTTCTGCGTTGCATTTTATGCATGACAAACTATTTCAACTTTGACGATTTCAATCCTGACAATTCCATAGCGGCGGTGGGCCAAGCACGGTACCAGCAGCACGCCGGCGGGTCGCACTTCCACCCGTCTCAGCAATATCCAAAAAAAAAAAATTGTTGGTGTAACTGTAACTTTCTTGCTGGAACAGCATGACAAATCCGACTGGCATGAGAGCAAAAACCTGTCATGCGCAGATAGTACGTGAAAACGCAATTGAATGGACCCTACAAGGCATGCCCAGCATGACAGACGCAATGATCTTGCAGGTTGCGCATCACAAAGTTACACTAGCAATGTTTTTTCCTTCGATCAGCAAGGCGCGAACAACAGTGCGGACAAGTTTAACATTAACAAGGAGTACACGGGCGTCGTGAAGAGCTACAACACGGACAAGGGCTACGGTTTCGTGTATTACAATGAAAAATGCCCCCACCCCGGAACTTGGGAGTATTTGTATTGCAAACCTTTCCAAATGAAACATTCGCCCTCTTGCATCTATCACCATCACAGGTTTCCAATCGTGAATAGCAAAAATCTGTATTGCAAAAGACCCCAGCAAGGGCGGCGCTTGTCATGCAAGCGCTGCGATACACCCCTAGACTCTGCATCAGAAAGATTCATACTCCTTTCAGGCATGACAAAAAGTTTTCATTTGGAAACTGCGCATCACAAATTTTTGCAATTTTGGGGGTGGAGGTATTTTTCACTGTAATATCGTGGACTGCAGCGACGTGAAATCGCACTTCCAGCGGGACACGTTTATCAAATGCAAAAATGTCTGGGTCTGGAAAGTTGGAACTTGTGATGCTACCTTTGGACTCTACAGAAAATCTGTATTGCATGGACAGCATAAGAGGTGTGGTTTGTGCTTCGCGGAGAGGGCACGCAAAAATTTATGGGTTTTTTCCTTTTGTTCTCCGTTCTCGCTCAGGGAAGCGGGGTCGAAAGCGGTGAACGCACGGTCCATCTCCTCGCCCTCGACATCGTCGGGTGGTTCTGCTACATTCGCATGGATGGCCTTCGGCAGCGAAAAACCAACTTGGGGGATCAACAGAGGAAAATTGGGGTGAAAGTGCGACGGGTCAACCGATAATAACTTACGGCCATTCGCCCACCCCTGTTGACCCGGCGTGTCTTCTAGATAGACGTCCCCCGCGTCTTTTAGTTGCCTTTCCGTGAAAAAAAACTCATTTCCTCCGCGCAGCAAGACGTCTTTGTGCGCCAGTATTGCAAGGAAAAATCCCCCCTCCCCATATCAAAACGAAACTTCTCATGCTGGATTTGTGTTACACAAGTCAGCTTTGTATTGCAGGAAGGCACTGCGGCCAGATGCCCAGGCCAGGTAGGGGCGTATGGGTCTAGTTGTTCAGCATGGAAAACGGCTCCCCTTTAAGCCCACCAGCATGACAAATCGCTTCCCTAATGGGGCGGAAGCTTCTGCCCTTGTCGTCTTGCAAGACGCATGTGATTTGTGACCTCAAATCAGCAACACAAATTTGCGGAAACATAGGTTTTCAATATGGGGAGGGGGGATTTTCAATTTTGATAGCCAGCCTCGCGTAGTCGATGGGGACCGGCACCTCATGTTGGTGCAACTCCGTGCCTATCAACTGTAAAAATGTCTGGGTCTGGAAGATTCTGGGACTTGTCATGCACGTGTTGCATGAGCCATGATGTCTGTGATGCATGCCCTAGCATCAACGGCCTTCTGAGGGATTCTTGATGCCTATTCCGCATGACAAATGCCCTCCCCGCGTAGAAAAAACTAGAATCCTTTTGCTGCTCATGCAGCACAAATTTTTTAGGCATCCAAATGCAGCATCACAAGTTGCATTCTTCCAGACCCAGACATTTTTCCAGTTGATAGTGCCCACGTGGGGAATTGACTCAGGTCGGCCGGGGAGAATCCGCAGGCGGTGGTTTTCCGACACAAAAGTCAGTGTAGAAGTACTGTCCGAGAGCGGGCCCCCCAGGTTGCGAGCTTCATCTTTCGCCTGCTGACGCACGGTGGCTTGATGATTCACAGCGCCGATCCGCTCGCTCAAATCCTTGCGTTTTTTTCCCTCGTCCGCTTGTTGCCCGGCTTCCGCCCACGCAACAAAGGCTGCCTTCTGCCGCTGATACAAGTCTTCATCCCACGCAAACCCGGCTGCAGCAGTCCAGCCAACAAATTTCTCGCGGAACTTCGCGAACTCGATCTCCAGGTCGCTCTCCTTCGCATCCGCCATGATCGGCGGTAAAGCGGGCGCCTCCTTCGGCGCGCGGCGTGCTGACGAGCCCTGCTTCGTCTTGGATTTATTTGTCGTCGGTGGTTTCAACACCACGTCGGCGGTGGTTTCTTCACGTCCTAGCCACGTCCGGAACTCTTATTGTGAGGAAAAATCCCCCCTCCCCATAACAGAACGGGATACTTCTCAAAATTTGTGATGCTGATTTGAGGTCACAAATCGTCTCTGTATTGCAAGCAGACAAATAAAAGAACCCCGCCGCGTTCTGCAGGCAATTTGTGATGGTGTCTGGCCTACAGAGAATGTCCCTACCTTGCTAGGCGCCTACACCAAAACATCCCTAATCCCGCTTTGTATCTGTCTGCAGTCCTCTACTGCACGACAAAGCCGATTTGTGTACACAAATCCCGCATCACAGATTTCCATTTCGATATGGGGTGAGGGGATTTTTCCTTTTGATAACTCTTCTCGTTTCTTCCGGTCCCGTTCGGAGAGCAGGAGCGTTTCACCTGCTTATCCTGAGTAAAGACGTCCCCACACCAGAGTTGTCACGCAGATTTGCAATGGCAGGAACATTTGTAATGCGCATCGCCAGGAGAGGAATTTTTAGTCGTGTTTTGGAATTTGTAATGCTGTAAACAGGATGAGCAGATGGATTTCTGATGCAGCTGGCCTTGCGAACCTGCACTACACTACGGACTGCGACTTGTGATGCGTGACGCCCAAAAGTTCTAGGTTTGTGTTGCAAAATCCCAATCTTGACTCTGGTGTGGGGATGTTTTTAATCAGGATACTGCTTGCTTCTTATTCTTTTCTATCGCTAAAGATTTTACTAGGACGCTTCCCTTTTCGTCCGATGCCTGCATGGTTTCGTCGCCAAAGCGAAACAGCTTCCACAGGGAAAAATGTCCGGAGTGTTGCCCTTGTTCCATTTTTTCCGCCGGTAAACCGAAGCGGTTTGTTCGAAGGAGGTACGACAAGAATTTGGTCAAAAAGTGGTCGTTCTGCGTCCACTATCCTGCGAAAACAGGTACTATCGTTCCTTCGTATGAATTATTATGCCATCTTGCATGACCACAAATCTGCTTTTTTTCTCCTAAAATTCTGCATGACACATTCAATTTGAAACTGCACTTTTCATTTTGAGAAAAATGCGGTTATGCGACTGTCATCAGTCTGATGAAGATGTTCATACTAGTACACGACAGTGTTTTATTTTTGTTGCATATCCAGAGGTCGTACTCGTAGCTCCGCTGGCCCTGAATGTGGAGGGAATACCCAGCGTGCAAGTAATCGTCGTCCACTGCTTCCACAGGCGTGCTTTTGTCCGGAATCAGGAAGGGCCGCACGGCAAACAACATATCTTTATCTTCGTCTTTGACGGCGACACTGCTGGCTCCTGCTTCTTGTTCCTGGTACAGCGTGTTTCTGTCCGCGCCAAAATGAATCTTGCGCCGCTCCTGTCGGTCTCGTTCAAAACTCGCTTGCCAGCCGTGTTTTTTGAAAAATGCTCCAAACTCGTTGTTTTCCCTTTTCATCTCGACCGGCAGCTATCGATTGCAAACAAAAATCTGGGAGTAGATCCGGAAAAGAAAAGCACTCAACTGGTCATGGTGAGTAGAAGGGCATGACAGAACGATGCATCACAAAAAATGTTTCGGCCGAAAGTGCACGGGTTTCGCACGACGAACTCTCTCCCAGGACGACAGAAAAAGCGGTCACTCCTCGTCCTCCTGGAATCATGCATTTACAACTCCGCCGGATTCAACTCCTTCTAATCTCGCATCACAAATTACCCGGACCCAGATCATTACTTGCAATGCATAGGAACGGATCATCCACCCATTTACGGTGCTGACTAAGACGCAGGAAAGCGAAAGGAGGTTCGTCACTAATCCGCATCTCTATGCACTGCAAATCCTACGCCCTGGGCCCGGAGGAATAAAATCAGGCTCGTCTCATACTCGACGAGCATGATGACTCTCAAGTCTACTGTCATGGATGCACACTGACGTTTCGAAAAGCCTCATTTTCGTGCTATGCAGAAACGAAGGAGTTTGTGACGCAGAATTGCCACCGCACAGCGACCTAAAGAAAACCAAAATTTGTCATATTTGGCCGTCAACATATATGCGCATTTTATCCTCGTCGTGCTTTGTTTTTATCGATCCACAGCATCACAAGTTTCTTTTTCCAAAAAATGGACCCAGAGAGCAGGAACTATTCATTGCACGTGGATAATCTGCTTATCAAAAGGAAAAATCCCCCCTCCCCATATCAAAACGAGGTCTCTGATGCAGGATTTGCGTACACGAATAAGATTTGTCTTGCTGGAGAGGAATGCAGCCCCATACTGAACCTAAGTAGAGAGGCTCTGGCCTAGGCGTCTAGCATGAGAAACGTCCGTGCTGTAGGCCCATCAGCATCACAAACCGCCTGCACAATGCTGCGGAGCTTGTGGAGTTGCCTTCTTGCAAGACAGACGCGATTTGAGGTCTCAAATCAGCAACACAAATTTCCGGAAACATACCTTTTCGATATGGGGAAGGGGGATTTTTCCTCTTAATACTGCTGATGCTGGGATTTGTAGTACCGCTGCCAAGCCTGAAACTCGAACAGCTGATAGGGCGTCTCACCACCTCCCGCTGCATTTTTCCCCTTTAGCAAATGGTCCCTCTCGCTTTCCAGGAGCGTCTCCTGATCCCGGAACGGAATTTTAAATTCAATGGACCCATTTGCACCGGCCTCGCGGAGATCTTCCCATGTAGGCGGCTTTGCAGATAAGCGTCCGCCGTGCATCCACGGGAACGGAGGGGTTGTCTTCTTTTTACTTCTTGTTTCCCCCCCGTCCGGAGTGGCGGAGGTCAACTGCTTCGCCCACAGCAGGCGGGCAACAAAGTCTGCCGGTATCTCCGTCTCTTCCCCTCCTCCCGGCGCCGGAAGACGTTGTTGTTCCCCCATCCGAGGTGGAGGAGGTGGTTCTTGCCGCACATAGTTGTCTTGCAAAACTTTTCGGGTCACCAGCAACGGCACGCTTTCCGCTTGCATTCTTCTGCCTCCGAGGTCGCCCAGGTGGTCCATACGGCTCACCACCTGCCGCCAGATGTACTCGCAAGCGTTGAACATCGCATCTGTCTCCAGCTGCCTCTGGTACTCTTCTTGCTGCGTCGCTTTGTCAGCCGTAATCAGGTGAAAGTAGCGACCAAAATGCTCACAAAATTCCAGGTAGGGCAATTCTCTACTCGGCCCTTTGATGTGGTCCTCCTCGTCTTTGCCTAGATGCTTATCGGCAAACTTTTTCAATTCCTTCCGGTTAAAGTGCCGAAACACACCGGGATCGTCGAGCAGGAATTTCCGGAGCGCCTTTTTCGGCACCCTCTTGCCCTCCCAGTTACGATCACCGTGCCCCTTCGTGCCGATCCGTAAGACGAACGGTTTGTCCGGGCTGACTTTTAGCGTGAGCCGGTCCGTATCAAATGCAAAAATGTCTAGGTCTGGAAGAATGCCAGGCTTGTCATGCAGGTTTTCCATGACCCATGAGGGCTGGTATGCAGGACATAGCATTACAGATTCTGTGAGAGTTCTATCATGCCTAGCCTGCATGAGAAACCGCCTCACGATTAGGTCAAAAATGGACAGCTTTTGGTAATCGTGCAACACAGATTCTTACATGATTCAGATTTAGCATGACAACTTCCACTTTTCCAGACCCAGACACTTTTGCATTTGATAGGCCGCCTGGCCGTCGTACTCGTAGGCGTTGGCCTCGTTCATCTTGTCCTCTAGGGGCATCTATCAAGTGCAAAAGTGTCTGGGTCTGGAAGGATGGAACTTGTGATGCGCATTTCAGAAGAACACACAAAAATCTCTGATGCATAGGCAGCAAAAGCTGCTCACTTTCTGTCACCAAAATGAGGGATTTGTCATGCGGATTCAGCATTGCGGAAGTTTCCCGAAACCTGTGATGCTAGAGCTTCCATGCCAGACCTTCTGTGTCATGCAGAAGCAGCATGACTCTTCCAGACCCAGACATTTTTGCGGTTGATAGCATCACGTGCATCAAGAGGTCATTTTCCCTGCTCTTCAAAACGACGATCCCGTAATTTTTCTGCGGGTACTTGGACGGCTTCTGCTGGCGACTGCGCTGAGGCCGTCGTGGTACTTGGACGGGTTCTCCCTTCTGCCTTGCCGGTTTCTTATTTCCGCCATGATCCACTTCTCGGTCGCTGCTGCCCTCGCTCCCGTCTTCAGCGCCGGCTCCGTCCGAACCGTCTGCGCCTCCGAGCAGCGGGTCGGAGGACTCTACTTTGGTGGATTTGAACCGAAACAGCCCAAAGGTGGCTTGCCTTTCCGCAAACAAGCGCAAAAAGTCTGCAAACTTCTTGCCCACGCGGATCCGCGCGTCCCACAGCAGCCCGGCTTGCTGCTTCTGGATATGGAAGCGTCAGGTTTGAAATCGTCAAAGTTGAAATAATTTGTAATGCATAAAATGCATGACCCGAGGCACGTGTGTTGCAGAGCAGGCAAGTGAGGCCGATTGTAAGCCTGTTTGGGGTTCCAGCTAGAGCTGCTAAAGTAGCATGAGAAAATCGCTCTTCTTTGCCTAAACAGAATGACAAAGTGGATTTAGGGACCACCAAAATTTGTCTTGCGCCACTTGCAAACTGGGTTCCAACTGGCATCCATTTTATGCATGACAAATTACTTCAACTTTGTCGATTTCAACTCTGACACATCCATACTGGAAACTCGCGAAATAACTATCCTCCAGCCTGTATGCCTTGTAAACATGTCTGGGTCTGGAAGGGTGCAAGCTTGTGATGCGGATTCTGCTTCTGGCACAGACAATAAAAATCTGTGTTGCAACATAGTCAGCGAATGTATCATGATGTGCGTCTTTTTGTGTCCAGGACGTCGAGAGGGCATTTCTCATGTCATGGTGCCCTGTGCGGCGCATCACAGATCTTCTTCTTCTTCGAAATGCAAAAACTGCATGAAATGCGCTTGCTACCTCTTTCCAGACCCAGACATATGTCCATCTGGTAGCTTGACCAAAAAGTCCGACGCACCAACCAAGATTAGCTTGCGCAATTTCGCTTTTTTAGTCTTGTTCTGTTCTCTTTTCACTTGTGGCTCGTGTGTCGCAACCTCTTGTTCTAATTGCCTCAGCCTATCTTCCAAGTTTTTCACGTGTTCAAGCCTCTTTTCCAAGTCGCTTCGTGTCTCTTCTGCCATGAAGGAAAAGACCTCTTTTTCCCTCGCCAGAGTCGCCCACCGGGCCTCGAGTTCCGTCGCCCGCAGCAGGCCGGCGCCACCCGTAGAAGTACTACCCAGGAGATCACCAAATGCAGAGTCATCTTCGGTTTCTTCCACCTCATCGTCCTCCACCTCGTTTCTTGTTACCAGTGCCTCGTTTGCTTTTTCTGTGGACGGAAAAAACTGCTGCTGTGCGTCCCCCGTAGATGACCCCCCGGTCGACTTGTTCCACCGTAGAAGCTTCCTTTCCGCGTCCCGCAGTTCTTCCATCTGTGGCTGACAATTTTTCCCGTACACCGAGCTAATTTCTGCCAGCATTGCCACCACCAAAGGGAGCCACCGCATGTGGACAATGTTGGCGTGAATGTGCTCCTTGTCCGACGGGAGCTTCCCGTGCGGGCACTGAATTAGGTGCCGGGACTGTGGACCACCGCTGGCGCACTGTGTGAGTCCTCCAGGGGTCGTGCTGCCATGGTCGTGTTCTCCAGTTTGATCACCCGCCCCCTGGCCCGAAACAATGCACGTCTCACAGCGGCATTCGCGCTGGTACTTGTTTCTCGTGAAAATCGCCGTTTGCACAGCGTGCAGATGCTTGCTCCATTCCAGCGTGTGCGTACACAAACGCTGCTTGGCTTTTTCCACCCTGGTTCCCAGGTTTTTGACTGTCTTTTTTCCTTTGTCAGTATTAATCAAGTTATCCTTTATTTGCAGTTTTTCCTGAAACTCTCCCACATCCCGCAAGACGCTTTCTGCGTCTTGGAGGCTTTGCGCGTCTTTATTTCTTGCTAGAAGAAAATCAGAAGCGAAGCTGGCCGGTTCACTCTTGTCCAACACCCAGCGGACGCAAGTGTCTGCGTTCTTCAACTTTTTCTTCGATTTCACGCCCGTTATCAAAAGGAAAAATCCCCCCTCCCCATATCAAAACGAAACTTCTGATGCTGGATTTGGGTACACAAATCAGCTTTGTATTGCAGGAAAGCACTGCGGTCAGATCCCAAGCGAGGGAGGGGCGTATGCGTCTAGTTGTTCAGCATGGCAAGCGGCTGCCCTTTAAGCCCAACAGCATGACAAAGCGCTTCCATAATGGGGCGGAAGCTTCTGCCCTTGTCTTCTTGCAAAACAAATGCGATTTGTGACCTCAAATCAGCAACACAAATTTTCGGAAATATGCCTTTCCAATATGGGGAGGGAAGATTTTTCCTCTCAATACCCGTAACAGCATCCTTGCAGGCCTGTTCTACTTCAGGGAACGAGGAAAAATGCCTCCCCATTCGTAAATAGTCCTTGACCACTTGCACCATTGCCTGTAACGCGGCCCGGAACGGCATTTTGGCCTCTCGGTAAGACTCGTACAGCCGTTTGCAGTCGGTTGGAGGTGGATTAATATTCACCTTGCTATGGCCGTGGGCGCCAACATCGTCCACAGGGTCGGCTTCCACCGCTCCCCCTACACTTGGCAGCGGTGCCGGTGCGACGAGCTGGCCTGCGCTTACTGATGTTCCGCTTTTCATGGTACCAGTATCCGGGCCGTGAGGTCGTCGTGCACGACTGGGCGAGCGAGATTTACGTTTACCGCTGCGGCTCCTACTGCTTCCGGACCGCGGGTTCTTCTTTCCGCGACTCCCAGAGCGACTCCGTCCACGACTGCTTCCCGGGTTTGTGCCTGGTGGAGCCGTAATGCGGCAGCGAGGGCTGCGGGGGATGATGCAGCTGCCGGAATTCCCCCCTCCTCACGTGGTGCTCCCGCCGGAGCTCCTCCTGCCGATGCGCTCCGGGAACGAGGAGGTTTCTTCTTTTTATTTCCTCCACCTTTCTTTCCGCGTCGAAGGCCGACCGCGTGGCTGCCGTGTGGCATTGTACTACACAACAGCAGTCCGGCCAGTGCCACGGACGCGGCAGCTGCGCGCGAAATAGTACAGCAGGACGAGGAGAGGACAAACTTCGGCATGGTATAGATTCGGAGGAAAAGAGCGAAATAAGCTGCGTTTGAGTTGGTATTACTATTACTTTCCAAAAAAATGGGGACAAAACAATAAATTTGGGAACAAAACAAAGCCGTCGCTTTTTGGAAAACTGATTGCGTTCGAGCGCTGCCCAGATGAAAATATGCTGGTAAAAAAATTTGTTGAAATTTTTGCGTACAATCTTCAGAGTGGGTTTTTTTAAGTAAAATGCACCAAAACAGGAGGCCTACTTACATGTACAATGCGAGGCTACCAGGTAGAATATTCGACATCAAAACCCGAAAACCAAAACTAGAATCAGGATGGGATTAATCATCAGCGTTTTTCGTTCCCGATGGAGATGAATATGACTTCTGCTTGTTCTATACCGATCGGGGGCCCGCGTCCTTGCTTGATCGACAGGCAATTGAACCCTTTGAATTTACTCGCGCAGATCTATTGGTGATCGGATTTATATTTATTTCCGCGGATCCTTGCATGAGATCGTGGTCGTGTGAAGAACTTTTTTACCGATTTCTCCGTTGGTTTATAATGGAAAGCACAACTGCTCTGATGCTCTTGCATTGAACCAAAGAACTGCGCATCGGGTGAATAGCGCTAAGATCCTCATTTCACGTCTCACCTACTCAGGCGGATAAAGTACACCGATATCCTCGTCAAAGATCCGATCGGATTTGTCATTTCGACTGGACGAAGCAAACTTACTGGAGCAAGCTAATTTTTGGCGCAGTACAACTCTGAAGAAGAGATGTTGAGTGATGGTCCGTTTTATTCAAAAGAAGAAAACAGCACTTGGAAGGCGGACGAAAGCACTTGTTCGGACGAACACCTTTAGTGCAAAACGCTGCGTCCCCGCTCACTACAACTACCTCGTGGTCTAAAACTAAAGCGCATCGGTCGGGAAACAAAGAGATCAGGAAGATGGTCACTCGCCTTGAAAATCTTCATGTCGCTTGAATATCACTCAAAAAAATGCAACTAAATCTTAATAGTTGAGAAGGATTCTTCAGAGATCATGATGTGCAAAGTACGTCCACAAGGTTCTGCTTCTAGTACTACCTGCAATGCATGTAAAACTCCTGCCTTAAAAAGCTACAAATGAAATGATAGCCTTTGAGGCAATAAACTGCTATGCAGAGAAACAAATAGCCCTGGTTCAGTGGCGGGCCCTAGCGGAAGAGGAGCTCAGGCGATTTCAATTTTATCTTACTTTCCCTACGGAACAAAAATATTTTTTCATACTAGTAGTTTGATATTAGTGTCCCTCGTAGGAGTTTGATTCCCACTTATTTCTTCTCAAACAGTTTCCGAAAGTCCATCAAGTAGGGCGGAAATTCCAGCATGTGGCACCAATCCTCGTCGTAATCCCGCAGGCCCAGCTGCTTCCCGTTCTGAAAGTGTTGAAACCCGCACTGGTGTTTCAGAAACTTTTCGCAGTTCTGCGTGTGCTCGCTGCCCGCGTAACACACAATCACCACGTTGTCGGAGGGTTTCTCCAGAACCGCCTTGCCGATGTTGAGCAACGCCGCACAGTCGACGACTTTGTTGTTGAAGGCGTCGATCAGGATCTTCGCGTACACTTGCCCCTTGTTGCTGCAGAAGTTGGGGTATGGATTGCAAACATGTCTGGGTCGTCTGGGAGATAATTGCGAGATTTGTCACGCTAATCTGGCATGACTCTGACCTCTGTATTGCGTGGCCGCATCAAAGAGCTCCTGCTCTTGCCTGTCATGCAGAAACGCAGTTTCTAATGCGCCGGAGTACTACACAACTCAGAACCACGGAAAAATTTGTCATGCTTGGCAGTGCATATTGTAGTGTGCGCATTGTTGTTCTTCTCTGACTTGCATATCATCACAAGTTTATTCGAGACCCAGTCAGACATATTTTTTGCATGTGATATGGGGTAGTTGGTTTTCCAGTCGCTTTTCCTGCTCAAGTCGTTTTTGCCTTGCTCGTATGCAGTGCAAAAGTATCGTACTCGTACTAATTGCGTTTATGCATTACACATCTTTTTGTTAAGGCAAATCCGCATTACAAATTCAATTTGTAATTATACCTCAATTTGTAATGCAATTTATACTTAGTACGATAAAGTTTTGCAGTTGATAGCTCGTACTCCTCCCGCTGCGCTTTGTACAGCATTTGGTATATCAAATGTAAAAATGTCTGGGTCTGGAAGAATTCATGTTTGTCATGCTTGTCTGGCATGACTCTGAAATCTGTCATGCACGTTACCCAAGAGCTCCGTTTTTCTGTGATGCAGAAGCGCAGTTTGTCATGCAGAATAGGCAACACCTAGGAGCTCAGAAACTTGTCATGCTGAGCCAGCATTTGATGCGTCATCATCAGACGCCACCCAGCATCACAAGTTTCCAGACCCAGACATTTTTACATTTGATATGGTACTCGTCCCAGCAGTTCAAAACCTCTGAGAACGCCTGCGTCGCGTTCTTGGCGTACTCGATCTTTTGCAAATTGTACTTTTTGTTCTCGTACTTGAGACTTCGCATGTTTTTCGCCTCCACCACCTGCACGCAGTCGCTGTGGTCAATGTCGTGGTAGATTTCCGGGTGGCAGGCACGCAGGAACGCGACAAAGTAGTCGCCCGTGCTGTCCGCCTCCTTCAGCGTTAACCCGGTTTTTTCGTCGCTCCCGAGCTCCGCATTCACCGCGTCGACGTAGAACTTCTTCACCTTTTTTACGTACTCCTCCCGCTGCTTCTTAATTTTCTCCATCCTGAGCTTCATGGTTTGTTCAGACGATGTAGTGGTGTTCTTGCCAGAAGGCCGCACGACCGCTGCATCTTCTTGCGCAATTTTTTCTGCCACGTTACTGATCCAGGTCCGGGGCGGATTCGACCCCTTGGCCCGCATGCAGGCGGAGAGCGGCGCGTGGGAGTCAGAAACGATGGCTGCATACGTATCGTCGCGCCGCATAATATCGCGCTTGAACGTTCTTCGTTGCGAGGGGGTAGTGGTGGTGGTGGGGGTTTTATTTTCGGTACTAGTGTTGGTTGTTGATGAAGCTCCTACTGTTGTACTTCTAGGAGGAGCTTGTTGTGATGTTTTCTTCTGCTCAACATCTCGTCCACCCTTTATCATGTTGCTGGCCACGTCGCCCCAGGTTTCCGTGCTGGAATTCGGCTCCGCGGTGCTCGCTATCCTGAGTAAAAACGTACCCACACCAGAGTCAGGATGAGGATTTTGCAACACAAACCCAGGAGTTTTGTGAGTCACGCATGACAAGTTGCAGGCTGTATTGTAGTGCAGTTTAGCAAGGGAAGCCGCATAACAAATCCACCTGCTCATCCTGTTGACAGCATCACAAATTCCAAAACACGATAAGAAATGGCACTCATGCGAATGCGCATTACAAGTCTTCCTGTCTTTGCAAATCTGCATTACAACTCTGGTGTGGGTACGTTTTTACTCAGGATACTCGCCGAGGAAGAGTTCCCTTTTTCGTCGTCTTGCTCCTCGTCAGCAGTACCCTCGTCGTCCTTCGTAGTCTTTCTCTTCTTTGGGGAGGTAGCTGTTGAGCCGCTAGCGCTACTGGTGTTTTCGTCTTCAACATTTTTACTTCTGGTGTCCTCGAGGCTTTTGATACTACTAGTACTACTTGCGTCCACGACTTTAGTATGATCCGTCTTGATGTTGTCCTCTACTTTTTTGACAAAGTCTTTCCCCCATTTGTGGTCACTGAACTCCAGGATGCTGCGCACGAAGCAGCACCGTCCCTGGTCCTTGCTCGTCAAATCCAGCACCTTCCGCGCGTCTATCAAACGCAAAAATGTCTGGGTCTGGAAGATTCTAAGACTTGTCATGCACGGTTTGCATCACCCATGATGTCTGTGATGCATGCCCTAGCATCACAGGTTTTTTGAGGGGTTCTTGATGCCTATCCCGCATGACAAATGCCCTCTCCGCGTAGCAAGAACTACAATCCGCTTGCTGCTCATGCAACACAAATTTTTTGGACATCCAAATGCAGCATCACAAGTTGCATTCTTCCAGACATCCAGGGATTTTTGCATTTGATAGCGTCGTCGATCGTCCCGAAGTACAGCGTCGTCATGAACCGCATCAGGTTCGGCTATCAAGTGCAAAAGTGTCTGAGTCTGGAAGATTGCCAGGTTTGTCATGCATATTTTGCATAACCCATGATGCCTGTAATGCATGACCGAGAATCGCATATTTTCAAAGGTGGGCCTTCTGATGCGTATTCCGCATGAGAAACGCCCACTCCACGTAGTACAAACAAACTGAACTCCTCTTGCTGGTCATGCAATACAGATTTTTTTACCTTCCAAAGACAGCATCACAAGTTGGAACCTTCCAGACCCAGACATTTTTGCATTTGATATCGGCCACGTTTTCACCACGTTCGCGAGAAAGGGAACGTAGTTGGCCCGGACGTTCTGGCTGTACAGCAGCAGGTCCGTGGCCTGGCCGAAAAACCCCTCCCAGGAGGGAAAGTGCCAGTCCT
Organism: Amoebophrya sp. A120; assembly: GCA_905178155.1. Classification (NCBI taxonomy): domain Eukaryota; class Dinophyceae; order Syndiniales; family Amoebophryaceae; genus Amoebophrya; species Amoebophrya sp. A120. The sequence goes on from CAJINV010000004.1 coordinate 8,628,450, forward strand.
GCTCGCTCATGTACCTCGTTCGGTTTTTCATCAACGCGGATCTCGGTTTTTTTCGTGCGAGAATGGAGAAATCGCGGCTGCAGCTGCCGTCGCTTCTTGTCACTTCGGGATAATTTCGCAGCAACTCCTCCTCCGCCGACTCCGCTTCCATAAAGTTCCTGATGACCTCAAAATATGAATTGCACATGTATCGTACTCGTACAAATGCATTACAAATTTCCCCAGCATCAGAGATAAAATTTGTAGTGCTGATTTACCTTAAGAGAAAGATTTGTAATGCATGACTGCAATACGAATACGATACTTTTGCACAGGATACAAAACCCTCGGGGTCCATGATTTGCTCGAGTTGGTCCCGTATCAAATGCAAATATGCCTGGGCCTGGAAAGTTGGAACTTGTAATGCTAGCTGTACATTCCTGGGAAATCTGTATTGCATAACCGACAAAAGCCGCAGCCCTTTTTGTCATGCAAGAACGCAGCTTCTCATGCGGACTGCCTATGAGAAAGCGCTCCGGAAAGTTGTCATGCTGGGCTGCATTTGGACGCATTTCCATCATGGACATTTTAGCATCGCAAGTTTCCAGACCCAGACATGTTTGCATTTGATATCCCGCTCGGACTTGGTCCACCGAAAATCGCTCAAGTCCCGGGGGTCGATGCACGACAGGAAATCCGGTATCAAATGCAAAAATGTCTGGGTCTGAGAGATTCTGAGACTTGCGGCCATGCGCGGTTTGCATGAGCCATGATGTCTGTGATGCATGCCCTAGCATTACAGGTTTTTTGAGGGTGGAGTCTTGATGCCTATTCCGCATCACAAATGCCCTCCCCGCCGTGTAGCAAAAACTAGAATCCTTTTGCTGCTCATGCAACACAAATTGTTTAGACATCCAAATGCAGCATCACAATTTGCATTCTTCCAGACTCAGACATTTTTGCATTCGATATCCGGCTCCTTCCCGCCAATCTCCCGGATCGAATTGTAGACCTCGTTCGCAATCCGCGCGATCTTGCTGTCGCCCGATACGTCCATGTCCGCCAAAATTTTCTCCTTGCTGGTCCGGTCCCGCCCGTGCTGGCGCAGGCGCCGCTCCAAATAGGTGAGAAAATGCCCCGTGCCGTCGTCCGGATCCTCTTCGTCGTCCGTGTCCTCGTCGCTGTCGGACACGTCGTCAATCAACATCGGGTGCGCGACCAGTTGCCGGATTTTGTTTTCCTGCACGTGCTGGTAGGTGAAATTCAACTCGACCTCCGTGCAGGGGACCTTGGCCTCCAGAATGACGTGCATGGAATAGGGAGGTCGTGGTGAGCCAGTTTCTTCTTCCTGTTCTTTCATCACGTCTTCCGCGTCTTTCAGCCGGTCGATGCACCAGTCGTCAAACAGCATCGCGTTGCTCACCTGCCACAGCCGGTCCTTGCGCACCTCCAAAACCGCATCCATCTCCTCGTCGTACACGGTGTCGCCCCGCAGCCGCCGGTCGTTGTAGATGCGCGCCTCCGTGTCGTTGTCCGTAAAGGCGAACACCCGGAACGCTTTGTTCTCGGGGTCGGGCCGTCTGGGTAGCCGGAAGGACTGATCTTCTTGATAGTCGTCTTTATCTTTCCGGCTAGAAGTTTTTTCTACTTTCCTCGAGGGCGGCGCAGTGTAGAGTGTCGACCGGGCGGTGACCTCCTCCAGCGGCCAGTTCTCACACTCGAAGCTCAGGACCAGGGGCGTTTCGAAGTCGTCATCGTCTTCCGAGGATTCTCAAATGCAAATATGTCTGGGTCTGGGAGATTGCGAGATTTGTCATGCTAGTCTGGCACGACTCTGAACTCTGTATTGCGTGGTCGCGAAGAGCCCCTCTTGCCTGTCCTGCCAAGCTGCAGTTTCTCATGCGGAGTACAACGCAACCCAGAACCACGGGAAAACTTGTCATGCTGGGCAGCGCATTACAGTGTGGCCATTAATATTCCCCTCGTTGCATCACAAGTTCGAGACCAAGACATATTTGCGTTCCATACGGATTCAGATTCCTCGCCGTCGTTGGAAGTAGTAGAACAACTACTACTATCCTGTGCAAAAGTATCGCACTCGTAGTAATTGTAGTCATGCATTACAAATTTTTTTCGTAAGGTAAATCCGCATGACAAATTTTACTTCTCATGCTGAGGAAATTTGTAATGCATTTATACGAGTACGATACTTTTGCAATGCATAACTACTACCGGAAGTCGATTTATTTTTCGGGCGGTCGTCTTCCTTGTCATGATCCTCCTCCTCGTCATCTTCAATATCCGGCTCCGCGATGATCTTGTTCCCCGAGAGCAGCAAATACGCCTTCCCGGTCTCCACCCCCTTTCGATTTTTCTCCAAAACTTGCCACACCAGGAGCGCCTCCTCCAAAAAACTGCCGTCTTCCGTATGGATTGAAAAAGTGTCTGGGTCTGGAAGGATGTAACTTGTCATGCTGGTCTTGCATTCCTGTGAAATCTGTATTGTGTGACCAACAAAAGTGGTAGCCTCTCACGTCATACAAAAACGCAGTTTCTCATGCGGACTTCGGATGGGAAAGCGTTCTGCAAACAACTTGTCATGCTTTTCTGCATAAGGAAGTGTTTTCCTCTTGCACATTTTAGCATTACAAGTTTCCAGACTGACCCAGACACTTTTGCATTTGATATTCCGCCTCGTCACCCGAATCGGGTTCGCTGGCGTCCTCGAGCTGGTCCAGCAGCTCCTGCCCCCACTCCTTGGCCTTCGCGAGGACTAGCTTGTTGCTTTTGGACTCGAAGATCGTGCGGTTTTGAAATTTCGTCTTCTTTCCGTTCGGCTTCTTGGCCTGCTCGGAGTTGTGTGCGGACAGGGCTTTGTCGAGCACCGCAGGCCACTCGCTGGCGGGGAGTTTTGGTGTAGGGCGGCTAGTTGTAACTCCTTCGTTATTTTTTTGATCACGTTCCACCTCTCCGACGAATTCTGTCACCGTCTCACCCCCGAACCGAACTTTTTTCTCGGCTGCTGCCTCATCTTTTTCGCCTAAAATAGATTTGCCTTCTTTTTTCATCTTTTCCCGCTCCTCCCAAACCTGCAGCGGGATCAGCTGCAGGTCCTGCGCCAGCTGGTCGCAGGCAGGGCACGACTTCTCGCTAGTAGTATTGTTTGCCTCTCTACTAGCAACTGCTGCCGTTTCTATTTCACGTTCCGCAGCATCTACTTGGCATGGTTTCATATTGCTCGCGCTCGACCTCGCAGTTGCACGGGGCCCGCACGACCTGACCTCGCACGGCTTTTTGTCGGCCGCGGTATGCCCGCTTTTTTCGTCCGCCTCTGCCTTCCAGTACTCGCATCGGCCACACGGCACCGGCTCGTACTTTTTCCGGCATGTGAACAAAGCTCTCTTCTCTCCGACACAACTACCAGCGGTACTTCGGGCTTCCTCTTCCAAGGCCAGTTCTTTTCTCTCCTCCTCGTGCTCTTCCCGCGTCCGCAGGCGGTCGGTGACCTCGACCCAGTCCAGAACCGGGTCGCACACGGCGTTCTTGCGCGTCAAGTCGACGGCGTCCTCGTGGGCCTCGCCGCACACCACCACCACCACGTTCTTTTCGAACAATTTCCCGGCCAGGGTGGACACGACGGACGGCCCAACGACTTTCTGGCTCAGGTTCTTGTCCTGTTTGGGTGCGGAAGAGTTCCCAACTCCACCGGGCTTCTTGTTCTTCGTGGCACCATTGGGCTTCGGCTTGTTCCCTGAAGATGAACCAGAGGACTTTTTCTTGCTTCTAGACGTCATCATGCTGCGGCGGTTTGATAGTACAGCTAAAGCTGCAAAAATACTTGGATTGGGACTGCGAGTTCTTGATCTTGCGAAGAGTCCATAAAAATTGGGTAGTTGTACCAGTAGCAGTACTTTGTGTTGCAGCAAAATAAGTTGTGTGGGAGTTGTGGGACCACGGTGTACTAGAGCAGGAGGATGTTTAGTTCGACGAAAATAGAGCAATGGCGAGGTTGGTCGTAGAAAAGTTCTTGCGGACAAAGATGTAGTGTTATTTGGGGATGTTATTTTCGTTGTAAAAGAATAGTTCCTACTAGTGGGTGTGCTAGTGAAGGTCTCGCGCCGTCGCCTGCTGCAGGGGAGATGGGTTGTGAGCAATGCGGTGGATGACGATACGAAAGCGAAACACGTATTGACCGTGACATTCACACTGTAGGCCGCGCATTCATGATGTGTACGACAATGTAAATGTATTTGTTTGTGAACGAAAGATTTTGGAACGATACGAGGGACCGTACGATTTTGGCTGACGAACATTTCTGAGTAGCCAGCGCTTTCTTTGTTTTCGTTAGTTTCATGTACGAAAGGGGATGCGCCGTGCCAGCGGATCAGAGGGGGCGAGGAGCGCCTCGCATATGTTTTTTGCTCGCTGCAATAGCAGCCGTCAATACGTACACACACACAACACAGTGTCCGCGAATTTGGGCTGCGGAGTGCAAACAGCAAGAAAAAGCAGGCCGAGCACGGCCCGGCGCGTTAGTCTGGCGCGGGCGCGCGCGGGGCCGGGGCACTACGACAAGGGCGCGCTAAAAAAAAGGATCACAGTGGCCGCGCGCGCCAGGGCCGCACAGGCAGAAAAACAGGGGCAAAGCAGAGGCGCCAGCGGGGTTGGGCGCTCCGCGGCCTACGACACGCCAGAAGGGCGGGCCGGGGCCTGCACGCGCAGCCCAGCGAGCCGCCCGGGGCGCAGGGCTGACCATACGACCTAGGCAGGCTTGCTGCTATCGGCGGCGGGCGGGGGCCCTTGCCGGGCTCCCCATTACCAGGGGCCTGCCGTCGAGTGGGGCCCCGCTGGCCTTCCCACTTCCCGGGGCGGCCCTCCTACGGCCGCCAGCTGCAACTCCGCACTACTCCGCGCCCTGTTTTGCGCATCTGCGCGCGCTGCCTTGTGGTTGGCGTCGCTTTCGATACTGGCAGCCTTTTGCCGGGACTGTAGTCGGCCAGCCACTAGCTCCGCGCCGGTCTGCTCCGCGAGATGGAACCTGACTACCTGGCCCATCACCGGCTCCCGCTGGATTTTCCGGAACGAGGGAGGCCCTGCGCTTCGCCCGCCGGCCCGGCCGGCCGGCTGGCGGCCGGCGCTGGCGCCTCCGCCCGTTCTTTCTGATGCACGGACCCGGCCCAAAGCCTTCGGCGCTGTGGAGGTATTGCACCCGCCCCGCACCCCGCTGCCCGTCGCGCCCAGTTTGGTACACCCACGACCACGAAGGCCGCCGCCCCCGGGGATGGAATGCCGCGCCGGCGGCCCCGCCTTTGCCCAAAGGCGCGCGCGCGCTGCGCACAGATTGGGTGGGAACTTCAATACTTTGGCAGCCCCGAGGCGACGGCCTTCATCGCCGGCGTGCTAAGCGCAGCCCCGCTGTGCTGGCGCTGCGTGTCTGCTTGGAAGCACTCGCGGCAAGCCTCTGCAGTGCTGGCCTTGAAGTCCTCGAAAAGCGCCCCCAGCAAGTCCGCCGGGGGCCTCTACGACCCCCGGCGGGCCGGCCAGAAAAACTAACCGGGACGGGCGCAGGCAAAACGCCCCCCGGCGAACGGCCGCAAGGCCACAACTGTCCGGGCTGCCGCCTTCGGGCCGTGGATCGTTGCGCCGCCCAATATTGGCAGCGCCGAAACGTGGCCGGCCATGGCAAGCGCACTAGCGTCATCCGCGTACCCGATTGCCGTGATGCCTGCGCCCGGAGGCCGAAGCGCGCCACAGTCGGCCAAAGGGCTATTGTGTAAATGTTCCACAGGTACGGGGAGAGTATACCCCCCTGCGGGAACCTCGTGACGACCCCGCGCGCGTCCGACAAAATCCCGCCCGGCCGCACCCGGAAGCAGCTGCCGCCGTCGCCGGCGAGAGTGCGGCGCGGCGGCGGCAGCGGCAGCGTTCTTCCTCGCACACCCCTCCCCAAGCTGCGGGGCGCCCGCACGCAGGGCCGGGGGCGGGACATGCTGGGCCCTGCGCCGCGCCGGCCAAGTCCCTGCGCCGGCCGCGCTCCATTGGCTTGCGCCAGGCAACACACGCCCGCGCCACTTGTTCGCACGCTATCCCCGGCCGAACGGACAAAGACAGCGGGAATGGCGGGCCCGAGGGGCCCGCCTTGGCCAAACACGCGGCGGCCCGAACGTGGGGGAGGCCCTGACCATCGTGAACGACACGAGCGCGAGCAATTTGTTTCGGACTTCCCGCGCATTCCAACTCCGTCTACTCGCACATAGACGGAAAAAAGCGGGTGACAACGTAGAACACCTGTTACTTATTTCCACTAGTAGACGAAGCATGTTCAACTTTATCAATTCCAACGCGAGACAGCAAGCTTTTACATCATCATCTGAGCCTGCCCTGCAGTTGCCGCAGCCGTCAAAACATTTTTCATTTGTCGCACAAATTGTCGCTCGATATCTGTTCATCACGGATCTATTTTTTCTTTCACCTCAACAACCTCGGAACAAGGGGATCCAACCAGAATGTCGTTTTTCGGGGTACAGGAACTTGGGGACATTTTCAGACTCGTCAACCTTTCATAGCCGTACGCCTCCGCGACGTATTTCAGCCGGTCCTGGTGCACCACGAACTTCGCGAAAGCGATGCGACTTGCACTCGTCGGAGGTGGAGGTGCGACCGTTGCAATTTTTCCAGAAACCGCTCCTCGAGAATTTTCCCCTGCTGCACGACCAAGAATTTCATTTATCGCTGGGTCTGTCGATCTTTCTTGCTGTTGCTGCTCCCGCTCTGCTTCCTCCTGCGTACTTATTCCGAAGTCTTCATCGCCTTCCTGCCCGTCGTGTTCCACCTCCTCGTCACCGCCGCCGAAGTGGCTCGCAAAGTCCGCCGCTTTCGTATCACAAGGAAAAATCCCCCCTCCCCATATCAAACGGAAGTTTCTGATGCTGGATTTGCGTATACAAATCAGGTTTGTCTTGCAGTAGAGGACTGCAGGCTCCTGCCAAGCCTGAGTAGAGAGGTTTTGGCCTAGGCGTTTAGCATGAGAAACGTCTATGCTGTAGGCCCAACAGCATCACAAACCGCCTGCATAATGCGGCGGAGCCTGTGGAGTTGTCTTCTTGCAAGACAGATGTGATTTGTGGTCTCAAATCAGCAAGACAAATTTTCGGAAACATACACTTTCGATATGGGGAGGGGGGATTTTTCCTCTCGATATTTCGCCACGACACAGAAGTCCGGAAAGGTGAGGAATTTCTGCAAAAACTGGCTACGCGGGTAGGTGAACGAGAGGTTCCAGTGTTTCCGCTTACCCTTCTCAGGAGACCCATGAGGGAGTAGATCAGGAACTTGTTGTTCGGCTGCTGTAGTCTTGTGTGTTGAAGATGATGGTTCAATAATATCAACCTCGAGACAAAACTCCGGCACAGCTGCTTCTACCTGCGCAGCACGACCACCCAGCTGCACATCACGAGGGCCAGCGTTAATATCATGATTCCCTCGAAACCGCCTCACATCCTGCGCCAACCGCCCCACGCAGCAGGGCGCGACGACAAAGGTCGCGCTCCGCGCCGCTGCCAGTGCCATCACTTCGTCGCTGGCCCGTCCGCAGGCGTGGAGCGCGATGGCGAGGTCGAGAGGGAGGGTGTCCGGGAACTGGGCCACCATGCAGTGCAGCAGTCGGATGCGGAGAGCGGTGTGGTTCGTTTTGGGGTTTACAAAGATGAACAACTGCTCGTTGTTTACTTTCGTCGCTCTCGCTGCTGCGTGTGCCGGTGCAGAAGTACCCCCGTGTAGAAGTCCTCGTCGTCGTAGTCTTATAATTTCCTCTTGGTCTTCTAGCTTGAGGTCGTTCTCCTTCTCCTTACGAGAAGAAGAAGTAGCTCTTGCTTTATCATCATTTCCAGTCGCGATTAACATTTTGTAGCCGAACTCGCGCAAAATCGGTTCTTCCAGTGCCCGAATCCGTTTTCCCGCAGTCGCCAGCGCGTCGCCGCTCATATCTAGAATGCTGAAATCGAGAATCGTGTTGCTTGGGAACGTCTTCAAAGGGGACGAACCATTTGATATTTCCTGGTCATCCGCTATCGCCCGTAACAACACCCACAGTAGGGGAAACGCCACGTGTCCACTCCCCGCACAGAATTCCACGACGTGGAAAGTTTTGGAAGATGATGATGTGGATCTCGTCGTTCTTGTTGTACTAGCAGCACGTGGTGGTCGTAGTTCATCCGCTTGTGGTACATCAACTAGGGAACAAGTAGAAGATCGAAAAGACGGCACCACCTCCTCCACCTGCCCTCGCATCATCACCCTAGCCTGCTCGTAGCAAACGGACACCATGTTCTCGATCTGCAGCCTCTTCCGTCCGACCCGCGACTCCGGCACGCCGCCCGCAGCTCCCGGGTCGCACGCGGTTCTCGGCGCGGCGGTGCGGAGTTCGCGTGCGACAAAGGGGTCGACTTGGACAGAAGAAACATCGGTTCTGATGGCAGTAGATGATGTTTCCGTATTTATGTTGTTGCTGAAAGATGACCTACACCCGGAAGACCTCCACGCGTCTGTGTTGTAGCTCTTTTCCAGCTCTTCCAGCACAATCTCCTGTCTGCTCTTCTCCTTCTTCCGCGCGCCGCCTCGGTACTTGGACCGCCGAGAGGTGCGAGGTGGTGGAACTACAGGTTTATTGATGTTCTTGCCAAGGGCATTGTCATGCTGCGAATATACCAGTCCTCGCGCTGTCGGTCGTAGGCAAAGCTGTGGCTCCTCGCCCCAAGAAAACTCGGTTAAAAAACTGCTCCCGTTGTCGAGCAGCATGATTTTTATCGTGTTGCTTGCTTCGTGAAGATCTTCGTGGGTTCGTTCATCGGCGGACTAGGATAATCATTGTTCTGCTAAAAATCACAAGTAGTACCACTAGACCAGTCGCTTCAGTTGTTCATTCCTATGGTCCAGTCTTCAAGATGTAATTAGACACGTTCGTCTTTCTACCCAACACAAGCCTGTCATAGAAGTACGATGAGTGGAAATGACTTTACTATATAGAGAAGGGAACAGCAAAAGAGGCGCTCGGTGAAAAAAAAAAAACCGGCGTGGCGCTTGCGTTAATCGATTGAAATTGACCTTCGTTCGTAAAGCGTGCCGGCGGGATCGGTGGATCTTCGGATTATCAAGATCAAGATCTCTGTACGAATTCTGCTGTTTTTCAACAGAAGATCTGAACTTTGGTGAGCACTTGCAGCACTTCTGTGCGGAACTACCGCTCGAAGATCCCTGTAATATTCTTTCCAAGGAGCTGGCTAGCAAAGTGGTTGTGCTGCTGCTGGTGCAGCAGCTCACGTAATTAATTTGCCTGATCCGGTTCCAACTCCACGCAGGCAGGACCCTATTCTAAATTTGCGAAGAACATCAGCGAAAACTCTACTGCAACTCTTTGCTTCAAGCTTTTATCTCGTCCACGTCCACCGTTGTTCTTCCTGTTCCTACCCATTACTTCTTATCATACCTCACCTTCATCTACTTCTTTCACCACCTGCCTAAACGCCGGCAATTCGGCGGCAAACAGCACCGAATGCGCCCAGCCCGAGTATTTTCCGAAGCGATCGACAAAGCACTGCTGGATCTTTTCATACATCCAGGGCGTTAGGCTCTTCGGATCTTCTGTCATTTGCGACTTCTTGCCGTTTTTACTGGCTAGTACCTTTTTATTTCCAGCTCCCGTAGCTTTGGATGTTCTTGCAGTAGCTTTGCTAGCGGTCCCAACGACCTTCATTGGTTTCACCTTTGGCAAATACCGCTGCTTCGCGATCTGCCACACGTGCGTGTCCACCGGAACTAAATCCAAGCAATCACATATCCAAGAAAAAAACGTTGTAGGTGTAATTTTTTCGGAGGAACAGCATTACAAATTTGTCTGGCATGACAGCAAAAACCTGTCTTGCGCACATAGTACGTGAAATCGGAATCGCCCTTTAACGGGCCCTACAATGCATGCCAAGCATGACAGACGCGCAATCATCTTGCATGTTGCGCATCACAAATTTACACTTACACAGTTTTTTTCTTGCATATCACAGCTGAACAGAGCGATGCAGTCCGCGACCTTGTGGCCAATGCCCGGGTAACGCATTTATCAAATACAAAAATGTCTGGGTCTGGAAGATTGTCATGCTAGTCTGGCATGACTCTGCACTCTGTATTGCGCGGCCACCAAGAGGTCCTCTTGCCTGTCATGCACAAGCGCAGTGTCTCATGCGAAATACGCATCACAGAAGCACGAAAAAACTTGTCATGCTTGGCGGCGCATTACAGAGCACTTATTGTTCACGGACTTGCATCACAAGTTTCCAGACCCAGACATTTTTGCCGTTGATAGCATCAGCTCTTCGACCACTTTGTCCGTCGAGAGGTCGGAGAAAGCTTCCAAACGGAGGGTCGGAACGTCGGGGATCTTCGGTTGTAGTTCTTCGGGTGTTTTCCTTTTGTCCTTCGCAGCTACTGGTGTTGTACTGGCCTTGAATATTTTCATCGCTATTTTTTGACCCTTGTTCCCTTTGTTCGCTTTCTTCACTGTTGACTCCCCCTTCCTCGTCGGAATGGCTTTCAGAGGTTTTGCTTTGTTTCCTTTCATGGCCGACTTGATAGCCTTCGCGGCTTTGCTCTTCAGAAGTACTGCCATCGCCTTCCTCGAGCTCGTCTGTCCAGTCACTACTTTCATCGCCCCTGCGGCAGATTTTGTTCCCGTCTTGCCGCCCTTCGCCGCAGCAACTGCGGCCTTCGCTGCTGATGTCCGTGTAGTTTTAGAAGTAGGCTCTGTGACTGCTGGGGCAGTAGTTTTATTTGTTTTCAAAAACTCTTCCAATTCGTAAATTCGTGCCAAATATGCATTGCAAATATGTCTGGGTCTGAAAGGGTGCGAACTTGTGATGCGCATTTCACAACACAGACAAATCTCTCATGCATAGGCGGCAAAAAGTGCCCATTTCCTGTCACCAAAATGGGGCATTGTCATGCGGATTAAGCAATGCGGAAGCTTTTCGAAATCTGTGATGCTAGGGCTTCCATGACAGACATTTTGTGTCATGCAAAAACAGCATGACAAAAATCTGCATTCTTCCAGACCCAGACATTTTTACATTTGATACCAAATGCTCCAGAATCTGCCGCAGGTACTTCGCCCGGTAGCCCAGCATCAACTGCAAATCTGTCTGGGTCTGGAAGCCGCGTGAAAGCTTGTCATGCAGATTTTCGATGACCCATGAGGCCTGGCATGCAGGACCTAGCATGACGGATTCTGTGAGACCTCTATCATGCCTATCCTGCATGAGAAACTCCCTCGCAACTTGATCAAAAGTGGACAATTGTTGGTAGTCATGCAACACAGATTTTTACAGCGTGTACACTTAGCATCACAAGTTACTGTCTTCCAGACCCAGACATATTTGCAATGCATACCCAGACCTAAGTCGCGAAATTCCTGCTCCGACGGGTTGTGTTTCACGAATTCCGCAACTGTGGGAAAGGAGTAAAAGTCGTCGACGGCGGTGGCTGGATCTACAATCTTGTGCCCGTACTCCCGGCGGATCCGCCCCAGAATTTGCGCGATCCGCACGACGTTGTTGTTCTGTGACACGATATATGCATTGCAAAAGTATCGCACTCGTATAGATGCATTTTTGTTCAGCATGAGAAATAAAATTTGTAATGCTGATTTACCTCAAGAAAAAGATTTGTAATGCATGATTGCAATACGAATACGATACTTTTGCACAGGATACGAGAAAAGAAATCATGGTCTCAAACACGTCCTGCCGCAACAGCCTCACGCCAACCAGCTTCCGCGCAACCTGCCGGAACCACGGGTCGGCCGCGCTCCACTGGTCGCATCAAACAAAAAAAACTCGCCACGATCGCTCATGCGCATTTTTGCAATACAAAATTTTCTGTCATGCGTAAAAATGCATCACAGCCAAACTTCATCAGGGATTTTCCTAGTGTTTCTGCAATACAAGAAAAAGTTCCCACGCTAAAAAAGTTTTTCATGCAAAGCCTGCAAGTGAGTGACTGTGACAAACTTTTTTCTCTCCATAGGTCGTAAAGGGATTTCAGTGGCAAAGAGTGGTCCAGCCGGAAGTAGTGGCGGACCGCGGTGAGAGCGTGGTTTTGATTCGTCCTTTTGCCGTGGAGAAATGTTGTCGGAGCTGCTGTATGTTCTTTGCTTGTTCTTATTTTTTCCTGCGGAGGCTGCTGGTTGTGCTGCTGTGCTACATCTGCAAACGCGGATGGTGGTGGTGGTGGTGGTTCTGGGTAGAAAAGCAGTGCGCAGGACGAGGAGGAGGAAGAGGGTAGGTTTTTCGGTTTTACAGGTTTATTCCCGCCGTGGATTGCAACTAAACCCGAGGGTGATACCCCTTCGTCTCCGCTCGCAGATGATACTATCCCGGATGAAGCTCCTGCGTTCTGATTTGCAAGTAACGAATTTTTAGCACCATTTAAGTTAATCTTTGCGTCACCCGCGACTCCTCGTAGACCAAAAACAGGCCGCCCCTGCGGTGCAGGTCCAACTGCCCCGCCGCCGTGCTGAGGTGGTTCTAGTAGCGTCTCCGTCTTCAGTTCTACTTGCACCGCGCTTGTTTTCACCCTAGTAGTACCAGCACCACGAAGTAGGTCCTCTCCGCTGGAACAGGGAGCAGGATTTCCTCCTCCCGCTAAAACCTTGAATCGTGTCGTGGTTGGCAGACTCTCCAGCACGACCCCAAACCCGGCAATCACGCCGAGGTACTGTCGGGAGGTTTGGTTCGGAAGGACGGGAACTTTTACTCGCCCAGCATCGTGTTCCGCGGGTTTTGCTGCTTCATTTTCCTCCACCCGGATTGTTGTATCAGCCTGCTTCATCGCTTTTGCCTTCTGTTTTGCCTCCACCTCTTCCACCTTTGCCTTCTGTTTTGCCGCAGCAGCGGCACCACCGACTTTCGCCATTTTCTGTTTATTCCCCGGTGCAGCAGCAGCAGCAGCACCTCCACTCGATGATGTTCTTACGACAGGCGGCGTGATCTCTTTCCAGCCAAAGGTTTGGCCGATGGGTAAGGTGTGCTCCAGGCGGAGCTCCTCCGGGGGAACTTGCAAGTCGATCCACTCATTCGCTCGGCTGAGGGAAGTAGATGGCAGACAGTTTATCGCTGGACTACTTACCTTTCCGGGCTGTTTCGTCCGGTACAGCTTGGTTCTTTTTGGAGACCGCTTGTGGTCGTCCGAAGTAGGAGCTACTGCAACCCGTGCTCCGGCCGGCAACATGTTTTGTATCGAATTGTTCATTTCGCTTATGGACTGCACTATGGAGGTTTTAGTATTTCGCACTTGTAATTTGCTCACAGTGAAGATTCTTCTTGTTCTTACGAATGGTCTTGATTTGATATCTTCCACTGTATGATGAAGCAAAAATCTGCGGCTCTGATTAATTCGCCGCATATAGTTAAGTACGAAAATTCATGCACGTTCTAAATTACGCTCACACCAACTGCCGCCTCTCAAGGGGTGCAACGAACAGGTTTATTGTAGGCTGAAAGGAGAAAATGAAAACCAGACAAGACGTGCCAAAAATCGATGAAGTGGCAAAAAATTCTACCCCGCTCGTTCATCAGGACGCGTCCGCGGAATATTCGCTTTCATGTAAACAAGTACAACTCCAAATTTCTCCGTGATTGATATTTTAGGTTCCGTTTCGATTTTCAAGAAGAGCAAGAGCTCGCAATAATGTAATACTCCTGCTCGTCCTCTGTATACGTGTCGATTTCCACTGTAAAAAAAGTTGTTGTATCGTTCGGCATGGACCACCAGTGTGCTCTATTTGACTATCGTACGCGGACCGCTCGCCTCGTACATTTTCCTCAATCTGCACTGTGGTACCGTCCCAGCGTGTTTTTCTTTTTCCGCGGCTTCGCCGGGTCCGGCGTGCCGCCCACTTGTGCCTGCTGCCCCGAGCAGACTGCGACGGTTCCAACAGCCGCTGGGTCCGTGCTCAGGGCGGATTCCAACTGCGGTGTAGAGTAGTTGCTCTCCGTGCCACACAGCGGCGTGGAGAAAACGTGGGACTGCGGGTTGTTTTGCAGGTTCACAGCCTGTGGCGCCCCGTTTTGTAATATCGACGTCCCTGTCGCAGTAGCTCCTTTATTTTTCACATTCACCTGGTCTACCGTTATTTCTCCCTCGTCCGCGGTGGTACTCATTTCCTCCGCCTTTTTCTCTGTAGAAATCCGCTTCCCCAGCTTCACCCACAGCTTTCCGTCGACAAACTTGTGCTCCCACCGCTTCAGCCGGTGCCCGTCCGGCACGTTGTTTTCCAGTTCCCCTTTCGTACTCACCTTGCGCCCGTCGCTCACGCGAAACCGCCAGTGGTGCATGGGGCACCGAATCGCGACCATGTCAGGAATCACTCGTTCCTGCTGTTCCTGCACAACTACCCCTGCCTTCGAGGATGAAAGTGAAACCTCAAAAGCGCTCGGATTCGACCCCGCGGAGGTCGAAATCGTTGCCGCAGAAATCAGTTGCTCATCCGAGAATTTTGATGCCCCTGCTCCTTTCGCATGATGTTTAGTACTACCCGCCTGCAATCCCGCCTCCTCCGCGACGACAGCTAACTCTGCCCGCATCCCACCGACGTTGAACGCCCGGACATCATGGTCGTCTGGTTCGTCGGACGAGGAGCTTCGGCTGGGCAGAATAGAAGAGTTGACGCCATGCTTATGCTGTTCCTCAACACAACGACCGGAAGAGACAGACGCATTTTGTCCTCGTAAATCCTCCAGTCCCGCCGCCCCGGTATTAACCACCTCCATGCCCTCCTCCGCCGTGCCCGTCTCTGGCACGGCAAACAGCGCCTTCCCGAGCTGCGCGTTGCTGCTTGACCCCGGGATCGAGGGCTGCATCCTCAGTGTCTTCGGTTCCATGGGCGACGCCGCGTGGTAATTATTATTATATTCGCTGGAACTACTAGAAGTTGTACTGGTTTGGTGAGTAATATTCGCATGTAGTTGGTCCACCTGGTCGCGCAGGAGGCCCTTGTTATTCCCGGAGAGCGACAGGCCGCTGTTTGTCCGGCTCCGGCTACCCCCCTGTGTCGAATGGCGGTCTCTTGCAGCGGATGGGGGCGGGGTAATCATGTTACTACCGGAAGTTCCTGAAGACGAAGCAGTTGCACTACCTCCAGCAGCAGGCCCGTGAAGCTGCACGGGTAGAGTAGAGGAAGAAGATCCGCCCATTCTATTGAGAGGAAAAATCCCCCCTCCCCATATCAAAATGGAAGTCTGTGATGCGGGATTCGTGTACCCAAATTATTTTATCATGCTAGAATGGAAAAGATGCGGACTGTAGTGCTGGGTGGCGTGGGAAAGCCTTGCATCTTCAGCATGACAGGAGGCAACTAGACAAGTGGGAAACACCATGACAAATTGCCCGAAAACGAGGAGGCGACGGCGCCTCTTGGCCTTCTAGCAATACAAAGTTGATTTGCGTACTCAAATCAAGCATGACAAATTTCGTTTTCGATATGGGGAGGCGGGAGGATTTTTCCTCATGATACATTCCGCCCGTTAGTTTCGACTCCGGTTTTTTCTTTTCCGCCGAGCCGCTGCCTCCCGAGGTCATATCAAAGTGAAAAAAGCCCCATACTCAGAAGACAATTTGTGTTGCTGGATTTGTGTACACAAATGAGCTTTGTATTGCAGCAAGTAGAGCCTGGTGGCATATTCTAAGCCCATTTGGGTGCGCATTCGGCTAGCAGCTGAGCATGAGAAGCAAGTCTGAAATATGCGAAAGCGCATGACAGACTCGCTGTACAATGCGCCACATGGGTGCCGTTTGCCTTGTACGCAAGACAAAGCTGATTTGTCTCCACAAATCAGCATCACAAATTTCCTTTTCGATATGGGGAGGGGGGATTTTTCCTTATGATAGGTCATGACATGCCTTCGCAGGTTCTCCTCGGCCTCTAACGACCGTTCATATTGTGAGGAAGAATACCCCCTTCCCATATTGAAAGCGCATCCGTCTGAAAATTTGAGATGCAGACTTGTGAGCACAAATCCTGTCTGTGTTGCAAAAGGGGCAAAGCCAGAGAGTCCGCCGCGTTATGCAGGCGGTTTGTGATGCTGTTGAGCTTACAGCATAGACGTTTGTCATGCTAGTCGCCTACGTCAAAACCTCTCGACTCAGGCTTAGCAAATGCCTGCAGTCCTCTCCAGCAAGACAGACCTGATTTGTGTACGCACATCTAGCATCAGAAACTTCGTTTCGATATGGGGAGGGGGGATTTTTCCCGTTGGTAGTTCGCGCTTTTTATTCTTGTCCCGCTCCGCGGTTTGGAACTGGTCGCTGACGTATCAAGTGCACAAATGTCTGGGTCTGGAAGATTGCCAGGTTTGTCATGCATATTTTGCACAACCCACGATGCCTGTAATGCATGACCTAGCGTCATAGATTTTATTTAAAGGGCCTTCTGATGCGTATTCCGCATGAGAAACGCCCACTCCGCGTAAGTAGCACAAACTGAAAAGCTCTTCTTGCTGGTCATGCAATACAGATTTTTTTTACCTTCCAAAGACAGCATCACAAGTTGCAACCTTCCAGACCCAGACATTTTTGCATTTGATATGACGCTGTTGCTCGCGTTCGACCCGCAGCTGAGGCGATTTTTCCGGGCGTTATCCTATGTAAAAACATCCCCACACCAGAGTCAAGATGGGAAATCTGCTAGACAAATCAACCAGCTTTGGTTGTTTCGCATGACAAAAAATTTGG
The DNA here is from genome assembly GCA_905178155.1 of Amoebophrya sp. A120. Taxonomy (NCBI): domain Eukaryota; class Dinophyceae; order Syndiniales; family Amoebophryaceae; genus Amoebophrya; species Amoebophrya sp. A120. The sequence continues at coordinate 8,645,202 of CAJINV010000004.1, forward strand.
CCCCGTAGTGAATTAATCCTGTTTAGCTAGCTCCAGCCGCATCACAGATCTAGCATATAATGATGATTTGGGCATCACAAACTCCAAAACACGACGGGGAAATGCCTCGCATGGAGCTCCGCATCAGAAACAATTTTCATTTTGGCATGCAGATTTGCATGACAACTCTGGGGTGGGCATGTTTTTACTCAGCATAGGCGTTGTGCGCGTGGTAGTCCCCGTTGGCGTCGGGAAAGTCCTTTGCCGGGAGTTGCGGCATCACCTTAAGATTATTTTTGACAAGTACAAGACCTCACAGTCACACCACGTCATATGAAGCCACAGCTTCAATGAAACATCAAACATACATTTTCTTCTTCATGAAATTATGTCATGCAATGTTTCTGCAATGTTGTCGAAGAAGAAAAACTTTCATTATAGAGGACTCTCTTACCTCCAGTATCGACGATTCCCACTTGCTCTTCGGGGTGGGCGTCATGGGCAGAAACTTCTGCCGGTCGTTTAATGGATCCAACGCGTCGTCACAGGCCACGGTGTCGACCCCGGCAACGATGTTGTCCTGTTCGCCAGTCGCAGGGTCCTGGTTCGTTTACGTATCATTGGAATCAGCATTGAAATTGGAAGGAACAGTGCGCTGCCGCGCACAAATCATCATAGCTATCGTCTGATGTTGTACTACTTAAATGCACCAGGGAGATCTACTTAAAACGGCAGAAGAACACTAAACACCTCGCCGAACAACGGTTCCACACCAGTTCCGCCGCCGGCCCTTGTATCACGCAGAAAAAAGCAGGCAGGTCATATTTGTAAATGCAAAAATAAATAGACAAAAAGATTTGTACTGCATACCCTGAGCAGCACGCTATGGGGCCGCCCATGATAGATTTTCGTTTTGGTTTTTCTCTGTATTTATTTTTGCATATACAGACATATGCCCCGCTAACTTGGATTGTTTGCCAAGTAGGCTACAGACATATACCCCTCTCTGGGATGTATGTATGCACATACATATCCTCCAAGTCTGTACAGACTGGGCATATCTACTTGTAGTAAGTCTGGGCATATCTACCATGCAAGACTTGTATACATACAGACTCTGCATGCAGTAGTGTACTACTGTATACATGACCATGCAGTCTAGTCTGCCCAGACTTGTATACATATATGTATGTATATGGCATATCTATCCATGCCAAGTAGGCTACAGACTTATACCCATCCTCTATATGTATCCTCCAAGTAGCTACAGACATAGCCGTGACATGTGCTAACTTGTATATTCTCTGGGATGCCTTGGATTGTTTGCCAAGCAGGATTGGTCCATCAAGTTGCATTGCAGGAACAGGAAAAAGAGCGAACGCCCGGCAAGCCATTTCAAACGGGGTAAGGGGGCCCCTAGAGCCCCCTGGAGCGCCCCCGTTTGGGTCGTCCGGGTTTCCTCGGTTGGGGGTCATCCCAACTCCAACCGATTTCGAGCCCTAGGGCCCAATAAAAAGCCCCCTTTCTGGGTGTTCGGTTTTCGACTGTTGAAACGGGGCCGAGGAAAAAGAGCGAGCGCCCGGCCTCCCATTTCAAACGGGGTAAGGGGACCCCTAAGGCCCCCTAAAAAGTCCCCTTTTGGGTCGTCGGGGTTTCTTCGGGTGGGGCCATCGCAACCCCAATCGATTTCGACCCCTAAGGCCCCCTAAAAAATCCCCTTTCTGGGTAGCGAGCACACCCCGCCGTCGCTTTTTTCCTCTCACTCTCACGAAAATTCTGCACGCCCCTACGTGTTGGGTGAGGAAAAACAAAACAAACGAGCGGCGCGCAGCGCCGCGCCAAGCCAAAAATTTTGGGTGGCTGAGGAAGGCGCGGCCTTCTTTTTTAAGAAGGTCACGACGCGCGCGAGTTTTTTTCTTTGTTTTTTCTCGCTGCGATGAGGGCCATTGCTCTGGGGTTTTGGCGATCAGGTATACTATTTGTGAGGGGCGTCCCGCCGCGGAACCGCTTTGCGAAGGGCCGCGACGAATAGATACAGAAAGAAGTAACCAAATCACCACCCTACCGTGGGGGGAACAGCGGCGCGGGCCACCTTTTCCCTGCACTGAGTAATGGGGGGGAGGGGGGGGATCGGGATGCATGCATGGTTTTTGGGGGCATTACTTGAATAATGGTCCGACTTTTGTTGGACGAGATCTTACAACAAATATGCCCTGCTAACTTTTTTCTCTGGGATACCTTGGATTGTTTGCCAAGCAGGATTGGTCCATCAAGTCGCTCATCCGGCGGGCCCGCGGCGATCCGTCCCGACTTATGCTGAGCAAAAACGTCCCCACGACCCCATAGTCAAGCTGGTAAATGTGCAACACAAATCTCCAAGTTTTGGGTGTTGTGCACGACAAGTTTTTCATCTGCAGTGTTGTGCTGCTTAGCAAGGGAAACCGCATGGGAAAACCCTTTTCTCATGCTGTTTACAGCATTACAAATGCCAAAACACGACTGGAAACGCCTCTCATGGGGATGCGCATTACAGATGCTCCTGTCATTGCACATTTGCATTACAACTCTGGGGAGGGGGGGACGTTTTTACACAGGATACGACTCCGCGCCGCGCCATCCGGAGTGGTTTCCAACGAACCGGTATTGTTCGTATTCACTTCTTTCGACGACGAAACAGAGCTGCCGGCCTTTGGCGTGCTCCTGGACCGATTCGAGCTGCCCGCGTCTTGGTTGAGAAAAATCTGGTTATTTTGCGAGGAGTTTGCAACGGAACATCGGCTCAGGGATTGCAACGCGGGGTCCAGAATGATCGGATCCACCACGGTAGCTGCACCACCTCCTCCCGATAAGCGCCGCCGAGGGTCAATTGTACTCCCGAACAGTAAAGGCGGCCTGGAAGGGGAGGAGGAGGAGGAGGAAGAACTACTACCTTGTACTGCTCCGAAAGTAGGACCTCCACCAGCTGCACCGAAGATTGGCGCTGTTCCTGTAGTAGTAGTTCCCGCTGGTGTAGTCACCAGCCCGCCGCCCCCCTCCTGCGGATTTTGCTGCTGCGGAAAAAGCTCGATTGGCGCCGCAAGCAGGTTGGCGGGCGGTGGAGGTGCGGAGGAGGAGGGTGACAGGGCGTTTTTTGCTGAAGAAGACGACTCCTCCGTTTGCGGAAGCTGCGCGACTTCCTGCTCTGCTTCGAGTGCGTCGTGATAGCGCGAGGCTACCGTTCCGGCAGAGGACGAGGTAGAGCTTGACGAAGATGGGTCAGCAGCAGGAGTCGGTGCTGGAAGGATGTCGTTCACACTTGGGGCCCGGTCCATAAACAGAGGTAGCGTGTTGTGCGCGGTGGATGAGGTGCTTGAAGTAGCACTAGCTTGTTGTGCCGTGACAGCACTGCCGCTGCCGCTGGTGTTATAATTTTCCCCTTCTACATTAGCCGTATCTACTCCCTGTAGAAGTTCCTGCGCACCTCCAAGAAAGCCTCCTGCACTTACCATCGGCCCGGCTTCCCGCACCGGGCTCGCTTGTTTCGGCACTCCGCCCGCCTCTTTTAGCATGTTGACGAAGCTCTCGTCTGCCGCGTCGTCGCTCATTTTTCGGTCTAAATTCGTCGTGGAACTGTCCTCAGGCTCCGTGTTGGCGTATCCGGGGGAAAAACGTACCCACGCCAGAGTTGCAATGCAGATTTGCAAAGACGGGAAGACTTGTAATGCGCATCCGCATGAGAGCCATTTTCAATCGTGTTTTGGAATTTGTGATGCTGTGAACAGGATGAGCAGACGAATCTGTGATGCGGCTGCACTTGCTAACCTGCACTACAATGCAGAGTGCAACTTGTCATGCGTGACTCACAAAACTCCTAGGTTTGTGTTGCAAAATTCCCATCCTGACTCTGGTGTGGGTACGTTTTTACTCAGGATATGGCGTGTTGTCGCGTGAGCTTCTTTTTCTTTCTCGCGCGCGGGGGAGCAGCTCCGGAAACGTTAGAAACCTCAAATGCGCCAGCTGCTGCTCCGGAGTTATTATATGTGTCCACCCCCCCGGCTGTGGATGATACCACACTCGGCGAGGGGAGCAGGCTGGTGGAGGTACTAGACGCAGCTGGCCCCGCTATCCTGAGCAAAAACGTTCCCACCCCAGAGCCAAGATGGAGATTTTGCAACACAAACCGAGAAGTTTTGCGACTCACGCACGACAAACTGCAGGCTGTAGTGTAGTGCAGTGTAGCCTGTAAATCCGCATAACAAATCCATCTCCTCATCCTGTTCACAGCATTACAAGTTCCAAAACACGATTGGAGGTGCCTGTCTCGGGCATGCGCATCACAAATGCTCCTGTTGTTGCTAATCTGCATGACAACTCTGGTGTGGGCACGTTTTTACATAGGATACCCGCGGCAACCGAGGAGAGGCAGGACTCGTAGGGCGACGAAGCGGAGGTATCCTGTATAAACACATCCCCACCCCAGAGTCAACCTGGGGATTTTGCAACACAAACCTAGAAGTTTTGGGACTCACGCATCACAAGTTGCAGTCCGTAGTGTAGTGCAGGTTAGCAAGGACAAGCGCATCACAAATCCATCTGCTCATCCTGGTTACAGCATTACAAATCCCAAAACACGACTAGAAACGCCTCTCATGGAGATGCGCATTACAAATGTTCCTGTTATTGCAAATCTGCATCACAACTCTGGGGTGGGGACGTTTTTACAAATGATAGGAGGAGCTAGAATTCGAGTTCGCTCCGGAGGAGCTGCTGGAGGACGAAGAGGTCCCGCTCCCGCTGCTGCTGTTTCCCCCCTTATGCATTGCAAACTTGTCCGGGTCTGGAAGGTTGCAACTTGTGATGCTGTCTTTGGATTCGAAAAAAATCTGTATTGCATGACCAGCAAGAGGGGTCCAATTTGTGCTACGCGGGGAGGGAAATTTTCATGCGCAATAGGCATCAGAAAGGCCTCTAAAAATCTGTGATGCCAGGTCATGCATTACAGGCGTCACGGGTCTGTCATGTAAAATCTGCATGACAAGTCTTGCACTCTTCCAGACCCAGACATATTTGCATTTCATACCCCTGGATGGTCGGCAACGAGCCCGGGGTCGACGTCCCGCCAGGAAGATGAACGCAGGGCGGGGACGACGGTGGCGGAATTTTCTTCTTTCCCAGCATGTCCTCGATGTCTGTTAAGTCGCCCCTGCACAGATCGCCGTTGTTATGCGGACACCGGCCCTGGTACACCCGGTCGACGCCGTCGTAGCGGATCCACATCAGCGAGCGGGCCAGGGTGTTCGTGACCGGTTTCACGAGCTCGCCGGTTTCCAAATTCACCTCCGGTACGAAAAAGCTTTCGCCATATTTCATGGCCACGTCCTCGCTCTTGAACAGCCAATTGGCCACTATCTGCCGCTCCGGGGGCTATCCACCGCAAATATCGATCTGGGTCTGGATGAGTTGTAGGTGGTACAACGAACTTGTCATCGATTATCAAATCTGAATCATGCAAATAAAATCTGTGTTGCATCAGTACCAAGAGGTGCCCACTTTCGACCAAGTTATCGGAGGGAATTTCTACTCATGCAGGATAGCCATGATATTAGAGAACAACTCCTCACAGAAGAGTCTGTCACGCTAGGTCCCGCATTTTTCCAAATCTCCATCTCTTGGTGGTCAGGTTAAACCTGCATGACAAGTCTTGCATCACTCCTCCAGACCCAGATCGATATTTGCAATGCATAGGGGCAGCAGGTCCGCATTTTCCTCCATGGCTTTCTGTTCCGTCGCTGTGGTCTATCCTGTGTAAAAACGTCCCCACCCCAGAGTTGTCATGCAGATTTGCCATGACAGGAACATTTGTGATCCGCAACCCCACGACAGGCATTTTCAATCGTGTTTGGGAACTTGTAATGCTGTAAACAGGATCAGCAGATCGATTTGTGATGCGTGTGTCCTTGCTAGCCTGCACTACCTTACGGACTGAAACTTGTCATGCGTGACTCCTAAAACTCCTAGGTTTGTGTTGCAAAATCCCCATCCTGACTCTGGTGTGGGTACGTTTTTACTCAGGATATGGTCCGTCTCTTCATCATCAAGTTCCGCCCCAGGCTGCCTCCGGACCCGGTTCCTGAAATTTTGTTTTGGATAGTGTCAACAACTATATTAGGGCGGCTAAGTAGGAGTACTTAATATTACCACTATCAAAACACCATCCAGGAGATCATGCGGGTCCGCGAAATTATCGTTCCAATCATGCGTTGGCAACAAGACATGTAGAAGTTCCAATTATACATCTGTCATGCAGTAGTTGCAGGACCTCAAAGAGGACTTCTACGTAGGAGCTATAATAAATCACTTATTCATCTTGCAAAAGGAGTGCTGCAACAGAATTTCTAACTGTATCTCTATCTTCTTCAAGAAGGACTGCATAGTACGGTTCTCGGAAATGGTTCTTTTCTGTTTCTTATCAAATGTAAAAATGTCTGGGTCTGGAAGATTACGAGATTTGTCATGCATTTTTCGGATCACGCAAATGGCGTCTGATGCAGTCAAAAGCATCACAGGTTTTCAGCACGCCTTATGATGCCTGTCCCGCATGAGAAACTTCCTACTTGCGGACCAAGAAATGGACAGCTTTTGGCGCTCATGCAACACAAGTTTTTGCGTGTTCCAGAGTTTGCATCACAAGTTCCAACTCTTCCAGACCCAGACATTTTTGCATTTGATATTTCTCGGGCAGAATACTCCGGTCCTTCTGGGCCATCAACGCCCACTCCACAAACCTCTCACCCCAGGTCTTTGCGTCCTTCGCGTCTGCATCAGTGTACTTCGTTTCCCACCAGAGCTGCCCGTTGGGGTCTTCGTGCAGCGTCCCTACCGTCGCGTCCATGATCTCTCCGCGCGTTTCGGTAAAAATAGTGCCGCGCAAAAGAGGTTCTACACCTACGCTGCGGTGGGGGTAAGAATGGGAAAGTTCTTCTTGTGCCAATCAGATAAACTCCGCGGAGTGGCTCGCAGCTTTCTTGAGTCGACGCAGCTCGTGATGTTCTTCCAGGTACCTACCTCCAGGAGCGCGGCGCGGGCCGCAGCTTGTTGCAGCTTCTCTTGGTCCTGCTTCTATTTCATCATCTTCAAAGACGCACAGAAGCTGCTCAAAAAGTAGATCTGGGACCACTGGCTGTCACATTCTTGCGCCTGCTCGACGAGGAGTTTCTCTACGACATTCTTCTCATACTTGACCTTCGACGAGAACCACCGTCAGAGACCAACGCAGTGTTCTTGACGGCCTATTAAAGCTATGTCGTTTATTTCAACTACACTTGCCTTTTGTTACATTTGTTCTCTGCGTTGTTCAAAGAAAAAAAAAACATCTGCATCCATCAATACAAACAAACCTACCAGCGCTGATGATGGAGGTCGTGCACAAAATGACAACCTCAGTCGGAAGACCTACGTGAAGATGGCAGGGAAGAAGCTGGTCGTCCGGTGTGGATTTCATCACTTTTCCAGAATCAGCAACAGCAGTTGTTGCGGAGATTTTGAAACAACACTTTCGCATTATTATCTCCAGCAGCACGTCGCCATCGCCATGGCCGAAAGAACACCAGGATAAAAAAATCGCGTAGAAAAGGGTAGAGAACCTTTGCTGTTCCATCTCCTTCACTTGCTCTCTGTTTTGCTTTGATGTAAAAATCGTTGCTGAGTTGTAAGGTCGCAGACGAAACCAAAAATGTCAGACAATCTAGTATCCGCGGCCTTCATGTTCTTGCATCGTCGTCTACTTCCCACAATATCCATTGTTCTAATAGTTTTAGTACAGATACCACTTGCAAATGTATGGAGTCGCGCGGTACTTCGCAAGAAAAATCCGGAAAGCCATCTGAATGGCGACGAAATACTTTTAGTGCTCCTCGATCCTTACTAGTGGGTGGTAGTTAGTCGTAGTACTCACGTTTCCCCTACGGAGGTGTCGGAAAAAAAAGCCGCGGATACGCTTACCACGACATCATTTCGATTCAAATAATTTAGCTTTTGCGGCAGACGAAACTAGTGTATCTCCAAATTTTCAAGCCATAGCGAGAGCTTCGACCTCGCTGCTAATATTATACTTTAATATAGTCGGCGAGAAACAAGCTACGTGATGAAACGTCTTTCCCTTCGAATCTTTTGTCAGCATTTTCATCCGCGTGACAGTTCTGGAAGCTTTTTTTAAAAACCAAAAAATGAGCTTCAGCTCAGGGGAAAGATTCCGGTAAGAAAGTGCGTGCTGAAAAAAATTCGAATTGCAAAAGGTGGTTTCAATTTCATGTGAAACGACCTGTATTCTTGTCGACATCGGGGCCACAGGTGGACATCAAAATACTTTTACTTTTAGTTTACACAGAATTCAAACTTAATGTACAAAATTTCGCAAACGCTTTTGAGCACAGGTTTCATTTTTGCAAGCAGGAGGTACTATCAGTGCTTCTAGTTCTAGAATGAAGAAACGAATGGCATTTAGAAGTGCATTTTTGGAATTAAGTAATATAGTTTCTGTTGCCCGCTGTGTAGAAGCGTCAGGACGATGGATCATTATTTTACAGTACTGTAACATCAAACCAGTTTCGCGCCCCGGTGCGCGACCCGTGCCGCCTGGCTGAGAAAGCTCGCTTCCAACTTCGGAACCGAAGGCACGCGCTGCAGACGCGGGGTATGCTGTTCGCGCAGCCGATTTTGCAAAAAATCCCAGTCGTCCTTGGCTCGCTCGCGGTTGGGCCAAGCAGACGGACTGGAGTGCCGTCTTTTCGGAAGCATCTGCTCCAGTTTGCTCGCCGGCTGCGGCTCGAATAAGCCGCCCGCACTGTGATTTTGCTGCGCTGGCAACTTCGCCGCATCTGCAGTACCCTCTACTTCTGCCGCAGCCGCACCCCCTGCAATTATGATTCTCCCCGCACTGCTGCCCGGCGCCGGTAGGCTGTTGGCTCGGTTCCGCGCAGAAGCCACCAGCGGCCCTCCGGGGTGATAAGGCTGCGGCAGGCGCGCCGGCGTGGACGCGCGGCGCGGGGTCAGTGCGGAGTTATTTACGTCGGGCGGCAGTCGTGGTGGCAGCTGCGGACTGCCCTGCCCGGGCAGCTGCCCCCCATGTGCCCCCGCGCTGGGACCGCGGCTGCGCACGCGGCGGCTCGGGTTGTTCGGGTGGGCGTAGTGATCAAAAAGTGCAGCTGCTTGTGGCTGCGTGGTTGTTTGCTCCACAATTGGGATCGTGTGCTTGCCAGCTTCCAGCCCAGCTACTGGCGAAGCAGTCGGCAACATGCCGATGCCCCCGCTCGGGTAGGAGGACGCAGGCGTTGCGGGTATTAACACTAGCTGCGAGGAGGCGGAACTGCCCGATGAAGTAGAAGTGTGTCCCATCGCCGCTCCCCCCGTCGCTGCAAGTTGTGCTGGTACCTGTGCACTAGAAGTGGTTGCTGCTGTTGTACCCGGAAAAACGGGGGGCTTGTTTGCCGATGTTGTCACAGTGGCTCTGAGAGGAAGAGAAGGCGTTTGCGGGCCACTTCTGCTGCTACCTCCCGCGGCGCCCGCCGCCAGATCCCCGGCATTTCTTGGTTGCTGCAAGTTTGGGTCCACATCCATCACAACCTGTGCCGCCTCGCCGCCCGTCTTCATGGCGTTTGCGTATCGTGTGGAAAAAAGCATGGTCCCTATCCCAGAGTTAAGAGGGGCGTTTTGGAAGACCTTGGGACTTACGCATGACCAGTTTGGCCTTGCAGTATGGCCCTGCGAAGCCAATCGTCGAGACGCATCCTCACAAGTCCGCTATATCATCCGGATTAACGCATGACAGACACATATTCCCAAGCACGGCTTAGAAAAAGCCTCTCACGAAGAGCCGCATGAGAAACCACACATCCTATTTCTATGCATACAAATTTGCATGACAAGCCTGGGGAGGTAGGGACCACGTGTTTACACAGGATATTGCGTACCGCTGCATCATTCGATTCATCGTGGGGTTCAGGTGTATCAGCGACGCGGCCCCGAACAGAGGCAGCACCGGAGTGTGGCTGAAAGCTGGACCAGCACCGGAGACTTCTGGTAGCAGCGTCACCCCCTCGGTAGTGCCGCCCGGCAGCATTGCACGCGGTTCTGCTTCAGGAGGCAACGTCACCCCCTCCATAGTACCGCTCGGCAGCATGGTGTGCGGTTCTGCTTCAGGAAGCAGCGGCAGCCCTTCAGTCCTGCCTCCTGGTAGCATCTCCTTTTTCTCACTTGCTGGTAGCAGCGTTAGCCCTTCAGTCCTGCCTGCTGGTAGCAGGTCCTGCTTTTCGGTTGCTGGTAGCAACGTCATCCCTTCAGTACTGCCTCCTGGCAGCATCAAACGCTCATCTTCGTGCGGCGCCAGCGTCGCCAGCCCTTCGACATCGCCCCCACCTGGTAGCAGTGATCGTGTTTCCGGCTCCTGTGACAGCAGTATAGAAGGACCTTCATTGCGTCCGCCGGCCAGCAGCTTTTTCTGCTGCGTTGGATCCGCCGCGGCCGCGTCTTTTCTCGCGCCCGGTTCCAGCAACTCCGAGACGAACACCGGCGTGTCGTGGCCTGCTGGCGCGACAGCACGAGCTAGTTTTATTCCGGCACTCGCTTCCACTAGAACGCGCTCCTCCTCCGGAGACAAGCTGTCTGGGAGAGCGAGATCGTCGCTGACGCGCCTTGTTGTACCACTTGGAGCTCCTGCTGCTGCTGCTGTTCCTCCTGCTGTCCCAGTAGAAGTACTGGAATACCAACTTTCATGTTCCACCGCGCCTCCCGTCTCCCTGCCTGGCCCGGTCACAGCAGCATCCCCGCCCGTCCCTGCGGCCAACGTCGTTGTCCCCGCTGCTGCGGCGTTGTGGTCCCAGGCCCCGTGTCGTCCAGCGGGAGCTTCAGCAGCCGTGGCAGCAGCTGCCCCCGCGGCAGCAGAAGTGGAGCCTGCTCGTTGCAACCAGGACCAGCCCGGAACAAACCACCGTCGCTTTTGGCCCACTTCCTCTGCCCGGGCTCCTGCCATGGCGCCGGCCTGCGCCCTCGCGGACTGCGCCGCGCTGCTGTCCTTTTGTTGTTCTCCTGGGAAATAAGTGCTACAGCCTTCGGATTGTTGTCCACCTGCCGCACTGGATGAAAACAAATCCGCCGACGTCGGTGAACCTTTGGCGTCGCAGTCCACGGCACCGGAAGTGGCAGCGGTTGTAGAACAACCATTTGAAGATATCCTATGTAAAAACGTACCCACACCAGAGTTGTCATGCAGATTTGCAAGCACAAGAGCATTTGTAATGCGCATCCCCATGAGAGACATTGCCCATCGTATTTTGGAACTTGTAATGCTGTAAACAGGATAAGGAGACGGATTTGTTATGCGGCGTCCCTTGCTAAGCTGCACTACACTATAGTCTGCAACTTGTCATGCGTGACTCCCAAAAGGTCTAGGTTTGTGCTGCAAAATCCCCATCTTGACTATGGTGTGGGGACGTTTTTACAAATGATAGAAGATACTCCTTCCTTCCCGGCGACCTGCGGATTTTCTCCCCCGCTGCCGGCGTCGGCGCTGTTAGAAGTACATGCCGCGCTCGACGAACTTTTTGTTGTAGTACAACTTGTTGCTGGTTGTTCATTATTACCATCAGTGTGGGGGCCCTTCGCCGTCGCCGCCTCGGAAGATGAATTTTGATTTTGTTCCTGTTTGCACGGCTCCTCCTGGCGGATCGGTTCCTCCTGTTCCCCGAGCGTGGCTTGCTCCTGATGATCCACGGGCGGAACGAAGCCGGGATCTTCTCTTCTACGGAAAAATTCCCCCTCCTCGTACGTACTTACTATACGTACCAAAACCAAAAGTGTGATGCTGAAGAGTTGTGTACCGTACATGATAAATGGAACTGCGTTCTTGCTAGAGCGCAACGAGACATGCGAGCGGCCTAGCTTGCAAGCCATTCTAAATGCTATCTTGAGGATGTAAGGCCTGTTGTGGACTTGTTCCCACGCCCGGCAGCACTACAGTCTGCCTGTTGATGCTCTTGATCTCTTCGCAGCTTCTAGCATGACAACTTCTCGATTTGTGATCCCAAATCATGCTCCGTTTCTTGAAAAGGCCGGCGGGGGAGGGTGTGTAATTTTTCATTTTGATATCTTCGTCGTCTTCTTCGGGTTTCTTGCCAGGTCCTCCTCGGCCTTGCCTGAGAAGATCTTTGTGCGGCGGCGGAGCCCCTGCTCCTGGCGGCGCGTCCTCTTCAGGTCGAAGGAAAGTTCCGGTCGTCGTCGTCCCGCTCAGGGGGAGGCTGGAAACTCCGGAGCCAGGAGCTCCCGCTGCGCTCTTCAGTGGAATCATCGCGGACAACGGCCTGAAATTCATTTTGTTTTGCGAATACTCGTAAAATAATAAACCAAACTCAAGCGCACCCTCATCCCATAACGTCTGAATTTGATGCAAGAACTTCCTGTGCAACGCAGAACAAATTTTCTGTACCACAGAGGCTTTGTGAGTGTCCCGCCGCGCTGCAGAATCTGTGCCAGCGTCAACCCCGACTGCGTTACAGGCTGTATAATTCGCGCGTCTGGAAGGAAGGGCGGAGGGGGAGCACCTGGGGCGGGCTCATTTTCATCCCCCGTTGTACTAGCGATCGGGACCGTTGAGCTCGCATTTGCGTCTTGTAGTGCCGTTTTTTGTCTTTCAGCTCCATCTGGGAACGAAGTTGCAGCTCTCGCATTATTTTTTGTGTCCGCGCCATCTGCTCCTGCGCCTTCCTGCGAGGATTCGTGCGAAGAAGTACTGACTTCGATAGTAGCGGGGGCCGGCAACATCTTCGATGCCACATCTATCTTGTTGTCCGAAATTTTGTTCTCGCGACCACGAAAAGCAAAAAGAACGCCACCCCCTTGGCTGGTGTTGTTCGCGTCCGCGCCAGCGGGGTCGAAGCTGTTGTCTCCGTCCGTGAGCGCACTTGCTTCGGAGGAAGAGGCGAATTCGATCTTGCCGCTCCTGTGGACCATGTTGGTATCTGCAACCGTAGTAGAGGTTGTTGTACCTTGATGCTGTAGTACGTCATCAGAAGATGTTGAAGCAGCTCCTTCTCCCGTCAGTCGTGAGGTCGTTTGACAGGAAGCTGCGCCCCCAGACGCGGGTGGAGCTTGGTTCCCGTGCAGCCTGACGTGGTTGCCAGCCGTGGACGAGCACTTCTTGCTGCCGTCGTGTCCTTGCTCGTCGTCTTGTTGACCCGCGCCCTCCGCATCCGTGGTCTGTGTCGCTGCCGATGCCGACGCGCCTCGCCGCGCTGGGTGGACCGCCGCGGCGGCACCAAAAATCCCCAGGTCGCAGGGGTCGAAGGGCAGCTTGATTCCTCGCGACGGGTTTTTATGCATGTTGCAAACACCGCAATCTCGGTCTGCGGGTGCTTGCCATGCGTGGCCGCTGACAGAGAAAGATAAAACTGTGGCCATGCGACGTGTTGCGATCATCCTGGGGCAGTTGGTGTTTTGTCATGCATGTATGTGCGTTGTCATGCACTTCACGGAAGACGTAGTCGCCCAAAAATTTCTCATGGCTCCGCGTTAAAATTCTTTTTCATAATATGACAAGTTTCCAGACCCAGACCACCTGTTTCAAGTGCATAGTCCTTCGGGCTGTCAGGTGGCGCGGAGGACGCCCGCTGCTATCAAGTGCAAAAATGTCTGGGTCTGGAACGCTGGAACTTGTCATGCCAATAAAACTGAATCGCACAAAACTCTGTGTTGTATGAAGACCAAAATATACCTAAAAATTCAATTCTTTGCATAAAAAAAAGCGATTTTCATCTCATGCGGAATGGGCCTGAAGATGAATCTCTTGCGGAAACATCTGCGAAGAAGATACTTCTGAGTGCATGACAAATGAAACGCGCCTACTTGTCCCAGACCCAGACCTATTTGCATTCGATAGCTGCGACGTGGCTCTCATTTCGCGGTCAACGAAGATCGTACGTCCGCAAGGTGCGGCCGACGACTCTACCGGAGCAGCGTCTGGTGCAGCGGCTGCAGGGACGACACAACCTGGAGAGGCAATCTCTCCTCCTTGTCCTTCTCCTCCTGCGCTAGAGCAGGCGCGGTCTTGCGGATCTTGTCGCCGCGCCGTGGCGCCTTCCTCGCTACTCGGTGGAGGTGATCCGGATGCAGCACCGTTGTCCAGCGCGTTGGAAGCGCAAAACGCTTGCTCCCGTCCGCTCGTTCCGTTTACCTCCACGTGGAGGTCCTTCTGTGCTGGGGGAGAAGAAGAAGAAGAAACCGGAACATCATCACAACCGGCTGCGTGAAGATGATCCTTCTGCTCACCAACAATAACCGGACCACTCCCCGATCCAGCACTTATTTGCTGCTGCGTACCTAGTACCGGCACGCCTTCCCCGGCAGCACCGCCCGCGGCGCTGCAGACCGACCCGGTCGCCGATCCGGACCGGGGCAGCGTTGAGAACAAGGGCGGGGGGGCTAGGGGTAGTGCTGGTGGTAGCGCAGCGGCGCCGGCAGCTGCACCGGCAGCTACCCCCGCGCCGCTGTAATCGTGCTTTTCTTTGCTCGAATTTCGGTGGTCGCCGCGCGGAAGGGGGGGAATACGACGCGGTTGTTGGTGGTGGTGGTGGTCCGCAGCCGGCGGCGTAGAAGGGCTACTAGTGCCTGCATTTGTAGTTCCGCTTGCCGCGGTCGTCGCAGCTGCGGGTGAAGAAGATGTCGTGTGGTCCGTAGTGCTGGGACCTGGTGCCACCAGCTCCGAGCCGCCACCTCCGCTGGTTGGAACGCCGAACCGCTTCTGCTCGACGGTCTCGACACGGTTATAATTTGTGGGCAGAATTACCTCAGCTTCAAGACCATCGTCGGTGGAAAGATGTTGACCACGTGCCAGCAACTCAGCCTCGCTTTTACTACCGTGTTCACCCCAGTCCGCCGCACGCATTCGCTCCACGCGACCGTGAGGCGAGGTAGCACCACCCGCCGGCTCCGCGGGAAGGGTGGATCCGGGCGGGGCCCCCTGCTCGGTCATCTTTTGGTCCAGTTGCAGCCCCCGGTGGAACAAGGGAGCTGCATCGCTGCTGTCCTCATCCTCTGCGCGTTCCTCGGCACGGCCGCGAGAGCCTCGTCTGGTAAGGCCGCTGCTCGCCTCAGCGTCGTCCCCCCGGCTGTGCAGGCCAAACCCACCATGCGACGAGCTGTTGGAAGACTCTTGCAGGGAACTGTGCAGCAGGATAAATTCGCGATCGTGCATGCTCTGTTGGCCAGCAGAGGCGAGTTGCGGCGCGGAGACGGAGGATGGTAAAACCGGTCCTGCTCTCGTCCGGGGGTTATGCGCATCCGCGCTGCTGCCGCTGTTGAAGAACAGCCATCGGAACACGACCGTGTCGCGCACTACGTAACCCAGGAGAAAGGAAACAAGGGCGATCACACAGCCTGTACCGAGCAGACACTTCCAATTTTTTCGGTACTTGTCGTACCAGAAGTTTTTGTTCCCTTTACCTGCTCGCCCGCGCCCAGCCGAGCTACTACTACCCCCGCTGGACGAGCTGTCGCCGCGGTGCCGCAACGGAGAGGCCTTGCACGAACTTTGGTCGACGCTGGAGGTCTCCGACTCGCTGCTGTCGACAAGAAGATGCAGCTGGTCTGGGTTTTCTTTGGGCGAACCATTGTCAACATCGTCTTGCAGTAAACGATGCTGGTCGGGCGACGCGCTGGCTTGGCTGGCGTCCGGGGAGGGAGAGGGGCTGGCGGGACCAATGTTGACGGGGTCGTGGGCCTCCGGAAGCAAGGATGGAGAGGACATCTTCGCGGTCTGTTCCCGGCTGGCGTAGCAGCTTCTATCTTTCACGAGGCTGGGAAGCAGCCTCGAAAAGGAGGCGCAAGTTCTCCTTCCTCACCGTTGCACTCTGCAGCAGTGCTACTTGTTCGGGAGACGTCGCCCGGCGTCGTGTCGGACGAAAGACTACAACGGCCCACGCATACTTATCTCTTCAACTCGCTCCACCAAGCGCAGAAGCTCTGTTTGAAACTGAATGCGTATGCTCTCTTTCAAAAAATACACCTTCGCAAAGCTGTGCTCTTGATGCTTCAGTTTCGGTGCGGCCAACATGTTGACAACTGCGACTTTACAGCGAATGAACCAAGCAATGCTTGAACCAGGAACGAGTTTTTACTTGGCACTGAAAAACAAAGACGCTGAAAAACTGCGCAGCTAGAATGGTGCGTCGGACGGGAAAAACGGAGTGGAACACGCAAAAACCACACGAACCACAGCTGCGCCTACAGCTTCAACCGCAATTATGCGCGTCGCCTTTTATTTTCGGGGGACAGTGCAGAAACAAAATCAACAAGTCGGGGGCTTTAGTAAGTAAGTAGTAACATTTGGCAGCGCCTTTATTGGTATTTTTTTCACGTCTTTCGCCCTGCCGGTAGTGTCAGTCTCGACCGAAGACCGGCAGAAGCTGAGTAGGCTGGCCCTTTTTAATACCCACGCCCACACCTGCGCCTGCCGCTTCGACCGCAATGCGTATTGTCTTCTACTTCATGGGGGCAGTGCAAAAACAAAAACAAGTCGGGGGCTTTTTCGTAAATATGAATGCTTGGCAGTGCCTTTATTGGTATTTTTTTCACGTCCTAGTTCCTTTCTTGCTATTTTTTTCGATACCCGCAGCGGGTATACAAGCTCGTCAAGGTCAAAAATAAAGTCTCCGTCAAAAATAAAGTCTTGCATGAGTAAAGCTCCTTCTTGTCAGGGACGTTATCGAGGTTCGCGCCCTTCCCTTGTACTGGATCATATTGACCGCCTTTACCATCCTATCGCAAGAAAAAACTGTTTCACTGTCAACTTGTAATGCAGAAAATGTATCTGAGAAGTATTTCTTGGCTTGCTACACATGCAAGAAAGTGGATTTTTAGCTGTGTTTCCACTTAGGAAGCTTGCATGGCAAATTTTCTCTGTGCTGTAGAACAAACCTGTGATGCAAAACGTGCAAAATCCTTACAGTGAAACACTTTTTTCGTACGATACATCCTTTCGTAGCGGTCGTAATAACGACACGTTAGACTACTCGTGGGCAAGCTAATCGGATCGAAAACCTAGCCTAGTCCGCATTTCTTCCGTCAAGCTGTCGAAGAAAGCTCCGCTCCAGTTTTTGCGCCAGTTGAAGCTCGTCGCCTGACCGAGCATGTTTTCGTAGGTGCCGACTCTTTCTCTTTGTCTTTTAATCAAAGACTCGAATCCCTGCATGTTCTGATCGAAAGACTTGGCTCCGAATAGCATTTCGCTCACGTCGACGTCCCCCTGCCCCCGGGCTCCATTGGGCCCCAGCTTTTCCCCCCAGGCTGCAATGGGTTGGTTGAACGCGATCGCGTGCAAAAACATCCCGCGCATGCTTGTGACGGCACTCACGTCCCAGGCGCCAATGGGTTGGTTGAACGCGATGGCCCCTTTGAACATGAACTGCATGTTTGTGACGGCACTCACTTTCCAGGCGTCAATGGGTTGGTTGAACGCGATGGCCCCGTCGAACATGCGTGCCATGTTTGTGACGGCACCCACTTTCTCTTCCCAGGCGCCAATGGGTTGGTTGAACGCCTCGGCATGGAAGAACATCTTCTCCATGTTTGTGACGGCACGCACGTCCCAGGCGCCAATGGGTTGNGGTTGGTTGAACGCCTCGGCATGGAAGAACATCTTCTCCATGTTTGTGACGGCACGCACGTCCCAGGCGCCAATGGGTTGGTTGAACGCCTCGGCAAAGGCAAACATGCCCCTCATGTTTGTGACGGCACTCACTTTCCAGGCGTCAATGGGTTGGTTGAACGCGATGGCCCCGCCGAACATGTGCGCCATGTTTGTGACGGCACTCACTTTCTCTTTCCAGGCGTCAATGGGTTGGTTGAACGCGCTGGCATCGTAGAACATCCCCTCCATGTCTGTGACGATCCTCACGTCCCAGTCGCCAATGGGTTGGTTGAACGCGATGGCCTCTTCGAACATGCCCCTCATGTTTGTGACGGCACTCACTTTCCAGGCGCCAATGGGTTGGTTGAACACGCTGGCCCCGGAGAACATCCGGTCCATGGCTGTGACGGCCCTCACGTCCCACGTGCTCAGATTCTTGTGCGGAAAAATCCTCCATCCCCATACCCAAAGCAGACGTTTACATTCTGTGATGTTATTTTCGTACTCCTTGTCCTTACTCCTTCGTCTTCGCAAGAAGGCAACCTGCCTTCGACAGAGGTTGTCAACGCATTCTTCTGATGTGGGTGATTTCTTATGCTGTTGGGGCCACGGAGCTGCATACATAAGCCTGACATGTTCAAAAAATACGCGCAAGTGTCCCTAGTACTCAGGCCCACAATCTGCCTGAACTTCAAATGGAAGTGGTGCGAAATATTTCTATTTGTGTACAGAACGACGAATCCAGCATCACAGATATCGCTCGGGTCTGGGAGTAGTACGGATAACAATAATTTTTCATTCTCATACAGGTCGCCGTTGAACATCGCGGCCTCTTGAAACATCCTAGACATGCTCGTGACTCTACTCACGGTCCAGGTGCTCAGACCTTGCCCGGTGAATGCGTCTGCGTTCTCGAACATCTCGTCCATGTTCATAACAGCACTCACGTCCCACCCCCACGTGCTGAGGTCCTGGTTGAGGTCCGACTTACTAAACATGCCCTTCGTGTTATCCTGTTCAAAAATATTTTAACGACGCACCGACATCATAGTACCTGGCAAGCAAATCTGAATGCCCCGAGCAAGTGTGTGCCCACGCAGCCTTTGAGAAGCATAATTCTCGTCTTACTTTTCTTCCTTGTCTTTGTCATGCTCTAGTACTTGTTCTAAGTGAGCACTTTAACGGGGGGACTTATTTATAGCTCGATTTGTAATGCAGTTGTACTAGCTCGGATTCAATCGTGATTTCAGCTCTGTGGTATCATGCGTGAGGCTTTCTATCAAGATTTCTACTTAGTATGACAACCAGCGATGTGATGCAGAACAAATTCCGAAGTCTTGAGGTGACGTGGTCAATGCGTCATCAAACAATATGTTGTGAAGGATATATGTCTCGCGCCTTCGAAACATCCCAGAAAAGCGGAAAAGACATGCCGGCCGTACCTTCGAACATCGACTCGAAGCTTATCACCTGCTCATGTGTTTTTGCAATCTGAAGCGTTACATCAACAGAACAGTCTGACTCTGAGTTATATCGTGCATCATAATCATCATGAGGCCCACGACACAGAGCGTTCCGCTTTTTGCAATACATTAAATGTAGCCGGGTTCTAGTGCTGTTTCGCACTCCGAAAGGCGTCATGCGTATAAGTAATTCCTGTAAGAGTGAGCCAGATCGCCATCGTGCCCTTCTTGTATCACAAATCTTCGCTTTTATTGTAACGTCTGAGAGTGCAAAACCACTTGAGCGGGCCATAAAACTTTTCACGCCGGTCACTCGCCAGTTAGTGACTTTGAATTCCTCCATAAAGCACGTGCTCCATTTGTACACACCCGTGCTTTGTAAAAACGTACACACCCGAATTCTTTTTGGGAAGCCTGCAAAACAAATCCAGTATAATACTAAGGATATTCGGACCCACGTATGAGACGAGACTCGACAAAAAAAAAAAACCTGTGCTATCATGGTCCTGTTGATTCGAGAACGGCAACTTTTGAAAAACGTCAACTAGCAAACGCTTTTCATGTTGGGGAGCGGCACCCAAGGTGTAGTTGTGGGCAGCAGGCAAGACTGGATGGAGACAGGCCTGCTCAGGCGGGTGCTCCGTTTTTACACGGGATAAGTTCTGCATCTCCTGGAGTGCGCTCACAAAACTCCCGAAATTGGAACGTCTCGGGTGGCCCTGCTTGCAACGCGGCCGCGACGTTCCAGGTGTCTGGCATGGAAGCGTCAGTACCGAAACCAACGAAGTTGACTCAATTTGTAAGTACTCAGATGCAAAACATTTTTCACGCGAGACACAAAAATCACAAAAGACCTGTATAAAAGAAAAGGCAAATAAAGCCGATTTCAAGCCTGTTAACGCTTAGAGATAGAGCTCTGAAGGAGCATGGCAAGATTTGTCTTCTTTGTTCCAAACAGGATGACACATTGGACTTAGGTGCTTCGTTAAAAATTTGTCATGCGCCGCTTAGAAATTGGCGGTCGGGGTTCTAGTGCTGCTGATGTCGTTATTATGCATGCAGAAACCCGGCCTTGCCGTGGTCTAGACCCAGGCTAGTTCGGTGCATCACGCTGGTACGAGCCGCAGGGCGCTAGGGTATAAATTCCCTCTAGGGTGGGGCGCGAAATGCTGGGGGTGCTTTTGGCCATGTTTTCTTTATGCCCCACCCTAGCCCGCGGCGCGTGTGAACGGTATAAGCCAACTTTCGACACGCTAGCCGATCGGGTAGCCTCGTACTGGCCTAGACCAGGACAGGCACCCTAGCCGCAGTAGCCTGCCTTGGCGATCAGTAATTTGCGCGCGTGTTTTCTCAGCTTTCGCTTGTTGTGGGCGTTGTGGCGCCTTTGAGTGAAAGCGGCCCGCCGGGCCCTTCCCGTCCTCGCCCCGCGGGCTAGCCCAGCCGCTGGCTTCGGCGCGGGGCGGTGCTAGCCTTGGTCTTCGCGGGGCCGGGCTTGGGGCCGCGCAAGACTGCCCCCCGCCCCTCCCACAAGTCATAATTTCAGCTTTGTCGATTTCAGATCTGGAGCTTCCATATTCGGCTCGCCGTACTTCTCCACAACTTCGTCGCGCTTCTGTTGCCGCTGCTGTTGCAAATGTTCGTCTTGCGCAACTCTGGTCCAGAGCATGCATCGCAACCACTTATGTTGTCTGGGTCTGGAAGAATTGTTCCAGCTTCTCATTCTAAATCCCGAGCAGAAAAAAATCTGCATTTCATCAGTGCCAAAGCCCAAGGCCGTGGCTACCTACTTTTTCCTAGACAAGTAGCGAGCAAACTTCTCATGTGGAGTAAGTAAGGATTAGTAAGCGTTCGCAAAATCTTTGCTGCTGCGTGTGCATTCCTGCCCATCTATCTGCTCAAGAAGATCATGCATGCACAAACAAGGGCACTCTTCCTGGCCCAGACCATAGGTAGTTTGCATTTGATACAGAGCTTGACTGCGTTCTTCAAAACGGCGATGTCCCGCGGAAAGGCCTTCCCGCGCTTCTTTCCGTCCCTGGTCAACTCTGGGTCAGCGTTAAGAAGTCTTCTTGAAGTCGTGTGCGTACCCCCTGAAACCATTCCGAACTGCGCGAGGTCGTGGAGCGGTAAATGCCCACCTATCAGTTGATTGAGTAAGCCTTCTTCAAGAATGTCCTGAGCCTTTGGCGCAGGACTGGGTTTGCATTCGCCTAACACGTCCCCGAGAAGGGGGATGACCACGTCCCGCTTAAACACGTAGTCGGTCCAGACCGTTCTCTGCAACGTTCTCCACCAGGAAGACACAGAAAACCAAGACGCGTTGCTCTCCTCCTTCCGCAGCGCTTCCTGTTTCTTCTGCTCGATAAGGTCGTGACAGCCGTGAAGTATCAGCTGCAAAAGTGTCTGGGTCTGGAAGATTGCAACTTGTCATGCTATTTTTGCTTGTATTGCATGACCAGCAAGAGGGGTCCAGTTTGTGATTGTGCTACGCGGACAGAGGATTTCTCAAGCGAGAGGGGCATCAGGAAGCACTCTAAAAGTCCGTGATGCTCGATCATGCATTACAGGCATCATGGGTCATGAGAAATATGCATGAAAAATCTTGCATTCTTCCAGACCTAGACATATTTACCGTTCATATGAAGAGCTTGTTCGCCAGATGGGGCCCCCGCGGCGCTTTCGCCAGTAATCCTCGTCGCGGCGCCTTCGTCAGTAGTCCGCGCGGTGCTTTCGCGAGTAGCCGAACGCAACGCTTGACTCAGTGCTGTCACGAATTCGCCCACGTTGGTGTGCCGGCTGCTCGGCGTCGAAGACGGCCCGGTGTTCTCTACAACCCACGGGACCAACTCTTTCATGCATTGCAATTTGGAAGTGTCGCCCTCCGGGTCGGAAAGGTTCGGGTTGTTGAGATAAGGTCGCCGCGCGTTGCAGGCCTCCCGAACGCCATCCTTTCGGAAAGCCTCCCAGTAAGCATTCAGGACGGGGTTGACACGAAACGGAGACCACTTTTTTTCGTTCTGCTGGTTTATCTCAGTCTGCACTTGTTCTTCGTCCTGGCGGAACTGTTCATGAACCGCGGGCGGCCCCCCTTCGGCATTGTTGCTTGCAGCAGCGATATGCATTGCAAATATGTGTTTGGGTCTGGAGTAGTGAGACTCGTAACGCTGCTTTTATTGGATCCTAAAAAAATCTGTATTGCTGGAGCAGCAACAGGACTCCAGTTTTTGCTGCGCAGAGAGGGTATCAATTTCTCATGCACAGTAGCCGTCAAAAATTCTGTGATGCTAAGACATGCATCTTGTTCATGGTTGGGCCAATCATACAAAACACGCATGAAAAGCGTATACACTTTTCCAGACCCAGACATAGTTGCATTTGATACGCATTGCTCCCGGGAACCGCCGGGGCCAAAACCGCACCCGGTGCGGCGCTCGTCGCTTCCTCGAGAAACAAGTTTGCCGCCGCGCTCCCCCCGCTGCTTGCGGGAACGGAATTCTCTTCGTCCAGGACGGGAGGGAAAACTTCGTTGTCCACTATGCCAGCGAACAAACTCTTCAAGCCTGTTCTTTATCTTTCCTCACCCATAGAAGTATTTAATACCACGAGCCTCGACATCAAAAGGCGGCCCTCTGTTAAGAACTTCATGTAAGCTTTTCTGCTGCGGAACGTGAGTACCAGCAGTAGACCCCGAGCTGCTAACATCATAGAGGACCTTCACCCCGAGCAGGTGTCAATATGCTCGTTATAGAAGCCGCCTGGCCGACAGTTCGTACTATTGCATCTCTTTTTTGTCTTTTGTTTTTTGCATGATTCAGCATATCGATACATAGCGCGTTACTTACTTACACTTCTCGTGGGTGCAGGCTGATGGGAAACAAGGCTATATGATTTATTTCCCCAGAGGTTAATTTTCGTCGACTGCGTAATCGTAGTTTCGTCGCTATGCATTGCAAGTTTGATGTCCGGGTTGGAAAGTAGAAGCCGATAATTTCTTATGCCTGGTTGGGACCATACTGAATTGATCTACACTCCAGCGAGAACACGAAGGCTTCATTTCTTGTTCAAGTTCAGTTTAAAAGGTAATTATATTTAGTTTGTTTGTGTGGTCCGCCAGATGGGCTGTACTATGACAACCAGCCCGCCTCTACTTCCCGGACCTCCGGAGATATTTCTTCACATGCATACTCGCCGTTCGCATCTACACTCACCGCAAACTGCTCACCGCCACGACCCGCGTCCCGCTCGTGCTGCGAAGGCTCCAGAAAGTGCCTCGCCACCCCGGAGACAAAGAAGAACCCGATGGGCCCCCCGAAAATCAGGTACGCGCAGAGCGCGCCGGCCACTTTTCTCGCGGTCGACTTCCGCCACGGGCTCTGCTTCGCGGGGTGCTTGCAGGTGAAGGTCACAAACTTGCTGCAATAACAGCGAACGCGACCACCGACACGACGGCACAGGAGGACGAGACTCGCCGAAACCCGACGGGACAAGCCCGCCATCTCCGCGAAAACGCGGGCCAGAAGGTCGTGGACGCCCAACAGCACCATGCACACCGCAGAAACGGCCCAAAGAAGAGAGGCGGCACCAACGGCACATTGGATGCAGGTCACGGCCGCTTCACTGCAGCTGGCGACGAGCCGGCAGAGGCGTTCCCATGCGGTGCACGCGA
This sequence comes from Amoebophrya sp. A120, assembly GCA_905178155.1. Taxonomy (NCBI): domain Eukaryota; class Dinophyceae; order Syndiniales; family Amoebophryaceae; genus Amoebophrya; species Amoebophrya sp. A120. The sequence continues at coordinate 8,668,963 of CAJINV010000004.1, forward strand.
CGCGTCCGGTCAGTAGGTACAGCGAACCGGCTCCACAGGATGGTGGACCGGCGTCCTTCGCAAGCAGGCATCCCGATAGCTGCGCGCAGCGCAGCACGTCGGACATACGCGCCCAGAGGCCTTCACCAATAATCGTCGCGCCCCCTTGCTGCATTGCTTGTTCTTTTTGCTGTGGCGTTTAGTATACACCTGTGCAAAGACAAGAGCTGTGCAAAGACAAGATCAGGCTTTTCCCTTACTTTAGAAGAGCCCCTAGACTTCAAAAAAACAGAAGCCGCTTTTGCGTCACGCAGGAAAGAAGCACTCCGAAAGACAAAAACGATGTAACGCTGAAGACAAACAAGTAAACGGAGCAATCGAGCAGGAAAAAAAAAATGCTTCACAGAAGTGTCGCAACGGCTAATAGAGGAAAAGAAAAGTATCATAAAACAAAGACTAGACGTAACAAAGGTGGGACAAAACAATTACAACAACAAGGGGGAGGTTCCTCTGCGAAGAAATAAATAAGTAAGTATGTCTACAATTATCGCAATTTTCACAAACACGCACGAAGCGTTGACATCTGTTTCTGTGGTTGGATAATCAACGAAGCCGGTATAATGCTGTTTGTGTCACGAAGTAGATGCTGTGGCACGAAAGTCGTCCGGTAAATTTCGAACGGGCAACGATGCTACTGTGCCTGGTACGTGAAGAACTTAGAGTTCTCTACTGCCAATCTTCACAACTAAGTCTCATCTACATCTACTTTGCGTTCGCTATAGCACGAATCCGACGAGGGCGAAACGAAGATATAAATAGAACGTGACCGAAAAAGTGAAGAAGACGAGCTACGCTGCATGTTGACCGAATCTCGCGGCCACAGCGCATGTCTATCCAATCGGACGAAAAGGAAATAAACCGAAATAGACCAGTACAGGAATTCCTCATACTAATACCCGAGGCCTTGCACCTAGTACTTTATTTACGTTTAAGATTGCCTACGCAGCTACCGAGCTGCCAATGTGTACGAAATACAAATAAAACAGGAGAAAACCGAGAAAAAGAAGTCACAGCGATGTCGTGGTTGGTCCAGGTTGACCTAGCAATTTCTTTCACGAGAACGGGGAGTAGCCTCGAAAAGGAGGAGCAAGTTCTCCTTCCTCATCGTTGTACAACTCTGCGGCTGTCCTACTTGTTCGGGAGCTTTCCGTCGTGTGAGAAGCGAGCTCGAAGATCTTGGACGAAGCACTACAGGGGCCGCGACATATTTTATTCATTCAATTCGCTCCACCAATTCTTGCAGCTCTTTTTGAATGCGTACTTCCCTCACGCCCACCTTCGCAAAACTGTGCTCTTGGTGCTTCAACAGTCTCGGCGCGGCCATGAGGGCGACTTTATGGCGAATGAACCGAATTCTTGAACCAGGAACGAGGTTTTATTTGGGACGAAACATCGAAGAAAGACCCTGAAGAAAAGCTGCGTTGCTAGAATGGTGGGTCCAAAAGGGAAAGCGAACAAGTGGAACACGACGTAGTTTCTTTTCAATGTCAGTACCTCAACCGCCGAACGGGAGTGTGTCGTGTGTCGACGTGCTTAAAACTGCAGTGAAAATCAAACTACTTCTTATCTAAACTCGTCCCCATGAACTTGCAATCATCGCATGCGTGCTTCTTGTCTTTGCAATACCAATCCAGCGGACAGAAACCGGCGTCAGGAGGCGAAGTAACTTTCCGGTACCGGCACCACATGGCCGTCCCGGATTTCGATTTCGATCACTTTTTCCAGCGGCAACTCATGAATTTTGAAGGAGCCACGCCTTTTGCCGTTCGCGAGAAGATCTTGTTCGGCCGCGGTGGTGCTTGATGTTCTTCCCTTGGCAGAGAACTCAAAATCCAAGGAAACGTCGGGGTTGCAGTCCTTTCCGAGCTATCAAATGCAAAAGTGTCTGCGTCTGGAAGAATGCGCGATTTGTCATGCAGCTTTTCCATGACCCATGAGGTCTGGAGTGCAGAACCTAGCATGACAGATTCTGCGCGATCTCTCTCATGCCTATTCTGCAGGAGAAACTCCCTCCCGACTTGGTCAAAACTGGACGACTTTTGGCAATCACGCAACACAGATTTTTGCATGCATCAGATTTAGCATGACAAGTTGCATTCTTCCAGACCCAGACATTTTTACATTTGATACGAGCGCGTCGCAGTTCCAGTTGGTTGTTTTTTTTGGTAGTTCCCACTGGTCGACCAAAAACTCTTTGGTGAATTTGTTTTCCCCGACCGCAAATTCCACGTGCTCCCAGCCGGAGGGGTACTGTTTCACCGGTTGTACAGGTTGAAGAAGATCTTGTTCACAACTACTGTTGTTCCCTTTCAACATCGTCTTCCCGAACAGCTTAGTCCCATTTTTTCCCCCCCCGGCGCGCTTCTATTATGAGGAAAGATCCCCCCTTCCCATATCAAAAAGGTACGTCGCAGAAAATTTGCAATGCTGATTTGCGACCACAAATCATCTCTGTCTTGCAGGAACGCAACTCCACAGGCTCCGCTGCATTCTGCAGGTGATTTGTAATGCTGTTGGGCCTACAGAGCAGCCGTTCCTCATGCTACGAGCGTTGGGCAAAACCTCTCTGCTCAGGCTTAGTATGGGGCTGCACTCCTCTCTAGCAAGACAAATCTGATTTGTGTACGCAAATCCAGCATCACAAACTTCGTTTTCATATGGGGTGGGAGGATTTTTCATTTTGATAGCTTCGGACAGGGAATCTCGAGAACCGAGCAGGGGAGAGAGACTTCTAAGCGGCCAGAGCAGGAAGACCTTTCGACGGCAATTACATTGAACACGAGCGGCTCTCGCAGCTTCCACGTGGCGATGGGACGCCCACCGATCATGGACTCCAGCAGCAGGTCATGTGCCTCGAAACTATTATGTCTGGCTCTGGAAGGATATTACAAAATTGTACATGCTGATTCATTTTGGAAAGACGCATTAAATCTGTCTTGCATAGGTACTAGCAAATCCAACATCGGAAGCCTCTGCAGCGCTTGCTCTGCTCTGTTCTGGGAGATACAGATCCGCAAGCAGCCCGAAAAAAAAACAACCAACGCTACTTCCGGACCCAGACATCACATCTGCAATGCGTAGGTGAGCGTGGTTTGCGAACTGTGCTCGTAGAACAGCGTTTATCTTTCTGTACTCCTCCTCCGAAGCGCAGCGCCAGCAGATATGGTCCATCTCCCAGAGTGGACCCGAATTGGTCCTGGTGCCGTCGATGCCTGTAGGGGTACTAGTAGTATCAACCCTTGCACCTACTGCACCGTGCAGGGCATCCTGTCGTCCTCCATCTCCCTCCTCCACTCGTGGCACGTGTGGTCGCGCTCCCACGAACGGCAGCAGCATCGACCCATACTGGCTGAAAATGGCGCCCACTAGGTCGGTCGCCAGAATGCCATTTGTGTTGTTGAACGGACCTCCACCCTGCGCAAAATTGGTGTCCAGCAGTGCGTGGGAGTTCACGGTGCACTCCACGAGGTGGGTCCTCGCCGACGTCTGCGTATCTTCAAAGCGAGTTGTTTCGGCCTTCGCATCTTCACTTTTGATAGCGTGGTCGTGCTCGTCCTCACCTCCGGCAGCAACGAGCGCTGGGGCTGGACTTCTTCCGGGGGCAGAAATAAAACTGTGCAGCAGGTCCTGGTCGACAGGCATGATCTTGTATTAGCGTAAGTAGCTCCTTCTTGTGCGAAAAAGAAGAGGTTGGGCGAGAAAATGTTTTGAACAATTCGACTTACTACAACAACTTCATATTCTTATTGCAGCACACAATAGACTGCTGCTTTGCACCAGTACGGATAACATCAACCTATCGCTGCGAAGACATGAAGCTCCTGATGTGGAGGGCTTGCGTTCATGCACTGCGCTCACCTGTTGTCATGTAGTAGACGTAGGAGGCACGTCGATTTTGCATCATGATCCTCGATCCAGTATAATCACTCCCGTCGTCGCGGTACCAACCCTTCGATCGCAGGAGCAGAGCACCTCCTGCCCAGAAGCAAGACTCCAACAAAAATACTTCAAGCACCTCTTGCCCAAAAGCAGACTCCAAGTACTTCAATGAATTGCGCATCGCGCGCTACAAACGTAAGTACCCCCAACTTTCCTGAGACCGTTGGCCTCCTCGAGGCTGAAAACAACATTCTTCGTTGCTCGTCACCCGGCTCACAAACCTCACATAGTAATGGCGAACAAACAATCCCCGGTGTGAAAAACGAATTCTGTTATTTGTTTATGTTCCACAAAAAACTTGTCTTCAGACAGTAGTTCGATATTCTGAATGTCGCAGGTGGAAGCTACTGGCTCGCTAAGAGGAGCTTTCGTTCATTTTTTGAGGCCGTGCTTCTAGTAGAGATTGTATCAGAGCTGTTCGTCGTATCCACATTGCCTTTACAGCCTTCTTCGCGGTCCTCGTCGGCATCGTCAAAATAGGCCAAAAAATACAGAAACGGTACTATGGTGTTCATTCTATTTCGATTACCACATCGTTCTTGCGGCAAAAATTAAAATGTAATAAAAATCTCTTTAGGTTTGGTCGTACGTCTCGATGTGCTGGTACTTTAGGGGTGGAAGTGAAGGAACAGAACTACGTTCTCGAAATAAAGTTTACCAGTGGACTACGGGCGCTCCCCGGTCCCCCTCCAGGGATCCGGACTCCCCTTGGGACACACGGAAAAACCGAAGGCAGCTGAGGTGCACGCGCTCAGCTGTCAGACAAACCGATGATACCCCTTCACTGGCAGGAAGTCCCTCAAGGTATCACAACACTTCCGGGGGGAAGCGGCAAACCGAAAGGCCGGATGGAAGAACGAGACAACGAACGGACGAACGGGAAAAGAAGAAAATCCTAGAAATTTCGCACCTTTTAGTAGTAGTCACAAGCTATGCCCTCCGGGCTACGTCAGGCCATCAAGAATGTGTCCGCACTACATGAAGCTAAAAAAAGAAAGCGAGTACAAACCGACAGATGGAATCGACAAGCAACATGAATATACAGAATTTAGAGGAATGCGTGAAAAAAGAAAATAAAGATGAAGAAATGAGAAGCGCAGTGAAGTTCTGGAAAAGATGAAAAAAAGTCGACGCGTAGGCAAGATAAATAGTTAGGTCGCAGAGCAAAGGAATAAACACTACCTGAGAGCATATCCTTAGCTTGAAACACAGAGCAAAATGGTAAATAGCTACGCATAAGCCTCGGACCTATAAAAAGTTACAACGTCGAGACTTCTGCACCACCCAGCATGGTGTCGCTCGTCTTCAGCGTGTGGTGGGAGCCAGCTTGCGACGCGGTATGAAGACTGAAATCCAGGCAGAACCAGTGGGGCCTTTGGCTTCTTTCCAGCCATGGTGTCCAGAAACCAAAGGCCGCTTGGTTCTCCCTGACAACGAACAGCGCCCGATCTAGATAGCCCCGCGCGACTCGCCGAGAAGACACCCGAGGAGCCCCCGTGGACGGCTCGCTGCGACGCCCGAACGAAGTGCCTAGCTAATACCCTACAAACATTGAAGCAATGGGGTTTCGAGGTGCAAACAGGACGACCGACGACACAACAGCCCGCCTTACCTACATACGTACCGACGAGAACTACATGCTGGCCAGGCAACTTAGAATGGGAAAGCTGGGATAACTTACCAACCCGGAACAAGAAAAGATAACAACTGACCACCGCAAGAGGCACCCTGCTGGAAAATAGTAAAAGCCGCCCGCGGGCAAGGACTTACCTACCAAAATACATCGCCATGCAAAATCAAAACCGCTAAGATAACACCGAAATACTCTAAAAGCTATGCCCATTTCCCAACTCAACTGCAATACTCCCGTCATACAAAAAGCAGCGAGCAAGGGCAGCAGCCGCAACTGCCAATAAAATGAAAACTAAGGCAGGAAGGCGTCTAAGCAAACCAACGACCAGAAATATCAAATTTCATGAAACAAAGTCTATCTAATAGCATAGACTTTGTTTCGTGCAAGATGATGCTTTACACTCCATTGTGTAGCAAGAGGAGCATGCACAGGCACAGCCAAGCCTCATAGGGACAAAAAGATGCAGACATGCAAAAGCATACAAAAGGAACAAGCAAATACAAAAAGAGCATGACAAAGGACGATGGTATGGAATGCGTCGTGGTTTGATAGAAAGAAGGTCTGCCAATAAAAATAAAAGCGCTGAAGGATGAAAGAGCCCGGGCGCGGCAGCAAAGATAAATGCGAATCGGAATGCTGAGTGCGATGTAAATCTAAAATAAAAAAAAAAACCAACTTAAAGGCAAGCACTGGGGAAAGTGAGATGAAGTGCGAGCGCAGCAAATCATAGAAAAACAGCTTAAAGCTAAGGGGGGAGTCATCAGCAAGCAGACAGAACACGACTAGACTGACTACCACGACGGCACAATGCACCACCGAAACCGAATACCTCGAACTGAGCGATGACACGAAGAAACCATGAAACACGACAAACATAAACACCACATAGGGGGGGCTTCTAATCAGCAGGAAAAGTGCTAGAGACTGCCCGCACATCAGGGACAAGAGCAGTACATCTTTTCCCGCCGAATTTGTAAGCAGGCGTGCAATATTCTAAACACAATGAACCAGAACTGTACCTGGGAAGCCAAGGTAACCAAACAGCGAGCACGCAGCTCCCTAAGCACCGCCTAAGGTTCCCCTGGGATGCAGGGTCCCCTATGACCTACACGTCGCGTTCCGGCTTATTCACCCGCTTCTGGAACGGACTATCTGAGGGAATCATGGCCTTGGGAGCACCTCAGACAATCGCAGAGGGGGAAAAGCCCGGCGGGAGGGCTCTCTGCTGGACCTTTTTAAACCTGGCGTCGCCCCCAGGGGAAGAAGTGAAGGAACAGAACTACGTTCTCGAAGTAAAGTTTCATTTTGTTTGCCAAAACTCGTCGATACTAAACCACTGTTTGTATCAAATGCTCCTACTTCTTCTACGCTTCTTTTATTCCGCATTTGCCTTTTCATCTTCTGCCTTGGCAAATTATGATTTCGGCGGTCGCTAATATTTCCCGTGCGTTTTTCTTCGCTGACAGACGCATTAATATAGCCACTTGGTGGCCATGAGGAACTACCTGGATTCATGTTCGCACCAAATTTTTCTCAACGCGGCCGTCGTAAGTAGAGCACCATCAACAAATCATCACGATCCACATTTTTCAAACGATAGTGCAACAAGCAGTGCCTACGCTAGATCATCATGCTGAACCTAGGTTCCTTCCACACAATAATCCACGCGAAAAAACCACTTAAAGCTTCACAAATACCGTTGTGCCGCGGCAGTGCTACCGTGCAGTGCTACCGTGCAGTTCGTCCGCCAGTGCGTCCTGGTTCTCTCCCGCCTCATCCTTCAACGAGGCCAGCCTTTGCTCCAACCGAACTCGCTGCCTACGCCAGGTCTGCCGGTCCGCCACCGGCGCCCGGTCGTCGACGAAAAGCTTCCGCCTATAATCAAGGAAAAAACCTGCTGTGTTGGTCGTGTAACTTTCGTGGGCGAGGAGGAGCATCACAAAGTTCTTCCTCCGCATGATGTTGACAGAGAAATAAATTGGTCATACGCGGCTACCAGCACGTGAAATCACGCTTGAGAACAAGAGGCCCTGATGTACTTTTTTATCGGGCATGACAAAAGTATTAACTGTGTTCCATGTTCTGCATATTATTAATACAGGATTTACAGTTACTTAGAGGCTGTGCAACAATTGGACCCCCTTTCGCCAAGGCGAAAGGGGGGGGGTAGGTTGGTCCAATTCCGGAGGACGGAAGCTGGCACCCCGACGCAAGGGTGAAAGGCGCTCCCGACGGTCTCGCCTCACAACAGACAGTCGAACGCCCGGCGGCTCTTCTTCGTGCTGCGCCTTCGCAAGGGGCGGCTAGTTGTTGGTTGGTTGGCAGTAGGCGCACAGGCGTACTACGCAACGAGGCCGAAGCCAAACGCATGCCATCTATGGCCGCGCTCCGAACCCGGCGCGCCGTAACATGTGGGTGCGCGCAGGACCAGGAGGGCGCGCGCCCGCGCTGTTTTTTTTTCGCATTCCGAGCAGGAAGAGGAAGTTGCATCGGGCCGATTGCGGACGCCCCATGTGTTGGCCCCGGGCTCCACGTGCTGCTCGGGGGTGCTTGACAAGTCGGCGGGCGCACGGAGTGCGCCCGAAGTTTTTTTTTGCCCCTTGTTGTGAGGCGCTGGCGGAGGGGAGGGAGGCATGCGCGCGCTGTCAGGGCCGGCGACTACAGATGTAGGCATGCTGCAGCGCGATGCAAATGTAAGTAGCCGCACCGGGCGCGCGCAGCGCGCCCCGCAAAATTTGCTACATTACGCGCGCGCAGGAACCACAAACAAAAGGAACATAGCAGGGGGCGCGCGCAGCGCGATTTTTTTTTCAGTTCCGGCAGCACGAGGACGAGCACAGGACGCAACCCGAGGCCCGCTCGCAGCGGGCACGCGCCCCGCAATGTTTTTTTTACTGCGCACGGCTCCCGGCGAAAGGGGGGGGGAGGGGGGAGGTTGGTCTCCAGCGGGCCGCTACCCCCCCTTTCGCCATGGCGAAAGGGGGCCCAATTGTTGCACAGCCTCTTACACAGTTTTTTTTTCTTGGATACCGCCCCTGGGCCGGCGCCGCCGACTGAGGATTCATAAGCTCCGCACACTTCAAGACGAAGGCGGGGAGCCCCGAGGATCCGCTCCCGTCCTTCGTGCCGCACTGCTTCTCAAAGACCACCTTCGCGGCCTCCAGTCCGGGCGCCCGCTGGTTGCTGTTGCCAAGCACCAACTTCAGCAGTTGTCCGTTCCTGCTCTCGATCACTTGCACACGCTTCCTCAGCGGGCTTTCGGCCGGCGTCCACTTCAGCATGGCCCAGTCGCGGAAATCCGGCTGCAAGCGGATCAAGACCCAACAGGGAGTCAAGGGGTCCAAAAGCCTGGAGAGCGTTCGCTGCAGCAAATTGCGGTTGTTGTCTCTGGGTCGCTTCTGGTCGGGTTTCACTTCGTATGGAATTTCATTTTTTGCGCAACGACTTTCTTATAGTAAAGTACCCCGGCATTTTAATTTGCATCCCCAATAAAACCTTTGAAAGGCAGGAGACAGAGCCGTAGCAAGAAAAGCGATTTTCCGCACCTGCCGCATGAGAAACCTTTCCTTACAGATTGCAAGGGCGCAGCATGAACGACTGACTGGCGTTATCGGAAATAGAAAGTTTGCATGGAGTTTTGACGAACAAGGGGTCGTAAAGATGAAGGCGTATTGTGCACGATTTAAATTCTCATAGGTTTCCCTCATGCAGCAGAAAGCGCCGGATGTCGACCACGGGCCCCAAGCCGATCTGCGGCAACAGCTTGCCCAAACCGTAGAGCGGGCGTGTTTGGTCAGGGAACTCTGCTCTGGCTTGCTCCGCCGGGCTGGGTGGCGGCTGATTTCCTGTAGTCGCGGGTGGTCTTGCAGCAGATTCTACAGCAGATGAGTTGTCGTGCTGGTCCTGACTTATTTTCCCGCCACGTCCTGTGCTGGATGAAACCAAGACTACAATCACCGCGTCGTCCTGCTCCAAAATGTCTTCCAGATGCTGTCGGACCGGCAATTCTGCTGTCGGACCAGCAATTACAGTGCCCGCTGGCGCCGGCTGTGGACTAAAAACACAACAAGCAGGACCAGGAGGCGATTTTTCAGGATCATCTGTAACAGCCACTTCCTCTTGCGCTGGTTTCCTCTTCGCAGTATTTTTAGCCGCAAGAGTGATTCTTCTCGCCTGTGGGTTTGCAAACGGCACCTTCTTCAAGACAGCGGGCATCTGCTCACTATTTTCTGGTGGTTGTACTGGAGTCACAGCCTGATGTCCTGCCATCTCCACGTCGCTGTCTACGCTCAGCTGCTTCGAAGGGTCGTTGTGGGCCAGCAACTCCAAATCTTCCCTCTGACCAGCACGGCCGGGAGGGTCCTCGGGTGCCGCGAAGTTGTCGCGGCTCTTTCTTGCAGCTGATATTTTTGCCATGATTTGTTGACCGGAAATGAAAGCGGCTGCAGTTTTATTTTCAACAGCGTTAATACCTTGAAATCCATCATCTTCGGCCCCCGCCACGTCGACCAGCATCTCTACGTCGTTGATAATGCCAATCGGTCTCGATTCTGGAACAAATTTTTCTGCCTGGGAGAACTCCGCCGCCGCCGTCGCGTCCGCGGCCCGTGCGGAGGTCACGACCATGGGTACTAAAAGCCTTCCGCCGTTAGTGTCCAATTTGTCGCTCAGCTCGTACTGAGTCCCCGCCCCGCTAGCCGTAAGAACCCCCTCAGTGCGCCGGACCTGCAGCTCTACTCCTGAGTCGTGGATTTTTTTCCCCAATTCGTTTTGCGCAAAGAACGACGCAGAGGCCAGCTCCGCTTCCTCGCGTCTGCGCTTTAATAACTCGAAGCTGCTGTTTACTTCTCCCACCAGCTGCGTGGAAGGATGCGCTGAAAATGATGTGCGGGTTTTATTTTCCTGCTGGCGAAAACTTCTAGTATTTTCCTCGTTTTCGAAGTTCTCATTTCCGCTTGTCCTTTCCTGCGCGACCACTTCTTCTCGCAAACCCGCAGCCGGTAGCTCGCTCAACACACTGTTGGGTCCTCGGCCTGCTACGGTAGAACGAATTTTTGTTCCAGCAGCAACATTTGAGGTGGTCGGTCGGGAGGGAGAACTTTCCTCCAAAAGAGCTGCGGAAGTAGCTGTTGAGCCCAAATCGTGTGCCAAATAATTATAGCCGTCTTCCATTTTGTTCCTCGGAGTTTCTGATTTGTCCATTTCAGCAGAAGTAGTTCTCGTGGCTGCTTGATGTGCAACCAGCACTTTCTCCGTACAAAAGTTCATGACTTCGCTCTTTTTTTCTCCTGGGAGGAGAATAGATCCCTTCGACGCTCCTATTTCTGGCGCTGCTGACCGCACGCTGCTACCCCCCTCCTCCTTGTCGCCGCAACGGACCTCTTTCGAAAATTCCTCTTCCGCTCCCGCCGCAACACGAGCATAATTAGCAGCGGCTTCAAGCACCGGCTCCTCCGCGCGTCCCGCGTCTGGTCCTCCTCTCACGCCGGGTAGAAGATGTTGCGGCTTGTTCATCTTCGGTGGACTGTTTTTAGAACAAGAACCCAATACCTTTGGCGCCGCCAGGAAATCCCCAAATGCCCCGAGGAGCGACTTCTCCGGCGGCGACGAGAGTACTTCTAGAGGCGCTGTGGATATTAAACCTTGTCGCTCAACAACATCTTCAGAGCTGGTCGTCGTGTGAAGGGGCTTCATTGTTCTAAACCGCGCGGAGGTGGACACCTCTACCGCTTTCGCCGCCTTGCCGTCGAGGCTCTCGGGTTCCAGTTTGCTGGCCGAGGTCGAGGGGGTGGTCGTGAGCGGTAGAAGAGGTCGAAAGGTGGCTTTTTTCGTAGAAGAGGCGCTGGTGGTGTTCTTGATTTCCTCACTGCGCTCTTTGATGTTCAAACGCACATCAAACCTGATTGGCTCTTCTTCCTCTTCTTGTTTCTTACTGGCAAAATGCAGTAAAAAGCGCCGGTCATGATGATCCGTGTTGCGGTCCTTTTGCTGCTCGTCCCTCGGACTAATGGTGTTAGCTTTCTTTTTTTTCCGCGCCGGGTTGAAAAATCCCAAGCCGATTTGCACTTTCGAGTTGGAACATCCCAAGTGCTCGTCGTGGTCCTGTTCACGAATAGAAGGAACTTCGTCACGAAGAAGTTCTTGATGATGTCGTCGAGCACTACGATGTGCTGAGCTTGTGCCTATATTCAACAAATTGTTGTCAACCACTAGTACCTCACTATCCCGATAGTGATCTTGCTTATTTTCCCCATTACGACCCGCCGTGGTCGTTGCAAGAACTTCGTCGCACGTCGAAACCGCAACATCGTTGCCGAGTCCTACTTGTTGTTGCCCCTCGTTGAATGTTGCAGTAGCTCCCACCATTTTGTATTTGTATTTGTCGCCGCCTGCGGGTGCGGGGGCTTCTTGCGCGGGAATAGTGAACCCACCTGTCGTCTCGGTCCGGCTCGTCTCCAGCGGCAGAGCCACCCGCTCCGAGGGACAAGGCATCACCTTGTTCACGCGGTAGTCTTCACCGCGATTGGTCGACGTCGCTTCATTTCCTTTGGAAATTTTGGCTTCACTTGATAGCGCGGCTCCTGTAGGAGTACAAACCGACTCGCATAATTGTGGGAGAATTTTCATCTCCACGTCGCCCGTAGAAGTGCCAGCCGCTTTCGACTGGTTGTTGAGATCGGTAGGAGCACTGGTGACCTTATCCATTTCGCCGACATGCCTGACGTCCTTCTCGAACTGCAACACCACGTTTTTATCCGATGCAGCAACTGTTCCTGTCTCCACTTCGATTTCCATTTTTTCCTTCCCATTGCCGGTCGTGGGAAAGAAGACCTGGGCAGCACCTTCCTTCGGCGCGGCGGTGCTTGTGTAGTCAATCTCGGAAATGGTTTGCGTCTTGTTCCCTTGTCGTTGTAGTGCTCCTCTACCAAGAACGGCGCTCGCCCCATGGACGGACGGTGTTTGCCCCGTCGAAGTCTCTTCCTTCGTTGTTTCCCCCATGCTGTCTTCGGAGAATTCTCCCGGTAGTTTCTTGCCCGCTTCTTGTTGTTGTGCCACAACGGTGGGAGGAAACATTTTCATGTCGTTTACGTGAAGTTCATTTTCAGGTGCTCGAAACATATTGCACACACGACCTCAGATAGGATACAACATATTAATCGCATCAAAGAGGAGTTGAAAAAAAAACTTGTTGTCAAATAAAATCTGCGACCTCGCCGCGCTTACTAGACTTCACGGCAATAGAGGCAGACGAAACTTCTTTTTATTTTGTCCATAGGTCATTGTCGCGACGGATATCGCTAACGCAAACGCTATGGAAAAACTCCTTGTCGAAAAACAAAAATAAAACAAATTTGAAGCTCTATGCCGCAAAATTATCTACTAAAACAGTTCCCATCGATCGAAAAACCACCAGCGTCCGGCCTTCTTCAGTAGAGACACAAGGCCTCTAGATCTACTTCCGGAGCTTATTAAGAAACTGCGCAGTGTCTACTGCGTGGTCACAGCTAATACCCATCATCAAACATCAGCACCATGATAGATCGTCCGCCGAACAGTAGCACGAAGGACCGCCGAACTAGGAGCACGACCACAGTACTATCCAAATTTTCTTCCAACAAAGAAAAACTTCATCATCCAACACCACTCGGATACGCAGCAGAACTTGAGGACAGCTGCTTTGTCCAAAGTGACTGAATCAGACACAGAAGCAGTAGAACAGCGCTGTTTGTCTCTTTTTCAACACCTTCGTCGAGAGGCGTAGGTCGGATACGGGTTTGCTCAAGGTCGAGTTCCTTCAAGGTAAGAAAATTACCTTGCGTTCTCCGCTACACAAAAGATGAAACCTCGAACCGCAGATTCGGGTCCGGAATGAAGAATCTGTCATCGGCTAACGTTTCGCAGCTGCTTCTGCGGTTTATTTTTTGAGAAGATGAATCTTTAACTTTATCTTGTTCAGTAGAAGTAACCACACTAATTCCATCTGTTTTGGTACCACGACGAGGACCGCCAGAAGTAGTACTATTCAGCTTTTTCCGCGCAGCCAAAATCTTCTGTTTCAATACGTTTCCGAACTCTTTATCCTCTTTTTCCCACTCTTTCACAACCGCGTCGGCGTTCATCGAGGAGTAGAATAAGGGGTGCTGGTGGGGTATCAAATGTAAAAATGTCTGGGTCTGGAAGAATGCAACTTGTCATGCTGGTTTTGGATTGTAAAAAAATCTGTATTGCGTGAGCAGCAAAGAGAGTCCAAGTTTTGCTACACGGAAAGAGCCTTTGTCATGCGGTATAGGCATCAGGAAGCCCTCACAAAATCTGTGATGCTAGGGCATGCATCACAGACATCAGGAGTCATGCAAAATGTGCATGACAAGTCTAGCAAAGTTCCAGACCCAGACATATTCGCATTTGATATGGGGGTAATTGTGATCCGAATTATTTTCATCCGACAGGTACGCCGCCTTGTAGTACTGCTGAATCTTCTTCTGTTCTTCCGCACTGTCGCTTGTGGCGTCGTGGTGAGATGAAGATCCTACTGCAGTAAAACTCTTCTTGTGCTGGTCTAGTAGCTGGTCTAGTACTACTACTTTTCCATGGGGCTGGTGTTCTTGCGAGACGTCTGAATATGAAGACCCAGCAGCCAGCCAATACCTTTGGTAGCCGCCCGTCCGGTCCCATTTTTTCGCGAAGCCCGCGGGGTGGTAGACCCGGTTGAAGCTGTAAAACAGAAACGAGCAGGACAGCCACTGCCACTGGCTGCAGTTAATCGCCCAGTCGTAGTCCAGGAGAAAGGAGTGGAACAGATCGCGCCCGAGTTCCCAGTGCAGGTGCATAGTTCCGGACCCCCTCGTCCAGTAGCAAGCCAGCATGTGCCGCATGATGTGGTGGATCCAACCGGTGTGCATGGATTGCAAATATGTCTGGGTCGGGAAGGTTGCAACTTGCCATGCTAATTCTGGATCATGCAAAAATCTGTGTTGCATGAGTGCGAAAAGCTGTCCACTTTTGACCTAACCGAGATGCAGTTTCTCATGCAGGATAGGCATGATAGAACTCTCACAGAATCTGTCATGCTATGTCATACATGACAGACCTCATGGGTCATGGAGAATCTGCATGACAAGTCTGGCACTCTTCCAGACCCAGACATTTTTACATTTGATAGTGTGGCGCAGTTGCTGAAAGCCCGCGAGAACGGCTTTCGGGTGGAGGGGATCAACTGCATTGGAGGCTTGCTGGATTCTCCTTTTCTCATTCTCGTCCTGGTCCATTTTTGTCGTCCCAGTCGTCGTCCGGGGCACCACCGCAAACAGGGAGAGAATTTTTGCTTCCGTGGAAAGAATTGATGCTCCACTACTGGTGGTCCCTCTGCCTTTGTAAGTTCCACCACGCGAAGCGTTCTGCATGATCTCACCCGCCCCAGCAGCATCTTCTTCTTCATCGTCGAAGTTATTCCATTTACTATACTGCAAGCAAAACGGGTTCTGCTCCATCGTCTCAAATGCTTTACCCAGAACAAACCCGAGAAAGTGCGCAAACTCCCGCCAGAAGAGCTGGCCGAGCAGGCATTGCTGGGTTGGCGGACAATTTGGATCCTTGGCATTGGTGGTCTTCTGCGGCTCCGTGGTGTAGAGGTAGCAAGCGACCATCTTCACCGACAAAAACCCGTTCGCGAAGTACGGCGACAGCCCGGTCGTCGCGATGTTCGGCGGCAGGGCCATCGGGTTGGTCTTCGGCTTTTCAAAGTCTCTGACAAACTTAGGCTGCTCGAGAATGACCTTCTTGAACCGCGCCAACGCCGCACGCTCGCCGCCGCGGAAGGTATAATTGTGGTGGGGGTGGGTCGTGGTGGCAGCTGGTGCGTCGGGTTTCGTATTATTGCCTGGTGCACCAAGTAGTAGATCCTGTGCTGATGTCCCCGCTTGTCTAGGTCTTTGTGTCTTCTCCTGTTCGACGTCTCCGCGACCCGCTGGACGCTTTTCATAATTTTCGTGTTCTTCGTGAACGATAGTAATCACCCGGATTGCGAAAGTTTTCACTTCCCCATTCCGGTACGCGACGGTCAGCCGTACCGTGGGGAGGTTGTTGCGTAGTTTTTGCGGCACGATGGCGGGAGAAATAAACATGTTCTTTTCCTCTTCGCCAACAGCTGCCTGAGGTTGATTGCCCGTTCCCTGGTGCGCTTCTGCCACCGCCGCCGCCGGCGGTCGAGGTTGCGGCGAGAACAGCCGCTTCTCTGGCTGCCCAGGCTCCCGCGGCGGGACAGCTGCGGACTCTTCTGCCTTCTCCTTCTTGCGCCACCTGCTGGCCTTAGGCTTGGTTCCGCCATTTTTTCCGGTCCCGATAGAACCTGTTTCCGCGGGTTGCTCATCTTGCGTAAAAACAGCACCTTCCTCGAGCCCCTGCGTGTGTGCATTTCCTGCTGTACTGGCACTAGTAGAAGTTCTCGCCCAACTCGTCAACTCACTTGTCAACTCGGTCACCGTTCCCACGTCCGCCCCACAGTGTTTTCCCCAGTTTCGGTGGAGAAACCGTGCGAACGGTGTAAAGGACACCGGGATGCTGGCTAGCTGCAATTTGGGAGATTTGTCGGACGCTGTGCTAGAATGAGTAGTACCTCCGTCGTCAAAGACAGCGACGTCGTGCGTGAACCTGCCAAAGTCCGCGATCAAGTTGTGGCAGCCGGGGATGGGATGGATAGCATTAGCACCTGCTTCCTTCGTGAACAGTAAGCCACAGTTTTTCACAACGTAATTCTCTTCGTCAACGGAATGCGCATCGTAAAGCCGGTCGAAGTACAAATGAGTCGTAGGAGTTTTGCTTGTTGTTCCAGTCGTACCACTGGAGGTCGTCGCAGGATCATTTATTTTCCCCGGCACGATGGCCCCGATGACCTCCGTCGATAGTACTAGTAGCCTCAAACATTCCGCCGCCAGCTTTCCCGACGCCTCCGCGACGGCGGCATGCAGCTCCCCGCTGTCCGGCTGCGGGCGGAAAGCGCTCTTGAGACGAATCGCGATATTCAGAGGAGGGGCGCAGGAGGTGCTAGTTCCTGCAGAAGTTGTACCGGCAATGCAATCGTCTTTATTCCCCTTTTCATCTTCTTGTTCTTCCACCACTTGATACGAGTATCGTGAAACAATAAAAGAAGAGTTTCCATTCGCTCCGCCGTGGTTTTTCCTCCTGCGCTGCTGCAAGGCGGCTTGCAATTCTTTGTGGAATTCCGTCACCCCCTCCTCCACGAACTGGCGCCGCAACTGGGAAATGTCTTTCGTATCCCGTGTAAAAACGTACCCACACCAGAGGCAAGATGCGAAATCTGCTATACAAATCCACCAGCTTTCGTTGTTTCGCATGACAAGTTTTTCTTCGTAGTGTAATCCTCTTTCGCTAGTTCAGAAGCATCACAGATCCAGCATATAATGCTGATTCTAGCATCAAAAATTCCCAAATACGAATAGAAAACGCTTCGCATGGGGCTCCGCATAAAAAACGTTTTTGGCATGCAGATTTGCATGACAACTCTGGTGTGGGGACGCTTTTATTCCGGATATTTCGCCCGGAACACTTTGTCGGCGAGCTGGTACTCCAATTCGTGCGTGTTATCAAATGCAAATACGTCTGGGTCTGGAAAGTTGGAACTTGTAATGCTAGCTTTACATTCCTGGGAAATCTGTCTTGCAAGTAACCGACCAAAGCCGCAGCCCTTTTTGTCATGCAAGAACGCAGTTTCTCCTGCGGACTGCCTATGAGAAAGCGCTCCGGAAAGTTGTCATGCTGGGCTGCTGCATTTGGAAGCCTTTCCATCATGCATATTTTAGCATCACAAGTTTTTAGACCCAGACATATTTGCATTTGACACGTGTCGAAGGAAAGGAAATGTGTTGTTTCTCGACTGGGATCGTCATCTTCTCCTCCACCACGGTTTTGTGTCTTCGCGAAACACCGATCCAGCAGGGGGTTGTCGATTTGGCGGTACGCTCGTATCAAATGTAAAAATGTCTGGGTCTGGAAACTTGTGATGCTGGGTGGCGTATCATGAGGAAGGCATAAGTGCTGGCTCAGCATGACAAGTTTCTCAGCTTCTAGGTGTTGCCTATTCTGCATGACAGACTGCGTTTTTGCATGACAGGAAAGTGGGGTTCTTGGGTAACCTGCATGACAGATGTAAGAGTCATGCCAGAGAAGCATGACAAATCGCGCATTCTTCCAGACCCAGACATTTTTACAGTTGATAGCTCGGCGAATCCAACATATTTTTCTTTGCGTGTTTTCATTCATCATTCCACCGAGCAGGAGCAGAAATTATTTTCAAATAAAAAGCAAAGAGCAGAGAAGATCAGCGTAAAAGACAAATTGGAAACTGGGTAAATCATCAAATGGGATGAAAAACACAAAAAGGTGAACTTTATTCATGGCGGTTTGAGGTCCTGTGTAGTTTTGGTAGTTGCGACGGTATCTAGCTGTACAAAAGAGATCATTCTACTTATACCGTGTCGCGTCAAGACAACGGAGAACGCTTCTATGCAGCCTGGTCATTGTGTCATCGGCCACTTTTACCTTTTACCAAGCCGCCACGATTATTGATTGCCGTTTTAGAAGCACTGCACAAGATGCAGATTCGCCCAAGGATTAATATACATCGCCTCTTCTTATTTGTATGTGAAAACTTACGATGAGCATGCGCATCAAAAGTCCTCCTGTACTTCTTCGTCATATGCGAAAAGAAAGATCACCCACGAATCGAGGCTGACAATAAAGCAAAAAACCGACTTCTGTTGTACAGTATCAAAAACAGATATCAACTATGTCGATCAAAAAACCTCCTTTTCCACCCCGAGAAAGCCCCGCTCGATTTCCGCAACTTGTTTTTGCTCCTCGGCAAGTGTTAGGCCGGATTTCAACTCTTTACTTTGATTCGACCTTTTCTCCAAGAGCGCCCGCGCGTGTGTGATGGGGAAAGCGACGTAGTGCGGCCCGTGCTGTTCCGGGACGAAGCTCAACGACCCCGCGCTCCACGGACGGTACATGCCCTCGGTTTTTCTGTTGGACCGCACACCAAACCAAACGTAGATGTGAAAGGGGATGAGACAGGAAACGACCACAATCTGCATCACCCTGTCGCACCGGTCCGCCTGCCGGATCTGACTCAGACTGTACTCCGGGACCCGCACCTGGTTCACGATTTCGTCCAGAGAATAGTTCGAGCCGTCTATTTCGTCCGAGAAGAGCGAAAACTGCTCGCGAGACAGGATCACGGCGGTGACAGCGAAGCCCACGCCCATCAGGAGCAAACTGGCGTTTACGATGGTGATAATCGTGTCCAACACCGTCATGTACGGCACCCGGGGTAAGCGGTCGAGCACGATCCACTGCAGGGCGAAACAGGTGAGAAACATCGCGAAAATCAGGTTGAGCCGGCCGGAGAGGTCGGTGACTTCCAAGCAGTAGGAGAGCGACCCGAAAATGAGGATGGCGTACAAGGGGAAGCAGGTCTTGAACAGATAGAATTTCGGGTTGCGCTTCACGTGCAGGGACAGCAGGACGTCCTCGTAGCCGTCGGTGGGGTTCGTGGGGGTGTAGTGGCGTCCCTTCGCGTAGGAAATCCCCTTCATGTCGAAGTCGCCGGAACTGCACTTCGAGGGGGGGAGAACCGGCACCTTCAAGATCATCTCGCAGGTTTTTTCCCAATCGAACCTCACGTCGCAGCTGCCCTTATGCAGTGCAAAAGCATCGTAGTCGTATAAATGCATGACAAATTTCCGCAGTATGGGAAATGGAATTTGTAATGCGGATTTACCTCAAGAAAAATATTTGTAAATGCATGACTGTAAATACTACGAGTACGATACTTTTGCAGTGCATAACCCTCGAGCCGTTTTTCCCCCGACAACCCCAACACGAAATCGTAGCGGACGCTGTCGAACGGAAAGGACCTCAAGCCGTCCGCGGACGACATCACTTCAAACGTGGTTTCTTCGGTGTCCTATGGGAGTGTCAGGACCGAAATCGACAAAATGGAAAAATTTGTGATGCATAAAATGTAGGGCACGGAAGGCCTGTATTGGGGAGCCGGCAAATGAGACCGATTGTAAGCCTGTTTGGGAGTATAAAACGCGCACGCGCTGGCAGAGTAGCATGACAGGGGCAGTCTTCTTTGCCCCAACAGCATGACAGACTGGATTTGGGCTCTCCCGAAATTTGTCATGCGCCGCTTCGAAACTGAGGCTCCGACTAGCATCGATTTTGTGCATCACAAATTTTTCGACTTTGTCAATTTCGATTCTGACACTTCCATATGTCCACAATCCACAATAACGCCCCGTCGTTCCGGTCCCGGCTAGCTAGCGTGGGCTTGCTCGACGAGGCCAGGTTCGTGTCCCCTTGGTATCAAATGTAAAAATGTCTGGGTCTGGAAGAGTGCGCGATTTGTCATGCAGCTTTTCCAGGACCCATGAGGTCTGCAATGCAGGACCTAGCATGACAGATTCTGTGCGATCTCTCTCATGCCTATCCTGCATGAGAAACTCCCTCCCGACTTGGTCAAAGCTGGACGACTTTTGGTAATTATGCAACACAGATTTTTGCATGCTTCAGATTTAGCATGACAAGTTCTAATCTTCCAGACCCAGACATTTTTACATTTGATACTTGGTCGGTGAATTTCATCTGCTTGTTCAGCGCGTCCGCGAGAATGAACAGCTCGGGGCGCCAAATGTTGTCCGGAATGTCTTCGTCGAGGACCCAATTCGCGAGTCGGTAGTCCACCCACCGGAACTGGATGGAAAACTTCAGTATGCATCGCAAATTTCTTTATGTCTGGAAGATTCTGAGACTTGTCATGCACGTTTTGCATGAGCCGTGATGTCTGTGATGCATGCATGCCCTAGCATCACAGATTTTTTGAGGGCTCCTTGATGCCTACTCCGCATGACAAATGCCCTCTCGTCCGCGTAGCAAAAACTTCTACATTCCCTTTGCTGCTCTTGCAATACAGATTTGCTAGGAATCCAAATGCAGCATCACAAGTTCCACTCTCCCAGACCCAGACATATTTGCAATGCATATTCAGTTTCACCATCTCGTGGCCCCCCTCCGCGTACACCTGCCACTCGCGGATACTCAGGTGCGCGGTCACCGGTAGCGCGGTGGCCCGGGATTTTTTCCCAGCGGTACGCTCCTCTTGCGTCGCCGGACGCATGCCCCAGTCCGGAATTTCCGCGTCGGAGAACGTGCGGGAGGAACGCCGTGTCCCGAAGGAGCTGCGGTTCGAGGTGCGGCGCGCTTCTTCTCGAACAACACCAGCGGTGGAAGTTCTTTCGCCATTTACATTTCTGCCCTCCTCGGTTGTAGGAACAACACGACCCGCGGCTTCCTCTTCTGGCGCGACTTCCGTCGTGCCGAGTTCCTCGATCGACATGGCTGCGGCAGCAGGCGGAACAACTCCGTAGAGGACTATCTTCAAGCAACTTCAGCAAACCAATGGAGTTGCAAAAACTTCACTACCACAAATGGAAACCAAAACGGACGCATTGTGGGAGATGAAACAAAAATGACTTTTCGGTATGTCCTAAAGCTCGATGAGATAAGCAAACTCACCTTTTGAATTTGGAAAGAAGCAGCGCAGATCTGGTGTCGTGTTCTCAACAGAGTTGGGATCGGAAAAACGTATTTCGGGACTTCTTCGACTTGCTGTGTATGTGTTACACGTGGCGAAAACGACACAAGCCGGACAGTAGTAGTTGGCTAATATGGCGTTCAATCAATTTCTTCAGTATTACCGTATTATTAAACGTCATTTTTGATAGCTAGACGAAAAGCACCGAGGTGCTACTAATGTAGAGAAAAGCACGTTCATTTCAGCAGTCATTTTATTCACGCAACGACCAATGCGGTCGTGCCTATATTTGTGTATTCCAAATGCAAAAATAGAGGTTTTGCGACAAAAATAACAAATATCATTTGATTACACAACGGATATGCATTTTTGACGAAATAAATTCATTTGCCTGTAGCCGCTTTTGCATACTTCTCTACGCATCTTTCCACACCCCTAGAGAGTTGTTCATTTTTGCAGAATTTTCATTCATTCCGATATCTTTTTAGGATTGTAAATACTGGCAAAACTTTTTCCTTGTCGACAAGTACTGGGCGGTTCTGTAGTAATGTACGTCTTGTTCTCAAAAAACTCAGACTTTATTCTTATCATGGTATAGCATTGGCACACTTACTTAGCGCATTCTACTACTCCTTCATAAGTAGCCACGCACGCCTGGCACACTTCACTCATCCCTTCGGCATCGGCGTGGCCCGGTGGTCCCCTGGCACGAAGATGTTGAGCCCAACCTTGTCCGGGTTCTGGTCCATCGGTCTCGGCGAAGAAGCGTCTGACCCAGTTCTCCGCTGGAACTTGCGCGTGCGAAAAGCGGCACCCGTTGTGGAAGTAGATGTAGAGCTGGCTGCTGCCCCGGTCGGTGTCGCATGATCTAGTACTCCGGTAGTACTACTACTGCTCCCTGCTTCGTCTGACGGGTGCTCTAGCAATTCAGCCATGGATGTGGATCCAGCATGACCCGCTGCCACGGAACTACTACTTCCACCCGCAGTCGCCCGCAGCCTCCTCCCCGGCTCGATGCGCATGACGGCGTCCGCTACGTTGGCCGGCACTTTGTCGCCCGAACTGTCGGAAGTGGGCGTTTATCGTCATTGCAAAAGCATCGCACAACTGGTAGTATAAAAAACCGCATCACAAATTCTTTAAAAACAAAATGCAATTTGTCATGCTATACCAGGTAGAAAGTTAGATTTGTCATGCATAACTGCAATTACTACGTCGGTACGATTTGCTTTTGCAGTGCGTAGCGTTTTGGAGGAGCTCTCTTCGCGTTCAAACCGAAAACCGTCGTGGGAGAGGAATACCTCCGGAAGCGGAAGTTCGGTGATGGCAAGTTGCAACTCCGGCTCGACGACTACTGCGCTGGACGAAGGATTTTCACTTTCACCGGGGCTCGCTTCAAGATGTAAAAATTTCTCGGCGTGATTTACTTTGGCGGTACCAGGCGAAGAATCTTTTTCTTCACTCATGTTTAATACCGTGCTCTCGACTTCCACCTTCTCTTCTACCGGCACGACCGGCTGGTTGGACGCCGGCGGGTCGTGGGACTCGCGGCTGAGCACTTGGTCGTCGTCGTGGTCCACAACTACCGGTGTTGTAGTAGTCACCGGCCGCGGCGGAGTCTCATGGTCATTCTCCCCCACAAGGACCTGCTCGTCGTCCACCAGAGGAACGATCCCGTCGACAGAAGTGGCAAGCGAATCGACCGTCATCCGATCATCACTTCTCTCCAGCTGGTGGTTCGCCAAGTCTTCTGCCTGCTCGAAGGGGTCCCGACGTGGTATATCGTTGATTTGATGTCGCACGTCTTGTGATATGGATGCTGCAAATATCGATCTGAGTCGGGAAGAATGGCAGACTTGTAAAAATGTCAAACCGGCATAGGTACTTAAGTACCCCTGAACTCCGTGATGCATGTGCTGGAATAGCGCTACCTCTTTGTCATGCAAAAAACGCGCTTTCTCATGCGGGTGGCACACTACAGAAGCTGAAGCGCTCAGGAGTTTCTCATGCGTGGCTCCGTATTGGAGTCGGTTTCTTGTCATTCGTGTTTTCGCATCAGAAGTTTCCGAAAGCAAACATATTTGCACTGCATATGTAAATCATCTTCCAACTCCGCCTGCTCCTCATCCGAGAATGACGTCTCCTCTATGCATTGCAAAAGCATCGCACTCGTATAATAATGCATCACAAACTTCCTCAGCATGAGAAATGAAATTCGTAATGCGGATTTAGCTTCAGAAAAATATTGGCAATGCATGACTGCAATACGAGTACGATACTTTTGCACAGGATATCCTCCCGCGGAGTCGCGATGTTGTGCACCGTGGGCCGCTTTCGCGGCAGCTGGAGAAAGGAGGAGGGGGAGCTACTTGCGCCCGCCGTCGTGGAGCTCGAACCAGTAGCCACGGCTCCCATAGAAGGCGACATGAGAACCTCCTCGGGGATGAGATTCACCTGCGCGTGGAGGCCCTCGCGACTGCGGGTGAGTAGTTGTTTCGAGGTAGAAGAAGTACTTCTAGAGGAACTATGTTCATCGCCGGCTCCTGTGGTAGAAATTTTGGCGTCTCTGTTGGGCTCTCCGCTGTTCAACACGGAATCCCTGCTGCTTTCCCCTAGCACATCATCAGACGTGTTTAAAACACCTCCATCCCCTCGGGACGACGTTCTTGAGGCCGAACTACTGTGCGGCCAGATCAGAGACCCCGTGGAGGTTCGCGGCCAGTTGTTGTCGCCGGTTGTTGGCCGCGGGGGGTGTTGGGACCTTTGTTGCTCCTGCTGTCGTAACAGGTGGAAAACCTTTTCCGTGTAGCTGACTTCGCGGGGAGGTGGAGGCGCGGTGTGAGAAACATCCGGAAACTCGTCGTCCTCTTCTGGAATCACTCCCGTTCTACCACTTCTCGCCACCGTGGTATCGCAAGAAAAAAGTGTTACAGTTACACACTGTACTGCAGACTAAGCAAGACAGACAAGCTCTGTCATGCTAGATATGCATAGCAGCCTTGCTTCGTACGTGTTTTCCCGTAGGATTTCTGCATTGCAGGTTTTCCCTCTCATCTCGAGAAATTTGTGTTGCTGAATTGCCAACAAATGTGTAACTGTAACACTTTTTTCGTGTGATACGTGGTCTGCTCTGGCGAGTTCTCGCGGCTCAGCATCCTTTCCGGCGAGTTCACCGGCGGTGCGCACAGCCGCTGCCGGCTCGCGTCCAGCGGGGGCTCGGGTGGCAGTACTGGAAGATCCTCAAAACTGTCGCGGCGCAGGTACCTATCGTCATCAACTCGAAGCTGCTGCTGTTCCTCTTCCACATCCTCTAAACCGCCCTGCCTATGCCTGTGCTCGGCGTCTCGCATCTCTCGCAGGCGGAGGAGAAGGCCGGAGTAGCTACGATCTTCGGAGGTGTTATTTTCGGGCGGATTGTTGATCGTAGCGGGAGGTGAAGTTGTTGTAGTACTGATGTTCATCTCTGTGTTACTCTCCGCCGGGAGGCCGTGTTCGTGCTCGTCTTCCGGATTGTTCGCACTCGTGCCCCCGCTCACAACATCGGCCGCGGGGGCGGAATAGCAATAGGGTAACGCAACTACCGTGTTTTGCAGGCTACTAGCTTCCAGAGCAGCTGCTGCGTCCTCGTGGTGCTGCGCCAGCCGGGTTTCCAACTGTGCTAACACCGTATTTAGCCGCGCGTTCTCGCTGGCCATCTGCGCGTTTCTTCCATGCCAGCGGCGCTGGCACTCCTCGAACTCCAGTCGCGCACGCAGATGTCGCTGCTGCGCGTGCAGCTTGCAGAGGTAGGCCGTGAGCCCGGTGAGCCACACGGTGGTGACCCCGGTCGCGATGGCCGCAATGCTCCCAAACCATTTGTTGTCCAGGTTCACTTGGTAGCGGAGGCAAATGCTGCCGCTGTCATCGTCGTCGCCTTCGAAGGAATTCGCCTCCTCGCCTGGATGGTTTTTGTCACTAGGCACCAGTCCTTTCGAAATTTTCTCGTCGTCTCCCGGAAACAGGTCGACCACGGGCGCGATGTCTTTTTCGTTGTTATACTGCACGACCACCGAACTGTGGCCCAAATGCGTCAGCGGCGTGTTTGGGTACCACTCGGTCGCGAACTGCAACAGGAACTGCACCAAGTCTTCGCCCTGTTTCGGATCGGTTCGGAGACGGTTCAGGACTTGATCCAGGAAAGAGTCCAGGTCGGTCGCCTGTGACAAGTGATTGCGGTACAGTCGCACTTGCATTTTTCCCAACGACCGTTGCAAATGTTGACAATGAAAAACACATAATAAGATCAAAATGCTGTTGAAAGAAGTTCTTGTGCATAAAGACAGAAACAATAATAAACGTCGTGAAGCCGTAAGCCAGAAACAATACCGTTTCCAGCAATTTCCGCAACGAGTCTCGGTCCACGCCAAAGGGCAACAGCCTGAGAATCCCGTTGATACTATCACACAGAAAAAAGCAGGCAGGTCACATTTGTAATGCAAAAATAAATACACAAGAAAATCTGTATTGCATATAATCCTAACCAGCATGCTATGGGGCCGCCCCGAACTTTCTGCATTACAAACATGCCCTGCCTGCTTTTTTCTCTGGAATAGATACTGTCCTCGACGTGCCCGGTGCCGTCCTTCAACTGCGATAACACCCGCACGATCTGCTTCACTTGGAAACACGGCCCAACGACGAGTGGGGCGCGGGTCGTGGTTTGGATAGAACTGGTGAGAGTCCTCGTGGTAGAAGTACTAAACCACTTCTCGGGGGCCGCCTGGTGGTCGGGGCCAGTTTTGCTTGTTTTTCGGGAGAGGAAATTTTCGTACCTGTAGTTTTCTCCTTTGGAGGAGGAGCCGTCCAAAATAGCAGCGTGGTCCTTTCTACTTCCGTCGTGTCCAATCAACCCCGGGGGCAGAACTGCTGCTGCGTCATGACCCCCCGTGGAGGCCGCGGCGTCGGAGACAACCCAGACCGGGTTGACACCACCGGCCGGCAACACTGGTACGTAACCGCCGAGACGGGCCGCGTGCAGAAACATGCGGTCCACCTCTGGGAGCTGCTGCTGAGAGCTCGTCGGCGAGAAAAATTTAGAAGTACTGACACCTTTAGAAGTGCTGGAACCACTTCCGGTCGTGGATGGGACTTCTGCTGCGGAAGCATTCTGGACAAAGCTGCGTGGAGTTGTGATCAAGATTTTGGGGGCTCCTTTTTCCAGTTCGCGCTGCTGCTCTCCACCAGCGGGAGAATAATTGGAGTGATTCCTCTCAAAAAAATTCTCCGGCTGCTTCATCGTCCCCGGCGGCGTGGTCCTCCCGAATAAATGCAAGCTCCGCAGCCCGCGCGCCAACTCGTCCTCCACCTGCGCGTCCCCGGGGTACGGCAAGTCCGCGAACAAATTCATATCTTCGCTGTACGGAATTGCGGTGGAAGCTGCTGCATGATGTCCTTGTCTTGGTGGCGCAACGGGGGCGGCAGAAAAACGTGGTAGTACTAGAGATGGTGGTGGTGGTGGTAAAATATCATCGGAGAAATGCTGTTGACCACTACGTGAGCCTCCTGCTCCCGATATTCCTTGTACGCCATAATCTTCCCCCGCTAGTTGCCCTCGCAAAAACCCGCTCTGCTCGCCGGCTGCGGCCGTCACACCGGCGCTCGAGGCGGCTAGCAAGGTCAGAAGCTTGCACGGAGTACTAGCAGGTCCAGCAAGAACGGACCACGCGTGTTGTTTTTGACGGTGCCTGGTAGAACAAGTCGAGCCGCGCGACGTCGCTTTTAAAATGGACGGCTTGTTTATTTTCTGGTGCGAGTCAACATCTTCCGACGACAACAAATTATCGCCGCTTCCTCGATCTTCCTTGCAGGAGGTGCTTGTTGCGGGCCTGCATTTTTGTTCTCGCCCACCGCTTGGGCCCCCGGCACCAACTGCGGTAGCCACAGGTGCGGAAACCAGGAGCAGGGGAAGGACCCTCGCCAAGGGTCGGAGCCTCAGACCGGGCAACATTTTGGGAAGATCTTTATCGGACTCTTCGCATGCAAAACGAGTCCATCTACGGAGGAAGCTACGATTTTCACTACGAAGTAGATGCCTCCCCTCGACATTCAATAAAATTTTAAAAAAATCAGGTGGCAAAAAAAGTGACCTTCGAAAAGCACTTCGAGCCACGTACTTGTCCTACAACTTGCAGGATTGGAAAAAACACGCGCTTCACCGCTGGGGGCGGCAGTGCGACAGTTTATCACCTCTGGGCCAGGGTAATAATCGGCTCGGTGCCTTTTCCGTCCCTGCCAGCCTTTCGTATTGGTTCCCTAAGACTACTTGGCATCTGCTTCCTATTGAGCTGTCTTGTGAGTGAATCAGTGAACTAGGTTCTTCCTTCGATATTGATGTTTGATCGAAGTTTTCTACTTTTCTCTGTACAATTTCATGTTTGATCGGAAAACAAGCATGTTCTTCGATTACGCTTGCGACGCAAAAAATGTGTAGATCGCCACGCACGAAGTTTTTTGCAAAAAACCCACAACGCTTCCTTTCTTCACTCCTTTCGCTTGCCCGTTTGCGCCATCTCCACGCTGTTCTTGGAGTTCTTGCCACCTTCACTGTCCGACAGTGTCACGTTGTAGGTTCCGAGGTGCGCGGGCGGGCTCGTGTACTTCAGGAAAGCAACCAGGCCGGCCAGTTGCAGCAGGAAGAGGCACAAGTTTATCATGCAGTTCCGGAAGGCGATCTCCGGACTGTGTGATCAGGGGGTTTCGTTGGTATACTTGAAATGTAGATGTAGTACGAAGCGAAAGCTCAACAGCTGGGACATGCGCATGATGACAAAAATGATTTGCTCCTCTGATGTGATCGACTTCTTCATCACAAATTATCCGAAACAAATTCTATACGATAGTCGCGCCCTACTTCCGCCCGTCTTCACGTCGTCGTCAAATATCTCCGCATCCTCCGGGTTTGATATCATTTGGAAGAAGCCTTCTAGGCCTAGCATAGAATAATAAATCAAAACAACTTCAATTTGCCATGCACATACGGGCTGAGAAAACATTCTGTCTTGCGCGGACAACTACAATGATCATCTGCGAATAGAAAAGAATCCTGCTGCAAACAAAAGAATTCTGGTGCGCTGGTACTCTAATATTCATCTGATGCCTACTTGCAAATCACAGGTTAAAAGTGCGAACATCAATTCTGCTAGCCAACATCGAATATTTTTCTGCGATATCCACAACATCCCTGAGAGCAGTGCCGGAGGAAAAGTTTTCGTGCGTCGCGGGCTTGTCTACGTAGCCCTCGACGATGGCGTTAACCTGGATCGTAGTATGATTTTCATTGCTTCAAGTTTGTCGTGCTAAAAAACTATGCAGACACATTGTGTACTACCTGTCATGCAAGCAGTACCCCACCATAACACTTCCAACGTGAAGACGAGCTGAAAAACAATGACAATACCAATATCGCCGTCCTGGCCCCCGCGGTGAGCATCCGTTCGAGCATGTTGTGCTTCCAGATTTCGAAGTCATGCTCTGGAATGGTGTACCCCTCGTCGATCATCCGCTTCGCGACGGGGTCCCTATAACCCGCTCAGCTGTTACAATCTCAAACGTTACAATAGAATATGGAAATCTCTGATGCAAGAGTGCATGATCTAGCCAACTCTTCTAGGATTGCGCATGACAAGTTCTCCTGGAGCCCCAAACCCCACTACAAGGATCTGGCGCAATTTGTATTGCAGATAGTGGAACGCTCTGCGAGTCTGTCATGCTCATCATGCGAGACAAATCTACCCAGAGTCTATTGTAACGTTTGAGATTGTAACGGTTGAGCAGGTCATAGTCCCGGTACACATTTTTACACGCATACACCGCGGCGTCCCGGGTCCATTTCTCGAGAAACTCAAACGCGATTTTTGCGTTCTCGTTGGCCTGCAAGTTCGCGATTTCGCCGGCGTCGGTGGTAGACTTCTTCGCGGATTCCAGTTTCTCCTTGTTCTTCTTGATAAAGTCTTGATTCTCCTTCTCGTACAGCGCCTGGGCGTCGAAATTGACCCCGAAACCCCGCCCCCGGTGGATGTTCGTCCAGCCCCCGTCCCACCACATGGGGTTGCGCGTGCGGATCGTCTGCGTCATGTCTTTGTCCCAAAGTTCATAGAAAGAGCCCTTGCCCGCGAAGGAGGAGACTTGCTTTTGGAAACAGGGAAGGTCCTGCTTTTTCTTCACCGGGGCGTCGGACCTGATAGATATAGATTGGGATAAAATTGCATAAGTACTTTGGATTCATTGGTTTTGCACAGTGGGACCACAAGTACATGCATCGCGAAAGACCACATGCTTGAGCTAGAGGTTGTTTCACCTACGTCCTGTCGATGACCACAAACTGCGGTTTATTTGTTGAACTTGAAACATACACGTTCTATATACCCTAACGGTCCGTTGCTGGGCAAGAAGTGGAGCGGTTGGTGGACGTCGCCGAGCAAATTAACCAAAAACTTCATCCCATCGGCGTCCGTAAACGTGTGGCCACCGGGGAACGAGATCGCCGGGGCCGCGGGCACGTTCTTTGCCTTCACAATGTTGGCGTAGAAGTGCTTCATGGCGGGCAGAAGACACATCTTCCCCGGGCAATGGGCTTCGTCGTCCAAGAGGGATAAATTTTCGCACTGCTGTTCGTAGGGGTCGGTCTCTTGGCCGCCTGTGAAGAAATTTATACTGGGGGAAATTGCAGAAGTTGGTACTAGAATGCGCCTTCGATCAAAACGTAGTAAAAGGTCATTGCAGACCTGGATAGGAATGCGCAGCTTGGAAGAAGTAGAGGTCCCGTGCGGAATCAATAATGCAAGGGATGCATTACATACAATACCGAGTTTGTATGTCTGATAGTGCATCTGCTGTGCCCATGTGAACTTCTCGTCAACCGCGTGCGCCCACCCGCTTATGTCCATGATGTCCTTGCCTTTCAAAAGTTTCTTCATTGTCGTTAGCACCTGGAGGATTTATTGGGGCATATTTCAAATCAAATATATCTTACGCGGCATTTTCATTTTGTCATGCACTATTTCATGAAGAACAAGCTATCAACCCCTCACCTTCCCCCTTTCGATCGCACTCATCGCCGTCATGCCGATTGCCTCGTGGCCGTCGCGATCAAAGGCAGACGCGGCTTGGAAAAAAGTCCCTCCCTGATACGAAACCGCCGCTACCAAGGCCGTTGTTGCGGCAAGCGGGCGTCTTGCAGTGGTCCTTCTTCTCCTTCTGCCACGTGACGGTCTGTTGCTTTGGCATATCTCATCCGACGTGTGCTGGCTGAGTACTATCTCGATTGACTTTGTCACGATGCCCCGTTGGCAGAAGTCACGCTGCCCGGCGGAGGTTGTACTCCGCATATTACTTTGGTGGTTGCTAGGAGCAGTAAATACCGTAGTTGGCATGATGAAAGCGCCCCCTTGTGTAGAAGCGAGACGGCATGGCACGAAAGACGACGACGAGCTGCGGCTGTAATGCGCGCTCAGATGACTTGGGACAAGGTCCTCGTTCATTTCTGCCATCTTTGAATACTTTTCGGTGGTGCTTACACTATCAGTCTTGGACGATGAACATCAAGTATTAATCCTACCAACATTACAGTTTCATCTTCACCATACTACCAGGGAAGCTTCACACGCCGACATTGTGCCAAGGGTGGTCTACTGCGCAAGATCACGTATTAGTAGTCGTTCTTTCACAACCATAATCTTTACAAGGATCTTCATCTTTGCACAGACAAACCAACGACATGCCAACACTACCACAGTATCTTCGGTATAGCGAAGCAATAGCAAAAGCAGCCGTGAAGATCCTGAAACACTTTGATGCTGATTCGTTGTCACACAAAAGAAAGTGCTACTACGTTCCGGGGATGAACAGCACAACTCCTATTCATTTTGAACCAGCCCTGTGCGGTACGCACCACAACTCGCGAGGGGGGGCAGAGCTTTTGCTCTTCTCGTCATGATTTTAGTCGGAGTTATTTCTTCGAAGCGCTTCAGATATGATGCGAAGTGGATTTCGGTTCATTTACCTGTACCCCGTCGGGCTACGACGGGGCCGGTCGTAGCAAAAACAAAGTACATCCACGCAGAATTTTTATCTGTACTGTTGCGCGATCAAGGTCATACAATGTCAACTAAAAAAATGTCGCTCGTCGCTAATGCGTATGCCGCAAGGCGGGGGTCGCTTGATGCTTATAATAATCCGATGATACTGTGCCCGTCGCCCGTTATTTCCGGAAGTATCGGTCGGGCATCTCGAGCGGCTCGCTCTCGATAAAATCCGACTCGTCCATCATACCTGTTTGTATATTTTCTGTCGTGGTTGTTCTTTCCGCATCACAACAAAGGGGGTTTCCTGCTATATTGTTTCTGCATAACAAAAAGAACAAAGTGTATGTTCTAAAAAAGTGAAATTTTTCATGCAAAACCTTCATGTGTTTTCTTTTTCAAACTTGTCACAGAAAAACTACATAGAAAACTCATCTTTACCTATGATGGGCATCCTTCTATATCGCACCACCAGCTTCGCTTGCTTTTTCTTGAGCTCCTTGAACTGGTCGCGCAGCGGGTATTTCGCCTCCAGGCCTTGGAGGCTGAATTTTGCCTCCTCCTTGTCCCGGAGTATCTCATCCCAGATAATCACTTCGTTCAGGTGGCTCGTTTCCGTCTCGTATTTCACCAGGACCTGTACACGCAAATTTGTCATGTGGAAGAGCATCAAACGAATTTTTTGTCATGCAGCACACCACATCAGATAGCACAGTTGTCATGCAAAAGAAAGCTAGAGAATGAAAATGCTTTTATACATAGAGAAATAGCTGCTTCTGGTTCCAGTGGAATTCGCTGGTCAGATATCGCAAGAAAAAAGTGTTACAGTTACACATTGTGTCGCAAGACCGGCAACCCAGACAACCTTTCTCATGCGGGAAATGCTTGGGGGCCTCGTTTCCTTCCTGTTTTCCCTTATGATCTTCGCATTACAAGTTTTCTGTGCCGCACAGAGAAAATTTGTGATGCAGAAACTCCAACAAATGTGTAACTGTAACACTTTTTTCTGGTGATATCAGATCCGCCTCGAAATCAAAGCTCAGATTTGCTTGCTCCTGGCCCAGAAAGCTGTTGACGGTGAAGTCATGGAGGACGATCTGTGAAAGAGTTTTTCTTTGTGCCGATACAATTTTTCCCTATGATTATTTGCAACGTGTTTAGTAGATACGCAAGAAGATTATTTGCAAAAATGCTGATAACGCTACCAAAATCCTATTCGGATTTCTTTTCAATCAAATGCACGCAAAACAAGAAAATTTGAAATCTCTTACGTTTGATATTATCCCGGTGGGTTTCGGGTAGAAGCAGACGTAGGCCGAGAAGTGGTTTAGTATTGAGGCGAACCCGAAGGCCGTGACGAAGGTGTAGAAGATCGTCGTGAGACGATTCACGTAGGAATCCATGTTGTGGGCGTTTGTGGTCTTTTATTGGTGGATCTTCTTCCACTAATCACGTACAGGAAGGAGAGCGCGGCTACTGTGTTGTACACAAAAATTGCCTTCGGATGATAGATCCGGTGTGCTAAACTTGAAGAAAGGCGTAGTCACACAATAAAATTTTCCCGCTTCTTTTATTTATCCTGCTCTCCGACACTGTCCCGGTAGAAAAAGTTCTGAGCTGCGCGGGTAGAAACCGCTGCGGCGTTCTTATCACCTCCAGTTGGGAGGGCTACGAAGTCGCCTCTGTTTCCTCGCGAGTGAAACGGATCTATGACCCGGAGTTCGGAAGCACTTTAAAGCTACACAACATTTTCCTGGGCGGCATAGCGGTGTTTGTCTTCCGATTTTTATAGCTACAGAAATAGTACTTACCTTTACTCCTTGGCCAGTTCCTAAAAGTGAAAATCGCTTGGTTGATATTCGACGGAAAATACTAAATTGCCTACACAACTTGCCGTTTTTTCGAAACAATGAGCTAGGGAATGATGAAGTAGTGCGCTGAAAAAGGATTCGTGATGTAAGAAATAAAATACTTACTCGTGGTTTTCAGCAAGGACTAATGAATCAGCAGCTGCAAAAGTCTGATCCCCTCAGCAGGAAACGAGTGTTCCTTGTCCTGCCAGGCCGCACAAGTTTTCCTTGTCCTGCCAGAAAGAGCTGCTTCAGATCTCTTGCGGGATGGTCTTTTTTCTCTACTAGAAGTAAAACAAATCGAGGAACGACGTTGACTAGGCAGTAGATGAGAAGGTGATCTTCGTTCAACATGCTTTGTTTCATGTTACACGGATTATATCACAATCCGAAATCGTAACCAAGTACCAGGAAACGAACACGACACATTGCCTCTTCATCGAGGTCTTTGTAAGTGTGGAGGCCCCTGCGCTCCGTCCGGGCATGCGCCTGCTATCAATATTTCATGTTTCATTTCATCTAAGCTGTTGATCCTTCAGAACACTCGAAGCAATTCGAGATTCGTGCGAAAGATTTCGGCATTGATGTATTCCCAAAAGACTGTCGAGTTGGAAAATTCCGTTTCTTGTTTTGCATTTTCAGCGAGAGAAATTCATCCTTTTTCTCGTCTCATTCTTCTCGCGAAAAAACAATTTTTCATCGGAAAAAACTCAACAGATGTTTTTCGTTTTCTTCACAAATAGCTGTGGCTACACATAAGCTTGTTACGACCATATCATTTATTTTAACTTTGATTTTATATTTAAGTTATCACTTTTATCAAGTTTTATATATACGGAACGTTAGAATCGCATCTCAAGTCGATAAAAACTTGATCATTGACTTCCACCGAACACGCATGCTACTGCGAAAAACAAACAAGAACTCCCCGAGACGTCACATCATGATTTTTTGCGTTTTTTCTTCTTTTTCATCATCACAATGTTGAGGTAAACGAGAGCATTCGGAGCGGTTCGATATTTCTTGTCGCCTACCGCGAGCTTCTTTCAGCGCGACAACCTCAACTACGAACCGGGAAGTTTTGTTTTTTCATTCAACGAAACTCGTTGCAGCAAGTCTGTCATGCACGAATGACAGGAAACGCACCTGAAAACGGAACGCATATACGAAAAGCTGCATCTTTTTCAAAAAGCCAAACAGTTGTACGAAATTGAAAAAAGAAAAACGTAAGACATATTTCCGAGCTTCGTCAGCGACAAGTTGAACAAAAACATCTTTTTCGTTTGGCAAGCAACAGCATCTGTTTATTTTTCTCCAGACTACAAAACTTATATCTTCATCTTCATCATCCCCTTCTTTACATCCTCTTCCAGTTTTTCAAATTCTCCTCTGCACTTCGGCAGGTGTCGTTCGTTTGCGTTCAAACCGGAATAACAAATCCCAATTCGGTTTTACGGGTGGGTGGAAAAAGAACAGGCAGATGATCACTGGAGAGCCGTGCGCTGTACTCCAAAATGGACTGGTCGTGTGGATCATCGTCACCAGGTAGTTGCTAGTCCTTCACCCCTGTATTCCCGATCCGGTTCGTCAAAAATAAATCTTCACTGTCAACTTCGATCTCTACACTTACATCCTGCTTCCTTACCGTCGTACTTAGTTTACATCAACACTGCGCGTGGTACCATCGTGGAATCACTGCACATCATTTCCTTGCAACCAGAATTACATCGGTCATTGCAACTAAAAACTGTCTTCGAGGATGTAAATGCTGGAGATGAAGTCGATCGCCTCGGCCTTGATGTGCATCCTCCATGTCTCCGCCTGGGGATGCCCGTTGTCGATCCGTCGCTGCTCACACGCATCCGCATCACCCTGCGGGACCAGTGCGTAGATGCATCGCAGTTCCGGCATCGTCAACTCCGCCATCTTGTCCACCGCGGGCTCGTCGTCGTCCTTCCAGCTGATGCGGTTGATCATGCTGATAGTCATGTAGCGCGACAATTTCTCCTTGTCGCAGGTGTCGTCCTCGTGCTGCCGGAATTCATCCGGCGCGATGTTGAAGTTCTGCGGCACCTGGTGGTTGTTGTTCATGCTGTTGTTGGCGGGGCCGTTCTGGTTGTTCATGTTGTTGTTGTTGTTGTTTTTCGGATTGATCGGAATGTTGTTCGCGCGCATCTGCGCCTGCTGGTTCTCCAGCACCTGCCGCAGGAGGTCGTCGCTGTTGTCGAAGCGGCGATTGACTGTGTCGAAACGCCGGTCGACATCGGTACGGAAGGTTTTTAAATCCTTCACGTCGGCCTTCAAGGCCGCGATATCCTCACGCTCCTGCTGGGTGAGGCCAGATGCGGGGGCAGTAGCAGTAGTACTAGTAGTAGTGGTCGGGGCGCTGTTCGTGGTGGGGTGGTCACACTCGCCACGAATTCCGGTCCGTATCATCTCGGTGCACTTCACCAGGCACTGCTCCTGTGCTTCGAACCACTTGCGATCGGCTTCCTTCTTCTGGTGCTGTTTCCAGTTGTAGCGGTCCTGCATCTCCTCAAACTCGTCAAAGGTCAACTTGTTGCCCTTGCCGTAGTTGTTGTTGTTGCGCCAGGGCTGTTTCCCTGTGTTCTCGTTCGGGCCGCCCATCTCGATAAATTTGAGAACTTGCAAAGAAACTTTTACAGCCGGATTTTTCGACAATGTCGGGGCAGCATACAAATACTGCCGAAGTGTGGAAGCTTGGAATCGTTGAACCCACTTGAAGTTCGTCACTGTTAGTTGCTCTACTAGCACGCTCGTCTCGCTGTTCGTATTGATCAATCTTTGTACTGTTGCTGTGTAACACGCTCGGGCATAACTCAAATCCTCACTGTTGTACGGGACTCGCTGTTTTTGCATAGAGTTACTCACGCGCAACTCTACCGCTTCTAGACAGTGCGCGTTGATCACCTCGTTGCGCATGTCCAGCCACGTCACTGCTACTGATGATCTCTCCACGTTTTCAAACGGCACGGAGTACACAGATCGCGTATTTTGGGACAGACACTCTTCGCATAGCGTAAAACTGATGCCAAAGCAGTCGTCTACGTATCTCTTCCGCCTGGTGATGTCTCCGACTAGTAACGGGGATGGGCTCAGGTAGGCCCTGTGCTCGTCGCCGCATAAGGTTACAGATGCGACAACTTTACTGTTGATCCCGCCAATCGGCGACCCTACCCCCGGCGGGAGGGCGTACACGGTGTCCGAACCGACCTGAAAATAGCGCAATGCTGGAACTACTCCTCTGAGAGTGTCGATCACTTGTTTCGGTGTTTTATTTTTAAAGCGCGCGACTTTATCACCTTCGGTCAGCTCTTCTAGGTCGTCACATCTTTCGAAAAAACTCTCGTGCGGGATCTTCTCAAAAAACGAAGTGGCGTCCTCGCAGGTCATGCTGACGAGTGACTTGGGTTTTCCGCAGCAAATACAGACGTCCGGGCGGTAGGCCTTGCCTTGCTTTTTTGCTTCTGCTTTCATTTCTGCAAACATCTGCAAAAGTTCGTCCTTCGCCTTGGAGAGGTCGTTGCATTCGTTGTGGTGCTTGAATCGTTTCTGGATGAAAGCCGAGACCTCCCAGTTGAGTTTACGCAACCGCAACCGGTTCGGTCCCTTGATCGCGGTGATCATAGAAACGATTTTTCGCCAGTGGTTGTGTCCGGAGTCTATTGTCTTCGTGCAAACAAGCTGGCCGTCCTTGATGCACTTATTTTTCAGGGAAGGATAGAAGTACGGTAGGGAGGTGATGGGCTTCAATGGTATTGGGAGGCTGGTTAGTTGTTTGTTGATTTCGGCTAAAACTACTGACGTGGGACGCGGCTCGGGCACCATGTCCGAGCGGGCTGCTAAGACTAAGATATTCAGAAACTCACAGCGGGGCAATGTGTAGAAGTTGTCGCGTGACTTGTCATCCGTTACCGGTACATGATCCGGGGGAGGACACTCCTGCACAAACCGCCGAAAGGCCTGGGAATCTTTGCCAAACCCGACCAAACATCCCTCCTGCTCTTTTGACAGCCACTGCGGCGTGACTGTTGCTTTCTTCCTTTTACAGAAGGAGCGGAGGCGCGTCAACTGTTGGAACAAAAACTGGTTGCTGACTGGGGGCATCGTGCTACTCAGGATGCCCTGGGAGTCGTGTCGGAAGGTGCTGTAGTTCGGTTCGCGTGGTTGGACGTTTTTCAAACTCGCGCGGCGGGCTACGCGTACGGCCTGTAACAACATTTCTCGCATGCGTGGCTTGGGTAGCTGTACGAAGGACAGGGATCGTAACAAAAAACGGCGGCACTCGATTTCGGACCTTGCTAGGGCCTTCCTCAATGCAACCGCGAGGGCCTTGCGTTCGTGCTCGTACCGCCAATAAATGCGGGCTCGTTCGCATGTCGGCAGACCCATCAAATTCATCACGAATTTGACCTTTCTTCGTGCTCGCGTGCGCAGCAAATTCGACAAATTCGCTGAAACTACTCGGAGGATTTTAAATTCCGGGAATCGGGTGGGGTGTGCGTTGCGGCGTAACGACAGGACGTCTAGGTCGTGCGTGCGTTCTCTTTTTCGCCCGTCCTTAATCGTTAGCCATTTGGCGAGTAGTACGTAGTTGCTGGGGTGGTATATGTTCAGTGGCGCTGGTAGTTTCTTGGCAAAGATGGAGTATGCTGTGGGGAAATTTGCTTTCCGTATCTCCTGGCGCAGCTGGTGTCGCTGCGAGTTGCGTGTGGCTAGGATGAACGCAGTAGAAACTGCGTGGTCGTTGGGGCTAGTTGTGTGCTTTTTCTGTCGCTGGTGCTTTGGTGGCCTGCGCCGCCTCCCTCTGGCGCGCTGGCACGGGGCTATTATTTCGCTAGAATTTGGCATGTCCTGCAAGATTTCTTTGGGAAGTTGCATGCGGTTCGAATCTTCGTGGTTGTTGTGTACTTTGTTCATGGCAGGGCTGTAGGTTGCAATGAGGTACCGCTCGACTGCACGCATGTGGTCGATTGGTCCGTGGCGAAGGGTGAGAAAATACAGGGCGCGACTGGATCGAAACTTTTCACGTTTTTCAAACTTTCGGAGATGCTCGGTCCACCTCGTGAGCGGTTCTCGCTCCGTTGATCCCAAATAAAAATTCCAAGAATTGTCAAAAATTAGGTAACAAACGCCGTCCGTTTTGCATGTTCCCGTTTGCTGTCCATGCTGCTGAAGCTGGAACAGGCTGGAACGGGGTCGGTGCTGGGCCTCGAAGAGACGGTAGATGCGCTCGGCTTTTCGCTTTCCCGCGTGTACTGCGTCCAGCAACCTGTTGGCCGCCAGAGTTGTCAAAGCGGTGTACCGGGTCACCCATCTCGTCGCCTTCCGGATTGCCATGCCAGTCGTCCGCTTGGCCGGTGTTATACTCCGCCGCCGTTGGTCTTGTTTCGTACCCGGAATCGGCAGGAGTGGTTATACGGAACGTTAGAATCGCATCTCAAGTCGATAAAAACTTGATCATTGACTTCCACCGAACACGCATGCTACTGCGAAAAACAAACAAGAATTCCCCGAGACGTCACATCATGATTTTTTGCGTTTTTTCTTCTTTTTCATCATCACAATGTTGAGGTAAACGAGAGCATTCGGAGCGGTTCGATATTTCTTGTCGCCTACCGCGAGCTTCTTTCAGCGCGACAACCTCAACTACGAACCGGGAAATTTTGTTTTTTCATTCAACGAAACTCGTTGCAGCAAGTCTGTCATGCACGAATGACAGGAAACGCACCTGAAAACGGAACGCATATACGAAAAGCTGCATCTTTTTCAAAAAACCAAACAGTTGTACGAAATTGAAAAAAGAAAAACGTAAGACATATTTCCGAGCTTCGTCAGCGACAAGTTATATATATTTTTTACGCATCATTTTTTTATTATCTTTTTTGATGTTTTGCAGGAGGAAGTGCGAAAAAGCTGTGGAAACATCTGCCGCTTAAAGTAGCTCACGGTAGGGCAGTGCATCGAAATAAAGATGTAGGCTGAACCGTTGCGAAAGCTCTCAACGTCTTCACAGCAGCACAGGGAAAGACCAGAAAAAACCAAAAAAGCAAAAAACAGCTCCTGCATTCGGCTGCAGATGCATTTCTTCTTCTACTCGCGGCGTTGTTCAGGAACCAAAAAAATCGTCTTCACATGATTCGCTGAGATCCTAACACTGTCGCATTTTTTAGTTTTTATTATTCTTATTTTTATTTAATAAAAGGTAGTAAGTAGTAAGAGACCGGTACGCGCTGAGGCCCAGATTTTTTAACACGGCGGCACGCTGAAGGTTGCTATTTTTGCGTCGAGCATACCGTCGGGGAAAACAGGGGGCCCCCGCCTCCCGCCCTTTCGTCCGCTGGGTATCCTCCCCACAGGGGGGCCCCCGTCCCCGGCTCCTGCCCTCCCGCCCGCTGGGTATCCTCCCCACAGGGGGGCCCCCGCCTCCCGGCCCACCCGCAAGGGGGCCCCCGCCGGCCTCCCTCTTTCACTGGCCACGCGCAGGGGGCCCCCGCCTCCTTGCCCGCCCCCCCCCGCACGCCCTTTCGCCCGGTGGGAATCGCGCCTGCAGGGGGGGCCCCCCGGCTCCCGCCCTCCCGGCCGCTGGGTACCGTGCCTGGAGGGGGGCCCCAGCCCCCGCCGCCCTCTTTGCCCACAAGGGGGCCCCACCTCCCTGCCGCCCCCACTCGAAGGGGGCCCCCACTCCCGCCCTAGCAGGTCCGGAACGGGCCTCCGCCTTCGTAGTTACCTGACTCCCGGGAAGGTAGGGGAAAGCTTGGGGAGGCCTCTCCGTCACGCCCAGCTTTGGGGAAAAGAGGCGGCCTGCCCTAGCCTTTGGGGCTTAGGGCCGGCTGCCTTGGTGGCCTACGTAGGTACTCCGCCCGCGTTTGGCCGCGGGCACGCAGGGAGCCGCCCGCGTGCGGCGCGCCTGGCTTCCGGGCCGCCCGCCTTGGTGGTTCGTTGGGCGGGGGGGGGCGGGTGTTGTGGGTGGCCCGCTGGTTTGCCATCTTGTTTGGTAGGGGGGGGAACTTCAGCTATTGTGCCCGCGGGCCTCAGACCGGACCTAACCAGTGCGGGGCTTTTGTTGAACACAGCTATTGTGCCCGCGGGCCTCACCACGGACCTAACCATTGCGCCGCTTGCTTCTGTTGGGCGCCTGGCCGGTCCCCTCGTTGGTGACTGTTCTGGGGGTGTTCCGCTCGTCCGCCCGAGGGGCCGCAACCGCAGGGCCCGAGCCGTAAGGCAGAGTGGCGGGGAACAAGGCCCATCACACTGGGGCGCCCGCGCGCGGCGGCGGTGGACGGGCCCCAAAGCGTCCCCAACAGTAGCGCTGTGGCGCGGGCCGAAGGGAAACGAAAGAGAGGCGCAGCGGCAATACTGCCCGCGCGCGCCATCACATTCCCGGAAGCGGAGCCGTGATACTCGGGCGGGCGTGCCGAGGAAGTTCGCGACGCACGGCGGTGCTGGTTGTGGGTTGGTTGTCAAGTTGGCTCGTTGGCAATGCGTCAGTTTTCAAGTTGGTTGCCAATACGCCCGAACGAAAACTCAACTGACAACCAACAACAACCAACCGAAGAGGAGACACCGCCGACATGCGCATGCCCATTCTCAGCGCGACACAGTGGGCACATCCCCCACATGCGCAGCAGCCAGCGTGCGCGCGCTGGAAATACTGCCCACATGCGCCAGCGCTGTCCCGCGTGGAAGTTGGGAAACCGGGCGCGCCGTGGTTCGCACAACAAAACTGCCGAAGTTGAGCGATTAGCACAAGTCGAATCGAAACACGACCCATACCGCCCTGGTTCGGCGCAAAGTGTAGGGATAGTTGCGCGGCGAGTTGCACCGTGCAACTTGCCGTGCAACTCGGGCCATACCATCGCGATTCGCAACGCAAAACGTGCAAAAGTTGCACGAGTTGCACAGGTTTCCGGGAAATCTCGGAAGGGCCATACAATCCTGGTTCTGCGCGAAGTGTTGTGATAGTTGCACGGCGAGTTGCACCGTGCAACTCGCCGTGCAACTCGGCCGTACCGTCGTGATTCGCAGCAAAAACGTGCAAAAGTTGCACGAGTTGCACAAGTTCCCGGGAAATCTCGGAAGGCGAAAACTCCGGGACCCCGGAAAGAGGTGAAGAACAGCAAAGCGAGCGGATTGGAAATCCGTGCTGCCACGAATTTCCAATCCGCATGGTATGGTGGGCGTTGGCCAGTAGAATTGCTATGCTTCCATAGCCTAAAAAAAGGCGCTCCACGAGGGCACCGCGCCCGGGTATATACGCAAGGTTTGACCCCAATCAGGGTGCTACGATGGATTTTTCTGGGCCTCAGCGCGTACCGTTCTGGAAAATTATAGTAATAATCACTTTAAAAATTTTTTACTATTAATTCCACGCTATGATTTTTTGATGACGGCTTTATTCTCGTACGGTGGAGGACTCCTTCTACCGATGTATTTTGTCATCAAGCTTGCCATCATACACTAGAGCATCAGTTCACCATACATGAATGGACATCAAATAAACCACTGCACAAGAAAAGGTTCTGCGAAGTAAAAACCCCCTTCATCTCTACCACCGGATGGCAAGTGGAGGTAGTTCTAGTTCTAGAAATAGTTTTCGCGCTTTGACAGTACTAATTTCTCCACGACAGGTACTACCATGTGGACGCAGTACAAGGACCGACATCGAGATCTAGATCTACCTTCGCAAAAAGCCGAAATAAAAAAATAACAAAAAACGACTTTCATTTTTCGACGACGCCTCGGCACTGGACAGCCGGCACGGCGAGAGAGGGGTTTGGTCAAGATGGAAGTGAAAAAATCCAAAATAAAAATTCAATAATCGTAAGAAAAATTATGTATGTCACTGTTTGTCCGAAAATGTTTCACGTCTAGCGCCTTGGTGCTAGAAAAAGTTTGTTGAGATGAAGATGATGGAAAAGTTGGACTTGTAATGATCTTCCCGCGCTGATCACCATCACTAACGCTTGAATTTGGCAAAAATGGGTCCTCAGGAAAATGCTGAAGGTAGCGCACGGCAATCTCGTGCGGAATTTCCAGACGCATTACAAATCTGACGCTTTTTGCTTTTTCAAAAAACCAGTGACAGGACATAAAGCAGCAGTCACAGCTAGAGCTGTGCAGTTTTTCTTTTTACCGCATTGCAAGTCCGATGCTCCCCGTCGTCTTTTGTGCGTGTAAGCGAAGATCTTGCACCTTGTTTCTTGGAATGTAAAAGTGAGAATATACGTCTCCAGTAACTAGAAATAATTCTGTGATAGACAAAAACCAAAACGTTCGAAGGCTGCGCAATGCGTCGACTCTGATTTTTTGTTCAGGAGCTCAACCTGCAACCATTTCGAAGAGGTGTGGTGTTGAAATTCAAATTGCGTTCGCGATGGAAGGTTCTTGTAAAATGAAACGATCTCCATGGGTTCGTCATCGTCTCGGGGCACGAATTAAAATTGAATGATGTTTATGCGTGGCCTGGGCTTCTGCACCTTGTTCCAAAAATAGATACTTCAGGCACAATCGGTGTAGAAGTTCACTGTAGATACTCTTCCCACATGGCCAACAGCTCGTCGATCTTTTCCTTGGTAACGTGCTCCATGGTAAAGACGTGGATGTGCGCGTGCTTGTTCGCTTTGTCCTTGCTGGTCACCTGCACATACTCGGGGAAGGGCGCCAGATGGAACTTTCGGAACAGCTCCTTCGGCGGGAGGGGGCACATGACGCACATCACGCCCGGCGGGTGCCACGCGTCAAAGGGAAGCGCGTTTTTCCACAAATTGATTTTTCTTGTACAAGATGTATTTGAGTCATTTTCGCCGTGGTGCCTCCTCTTGTTCAACTCCGAAACGAAATAATCCGCGGTTTCCAGGCACTTCCTCGTTCTTTCCACCATGTTTTCGAAGAAATTCTTTTCCATCAACTCCTTCAGCACGATGAAGGGCGCTAGCCCGTTCCGGGACCCCGTCAACGTGGTGTCCGGCGAGCCGATCTCAACTGCAAATATGTCTGGGTCTGGAAACTTGTGGTGCTGACAGTTGCAACACAGGATGGCCGCTTGTACGGTATAACAGCATGAGAAGCTTTCCTCGGCTTCTTCTGCATTCATTCGTAAATAAGTAGCACGACAAACTGTCTTCCAGCACGACAAAAAAAATCGCAAATCCTCTTCATGCATCACAGATCCAGCTGTCCTTCAAATTTCGCATCACAAATCCAGACCCAGACATATTTGCAATGCATAGCCGATGTAAGCCACGTAGTGGTGCTCCCGCATCTCCTTCATGCGGCACTGCCGCAGCAAGTAGATCGAGCAGGGGAACGGCGTCCCCAAGCGCTTGTGGAAACTCGTGGCCTGGGAATCGACGAGCTCGTTGCTCACGTCGCAGTCTTTGTAATAAACCCGGCCTTCCAGAACGTCATGGCTCCTCTCAGTCTCGTCGCCCGTGGAACTTGCGTCGCGAGCTTGCCTCGCGCGCGCGCGTCGCGTCTGCGTCGCGTTGCGACGCGCGCAGGCGCGCGCCTGCGCAACGCGCCAGCGCGACGCAGCAGCAGCAGACAGCAAAGTGTCTACCTCTTGCCGCGGCCCAACATGCAGTTCGGCTTCTCGCGTAGACGTTTTTGCATTCAAGAACGGCGTGATAAATCCCCCGAGGGCTGCGTCCAGGTGGATGAAAACCCGGTTCCGCTTTAACTGCAAATCCTTGTAGAGCACTTCCGCCAGTGCCGTTACGTCGTCGATCGCGCCCGTGCGGACGGACCCGCTGCACGCAACCAGGATAAAGGCCGGGGTGAAGGACGGGTGCTTTTTCTGCTGCGCAGCAGAAGTCGCA
Source organism: Amoebophrya sp. A120 (assembly GCA_905178155.1). Taxonomy (NCBI): domain Eukaryota; class Dinophyceae; order Syndiniales; family Amoebophryaceae; genus Amoebophrya; species Amoebophrya sp. A120. The sequence goes on from CAJINV010000004.1 coordinate 8,712,939, forward strand.
GAACAAACTCCAGTGTCACCGGCAACTCCAGGGTCAGAAGTCGTACAACAAACTCCATGATTCGGCAACCAACCACCAGCCGCGGAAGCCTTCTCCTGCACTTTTCGTATTACAATGAAAAATGCCCCCACCCCCGAACTTGAAAGCATTTGGATTGCAAACTTTTCCAAATGAAACATTCGCCCTCTTGCGTGTATCAGCATCACAGATTTCCGATCGTGAATGGCAAAAATTTGTATTGCAAACGATCCCAGCAAGAGCGGCGCCTGTCATGCAAGCGATGCAAAACACGACTAGAATCTGCATCAGAAAGATTCACGCTCCTTTCATGCATGACAAAAAGTTTTCATTTGGAAACTTCGCATCACAAATTTTTGCAATTTCAGGGGTGGGGGGCATTTTTCACTGTGATATTTCGCCGCAGGTCTTCCGGGTCCATCCGGCCCTCCGCGTCCACCTCGACCAGCAAAGCCTCCACGCCCACCAGGTCGGCGGCTTTGGTGACGCTGTAGTGCGAGTCCGCCGCGCAGAGGCAGAAGATACGCAGCGGGGGACGCGCTGAGGCAGAAGATACGATCGCTGAGAGATCGGAAGACTTAATAGTAGTTGTACTAGTTTTCATCTTTTCTTCTTCAACATCTTCTCCTTCCTGTTGCCACATTTGCTGCAGCCAGCGGCGCGCGTTGTAGATCGCAAAGATGTTGGACTCCGACGAGCCGTGGGTAATGTACCCCCAGAACCTTTCCGGGTCCACCCGGTACAGCATTTTACACAGCAAGTTGATGGCCTGCACCTCCTCGTCAAATGTTTGTACGTACGCGTTTTTGCCCGTGTACGGGTCCCCCAAGTTGTTGCAGCAGTTGCCCAACAGGGGCCAGTACTTGGTTAAATCGTGCACGTCCATATTCATTTGGATGCCGAGGCAGTTTTTGCTCTCGGCAACGTTTTTTTCGTAAAACTTGGTTGCAGACGGGTCGGCGGCGGGAGGTGTTCGTGAGAGCCGGTCGCGCTGCTCATCGCCCGGCTGCTTGGTACTAGTATCCCCGACTACTTCGCGGGCCTGGTCGGCAGTGCCAGTAAACAGGATAGCATTACCATTGCTGGTAGCGCAGCAACCTTTTGCCTCGTCCCCGTCGTTCATTTCATCGAGGTCGCAGGCAGCTTCTAAGGCACATTCCATGGGCGAGACGGTAGAGTCCGTCTTACGCAGCGTGAAGAAATTTCGACGCTTCAGCATGAATCCACTCGAGGACACCAATTTGCCCCCAGTGAATTTTCCTCCCTTCATCTTGTCGCCCTGCTCTCCGAGGGGCTTGGACGAAGGGGCGGACTCGTCGTCGTTTTTCCGATTAGTGATTTTTGTTTTTGTGTTTTTCATGTTTTTCAAATTTTTATGCTTTTACTATTTTTATCTTGTTATGCTGAAGAGGAATCTGTAACGAAAAACAGGCACTGTAGAATGCGAAAATTTGTGATGCAAAAGCAACAACTTTTACTGCACGCAGAGGATATTAGTCGCGGCGCTCCTCGTTGGCGACTGGAACTGGGAGGGGCGCAGCTGTTCGTGGTGGTTGTTGCGGCGGCTCCTCGGCGGTGTGCTACTTAATTTCGAGATCGAAAAATTAGTAGTAAACCTAAAAAAATTGCAAAAGTAAATTAGCTCTACAGCGTGGGGACGCTTGTACTGGAATAAATTTTCAAGGTGTAAGCCGTTACGTTGGGCTCATAACTCTTGGAAGGAAAACGTGTGAACACCTTGACCCTCCAAGAGTAGAACGGTACAACGACGGACGAAGTAGGAAACTAGTGGGATACCACTTGAGTCGGGGCACCACTTTGTATCCTGCGTACAGACAGTATTCACGATGGTAGCACGACACTAGCATGATGCTACGACTACTAGACACGATACTACCATGCTACGACAGACGATACTTCTTGTGTCATACCGAATATAGGCCTAGTGCTGGCGTGAACGATGTGAGTACGATACCGATGACGATTCGGGACACGACTAGAGCTACTACCGATGGAGGGACGTTTTTGTGTCACTTTGTATCATTTCTTACAGGCAAAAGAACAACGGACCGCACCCATGGTTTTACTTTAGTATCGTCTTATATGTGAATTGTACTAGGTGCTTGCTCTTACTAGCAATTTCTTTTTCGTGAATTGTATTAGATCATCTGATTGCTCCAACAGAAATTCCTTTACATCAAGTGAGTCTTTCCCTACTGTAGGGTTGCGGAGTTCTTTTCATGCGAAGTAGTCTTTACGTTTTTCGGCAACTGTTAATAGCCGAGAACCCTTTGTAGACTCGACGCGTCCAAGAAAAAAACGGTGTTGTTGAATTGCAAAAAAAACCTATGGGCCGATGACTGTGTGCAGAGGATCTACGGGTCCCGACTTTCTCAAGCCAACCGACAGGCGCGCAGAATTCTTCGGCACGTAGCACCTTGCGCTTATTTTTCATTTTGGCAGTTTTCTTGTTGGTCCGGTGGTCTTTTCATTTTTGATCTTGATCCCTTCAGCAGGAAACACGTACTCCTTGTCCTGCCAGGCCTGCTTCAGATCTCTTGCGGGATGGTCTTTTTTCTCTACTAGAAGTAAAACAAATCGAGGAACGACGTTGACTAGGCAGTAGATGAGAAGGTGATCTTCGTTCAACATGCTTTATTTCATAATACACGGATTATATTAAGGTCGCGCCCGGAGGGCGATATTGGTAACCAAATGCGTGCGCGAAAATCTAACCAGCGCGAAGGCCCACCAACCTTTTTCTAACATCGCAGCGGGGCATCCTTTCTAGCCCCCTGCATGACAAACTGGCCACCTGGCCGGGAAGGTATGTGGGTCATCGGGGGCTTCCGGATTCGCATTCAAAGCTTATCGCAGGACAACTACTGTCGCCCGCGTCGGCCCGCAGGCTCCTGCGATAAGCATTGAAGGCGAAATCCGGTCTGCTATTTCGCAGCGGGCCATCCTTTCGATGCCCCTTGAAACAAAGTAGCCTTCTCTGAGGGCCACTATGCCGTCCCACATAACGTTCTGCACGAGGGCACGCTGGCCAGGTAAAATGCATGAATTTCAAAAAGTGACGCACTTCTGTTCATTTCCGGCTGGCCTTTTGGGCAACCCAGATCGGGCTTTTCCAAGCGGGGGAAGGGTTCCAGTTTGCGACCTCAAAGAGGTCGAAAACCGTGCCCGTGTGACACACCTCCACAGGCTTGATAATTGGTTTTTCTTCGTCCAATCCTGGTGGTCCGGGCCTGCGGAAAATTTTGCGAACCCCTTTTGAGCGGCAATTTCCAAGCGGCTTTTGCTTTTTCAGAAAAAGTTGCCATTTTCAATTTTCAAGCGGTTTCCGGGGGCTGGAGAAAATCGGTAAATTTTGTCGGCCGCTTATATGCTGCGAAAAATTGCATTTTTTCAACGCTTTTTTTCAATTTCCAAGCGGCTGGAGTTGCCCGGAGGTGGCGCGTTTTTCGCTACAAAACCCATCACACCGTCGGCCCTTGCCGAAAATGCAACTATCTTTTTTGAGATTCAGACCGGGCGGAGCTGCAAAATGCTCTTTTTTACCCTTTTCCCACTTGATAATTGCTGTTTTGGTTGCTTTCGGTTAAATTCCCAGAAATTCTGCCTGATCCGCTTTCTGAAGGCAAAACACACTTGGAAATGCCCGATTTTGCCAGTGATTGCATACTCCCGAATTCCTCCCATATGGCAACGGCAAAGCCTTCGCGCTGCGTTTGCGATGGATGAGCATCTCGCAAAGAGCGCTTTGCGCGCGGGCAAGCCCGCGCGCAAAGCGCTCTTGCGAGCGCTTGCGCACGCTTTGGTTACCAGATCACAATCCGAAGACGTAACCAAGTACAAGGAAAGAAACACGGCACATCGCTTCTCCATCGAGGTTGTAAGTGTGGAGGCCCCTGCGCTCCGTCCGGGCATGCGCCTGCTATCAATATTTCATGTTTCATTTCATCTACGCTTGTTACGACCTGAATATGGTTTTTTGATGACGGCTTTATTCGGACTCCTTCTACCGATGTATTTTGTCATCGGGCTTCTTGCCATCATACACGAGAGCATCAGTTCATCATACAACAGGGGGACATCAAATAAACCACATGCGCGAAAGATTTTGCGAAATAAAAAGACACTTCATCTCTACCACCGGATGGCAAGTGGAAGTGGTTCTAGAAATAATTCTGTAGTAGACAAAAAACTTCGAAGCCTGCGGAGTGCGTCGACTCTGATTTTCTAACCTGCAACCATTTCGAAGAGGTGTGGTGTTGAAATTCAAATTGCGTTCGCGATGGAAGGTTCTTGTAAAATGAAACGATCTCCATGGGTTCGTCATCGTCTCGGGGCACGAATTAAAATTGAATGATGTTTATGCGTGGCCTGGGCTTCTGCACCTTGTTCCAAAAATAGATACTTCAGGCACAATCGGTGTAGAAGTTCACTGTAGATACTCTTCCCACATGGCCAACAGCTCGTCGATCTTTTCCTTGGTAACGTGCTCCATGGTAAAGACGTGGATGTGCGCGTGCTTGTTCGCTTTGTCCTTGCTGGTCACCTGCACATACTCGGGGAAGGGCGCCAGATGGAACTTTCGGAACAGCTCCTTCGGCGGGAGGGGGCACATGACGCACATCACGCCCGGCGGGTGCCACGCGTCAAAGGGAAGCGCGTTTTTCCACAAATTGATTTTTCTTGTACAAGATGTATTTGAGTCATTTTCGCCGTGGTGCCTCCTCTTGTTCAACTCCGAAACGAAATAATCCGCGGTTTCCAGGCACTTCCTCGTTCTTTCCACCATGTTTTCGAAGAAATTCTTTTCCATCAACTCCTTCAGCACGATGAAGGGCGCTAGCCCGTTCCGGGACCCCGTCAACGTGGTGTCCGGCGAGCCGATCTCAACTGCAAATATGTCTGGGTCTGGAAACTTGTGGTGCTGACAGTTGCAACACAGGATGGCCGCTTGTACGGTATAACAGCATGAGAAGCTTTCCTCGGCTTCTTCTGCATTCATTCGTAAATAAGTAGCACGACAAACTGTCTTCCAGCACGACAAAAAAAATCGCAAATCCTCTTCATGCATCACAGATCCAGCTGTCCTTCAAATTTCGCATCACAAATCCAGACCCAGACATATTTGCAATGCATAGCCGATGTAAGCCACGTAGTGGTGCTCCCGCATCTCCTTCATGCGGCACTGCCGCAGCAAGTAGATCGAGCAGGGGAACGGCGTCCCCAAGCGCTTGTGGAAACTCGTGGCCTGGGAATCGACGAGCTCGTTGCTCACGTCGCAGTCTTTGTAATAAACCCGGCCTTCCAGAACGTCATGGCTCCTCTCAGTCTCGTCGCCCGTGGAACTTGCGTCGCGAGCTTGCCTCGCGCGCGCGCGTCGCGTCTGCGTCGCGTTGCGACGCGCGCAGGCGCGCGCCTGCGCAACGCGCCAGCGCGACGCAGCAGCAGCAGACAGCAAAGTGTCTACCTCTTGCCGCGGCCCAACATGCAGTTCGGCTTCTCGCGTAGACGTTTTTGCATTCAAGATCGGCGTGATAAATCCCCCGAGGGCTGCGTCCAGGTGGATGAAAACCCGGTTCCGCTTTAACTGCAAATCCTTGTAGAGCACTTCCGCCAGTGCCGTTACGTCGTCGATCGCGCCCGTGCGGACGGACCCGCTGCACGCAACCAGGATAAAGGCCGGGGTGAAGGACGGGTGCTTTTTCTGCTGCGCAGCAGAAGTCGCAGAACAAACTCCAGTGTCACCGGCAACTCCAGGGTCAGAAGTCGTACAACAAACTCCATGATTCGGCAACCAACCACCAGCCGCGGAAGCCTTCTCCTGCACTTTTCGTATTACAATGAAAAATGCCCCCACCCCCGAACTTGAAAGCATTTGGATTGCAAACTTTTCCAAATGAAACATTCGCCCTCTTGCGTGTATCAGCATCACAGATTTCCGATCGTGAATGGCAAAAATTTGTATTGCAAACGATCCCAGCAAGAGCGGCGCCTGTCATGCAAGCGATGCAAAACACGACTAGAATCTGCATCAGAAAGATTCACGCTCCTTTCATGCATGACAAAAAGTTTTCATTTGGAAACTTCGCATCACAAATTTTTGCAATTTCAGGGGTGGGGGGCATTTTTCACTGTGATATTTCGCCGCAGGTCTTCCGGGTCCATCCGGCCCTCCGCGTCCACCTCGACCAGCAAAGCCTCCACGCCCACCAGGTCGGCGGCTTTGGTGACGCTGTAGTGCGAGTCCGCCGCGCAGAGGCAGAAGATACGCAGCGGGGGACGCGCTGAGGCAGAAGATACGATCGCTGAGAGATCGGAAGACTTAATAGTAGTTGTACTAGTTTTCATCTTTTCTTCTTCAACATCTTCTCCTTCCTGTTGCCACATTTGCTGCAGCCAGCGGCGCGCGTTGTAGATCGCAAAGATGTTGGACTCCGACGAGCCGTGGGTAATGTACCCCCAGAACCTTTCCGGGTCCACCCGGTACAGCATTTTACACAGCAAGTTGATGGCCTGCACCTCCTCGTCAAATGTTTGTACGTACGCGTTTTTGCCCGTGTACGGGTCCCCCAAGTTGTTGCAGCAGTTGCCCAACAGGGGCCAGTACTTGGTTAAATCGTGCACGTCCATATTCATTTGGATGCCGAGGCAGTTTTTGCTCTCGGCAACGTTTTTTTCGTAAAACTTGGTTGCAGACGGGTCGGCGGCGGGAGGTGTTCGTGAGAGCCGGTCGCGCTGCTCATCGCCCGGCTGCTTGGTACTAGTATCCCCGACTACTTCGCGGGCCTGGTCGGCAGTGCCAGTAAACAGGATAGCATTACCATTGCTGGTAGCGCAGCAACCTTTTGCCTCGTCCCCGTCGTTCATTTCATCGAGGTCGCAGGCAGCTTCTAAGGCACATTCCATGGGCGAGACGGTAGAGTCCGTCTTACGCAGCGTGAAGAAATTTCGACGCTTCAGCATGAATCCACTCGAGGACACCAATTTGCCCCCAGTGAATTTTCCTCCCTTCATCTTGTCGCCCTGCTCTCCGAGGGGCTTGGACGAAGGGGCGGACTCGTCGTCGTTTTTCCGATTAGTGATTTTTGTTTTTGTGTTTTTCATGTTTTTCAAATTTTTATGCTTTTACTATTTTTATCTTGTTATGCTGAAGAGGAATCTGTAACGAAAAACAGGCACTGTAGAATGCGAAAATTTGTGATGCAAAAGCAACAACTTTTACTGCACGCAGAGGATATTAGTCGCGGCGCTCCTCGTTGGCGACTGGAACTGGGAGGGGCGCAGCTGTTCGTGGTGGTTGTTGCGGCGGCTCCTCGGCGGTGTGCTACTTAATTTCGAGATCGAAAAATTAGTAGTAAACCTAAAAAAATTGCAAAAGTAAATTAGCTCTACAGCGTGGGGACGCTTGTACTGGAATAAATTTTCAAGGTGTAAGCCGTTACGTTGGGCTCATAACTCTTGGAAGGAAAACGTGTGAACACCTTGACCCTCCAAGAGTAGAACGGTACAACGACGGACGAAGTAGGAAACTAGTGGGATACCACTTGAGTCGGGGCACCACTTTGTATCCTGCGTACAGACAGTATTCACGATGGTAGCACGACATTAGCATGATGCTACGACTACTAGACACGATACTACCATGCTACGACAGACGATACTTCTTGTGTCATACCGATTATAGGCCTAGTGCTGGCGTGAACGATGTGAGTACGATACCGATGACGATTCGGGACACGACTAGAGCTACTACCGATGGAGGGTCGTTTTTGTGTCACTTTGTATCATTTCTTACAGGCAAAAGAACAACGGACCGCACCCATGGTTTTACTTTAGTATCGTCTTATATGTGAATTGTACTAGGTGCTTGCTCTTACTAGCAATTTCTTTTTCGTGAATTGTATTAGATCATCTGATTGCTCCAACAGAAATTCCTTTACATCAAGTGAGTCTTTCCCTACTGTAGGGTTGCGGAGTTCTTTTCATGCGAAGTAGTCTTTACGTTTTTCGGCAACTGTTAATAGCCGAGAACCCTTTGTAGACTCGACGCGTCCAAGAAAAAATCGGTGTTGTTGAATTGCAAAAAAAACCTATGGGCCGATGACTGTGTGCAGAGGATCTACGGGTCCCGACTTTCTCAAGCCAACCGACAGGCGCGCAGAATTCTTCGGCACGTAGCACCTTGCGCTTATTTTTCATTTTGGCAGTTTTCTTGTTGGTCCGGTGGTCTTTTCATTTTTGATCTTGATCCCTTCAGCAGGAAACACGTACTCCTTGTCCTGCCAGGCCTGCTTCAGATCTCTTGCGGGATGGTCTTTTTTCTCTACTAGAAGTAAAACAAATCGAGGAACGACGTTGACTAGGCAGTAGATGAGAAGGTGATCTTCGTTCAACATGCTTTATTTCATAATACACGGATTATATTAAGGTCGCGCCCGGAGGGCGATATTGGTAACCAAATGCGTGCGCGAAAATCTAACCAGCGCGAAGGCCCACCAACCTTTTTCTAACATCGCAGCGGGGCATCCTTTCTAGCCCCCTGCATGACAAACTGGCCACCTGGCCGGGAAGGTATGTGGGTCATCGGGGGCTTCCGGATTCGCATTCAAAGCTTATCGCAGGACAACTACTGTCGCCCGCGTCGGCCCGCAGGCTCCTGCGATAAGCATTGAAGGCGAAATCCGGTCTGCTATTTCGCAGCGGGCCATCCTTTCGATGCCCCTTGAAACAAAGTAGCCTTCTCTGAGGGCCACTATGCCGTCCCACATAACGTTCTGCACGAGGGCACGCTGGCCAGGTAAAATGCATGAATTTCAAAAAGTGACGCACTTCTGTTCATTTCCGGCTGGCCTTTTGGGCAACCCAGATCGGGCTTTTCCAAGCGGGGGAAGGGTTCCAGTTTGCGACCTCAAAGAGGTCGAAAACCGTGCCCGTGTGACACACCTCCACAGGCTTGATAATTGGTTTTTCTTCGTCCAATCCTGGTGGTCCGGGCCTGCGGAAAATTTTGCGAACCCCTTTTGAGCGGCAATTTCCAAGCGGCTTTTGCTTTTTCAGAAAAAGTTGCCATTTTCAATTTTCAAGCGGTTTCCGGGGGCTGGAGAAAATCGGTAAATTTTGTCGGCCGCTTATATGCTGCGAAAAATTGCATTTTTTCAACGCTTTTTTTCAATTTCCAAGCGGCTGGAGTTGCCCGGAGGTGGCGCGTTTTTCGCTACAAAACCCATCACACCGTCGGCCCTTGCCGAAAATGCAACTATCTTTTTTGAGATTCAGACCGGGCGGAGCTGCAAAATGCTCTTTTTTACCCTTTTCCCACTTGATAATTGCTGTTTTGGTTGCTTTCGGTTAAATTCCCAGAAATTCTGCCTGATCCGCTTTCTGAAGGCAAAACACACTTGGAAATGCCCGATTTTGCCAGTGATTGCATACTCCCGAATTCCTCCCATATGGCAACGGCAAAGCCTTCGCGCTGCGTTTGCGATGGATGAGCATCTCGCAAAGAGCGCTTTGCGCGCGGGCAAGCCCGCGCGCAAAGCGCTCTTGCGAGCGCTTGCGCACGCTTTGGTTACCAGATCACAATCCGAAGACGTAACCAAGTACAAGGAAAGAAACACGGCACATCGCTTCTCCATCGAGGTTGTAAGTGTGGAGGCCCCTGCGCTCCGTCCGGGCATGCGCCTGCTATCAATATTTCATGTTTCATTTCATCTACGCTTGTTACGACCTGAATATGGTTTTTTGATGACGGCTTTATTCGGACTCCTTCTACCGATGTATTTTGTCATCGGGCTTCTTGCCATCATACACGAGAGCATCAGTTCATCATACAACAGGGGGACATCAAATAAACCACATGCGCGAAAGATTTTGCGAAATAAAAAGACACTTCATCTCTACCACCGGATGGCAAGTGGAAGTGGTTCTAGAAATAATTCTGTAGTAGACAAAAAACTTCGAAGCCTGCGGAGTGCGTCGACTCTGATTTTCTAACCTGCAACCATTTCGAAGAGGTGTGGTGTTGAAATTCAAATTGCGTTCGCGATGGAAGGTTCTTGTAAAATGAAACGATCTCCATGGGTTCGTCATCGTCTCGGGGCACGAATTAAAATTGAATGATGTTTATGCGTGGCCTGGGCTTCTGCACCTTGTTCCAAAAATAGATACTTCAGGCACAATCGGTGTAGAAGTTCACTGTAGATACTCTTCCCACATGGCCAACAGCTCGTCGATCTTTTCCTTGGTAACGTGCTCCATGGTAAAGACGTGGATGTGCGCGTGCTTGTTCGCTTTGTCCTTGCTGGTCACCTGCACATACTCGGGGAAGGGCGCCAGATGGAACTTTCGGAACAGCTCCTTCGGCGGGAGGGGGCACATGACGCACATCACGCCCGGCGGGTGCCACGCGTCAAAGGGAAGCGCGTTTTTCCACAAATTGATTTTTCTTGTACAAGATGTATTTGAGTCATTTTCGCCGTGGTGCCTCCTCTTGTTCAACTCCGAAACGAAATAATCCGCGGTTTCCAGGCACTTCCTCGTTCTTTCCACCATGTTTTCGAAGAAATTCTTTTCCATCAACTCCTTCAGCACGATGAAGGGCGCTAGCCCGTTCCGGGACCCCGTCAACGTGGTGTCCGGCGAGCCGATCTCAACTGCAAATATGTCTGGGTCTGGAAACTTGTGGTGCTGACAGTTGCAACACAGGATGGCCGCTTGTACGGTATAACAGCATGAGAAGCTTTCCTCGGCTTCTTCTGCATTCATTCGTAAATAAGTAGCACGACAAACTGTCTTCCAGCACGACAAAAAAAATCGCAAATCCTCTTCATGCATCACAGATCCAGCTGTCCTTCAAATTTCGCATCACAAATCCAGACCCAGACATATTTGCAATGCATAGCCGATGTAAGCCACGTAGTGGTGCTCCCGCATCTCCTTCATGCGGCACTGCCGCAGCAAGTAGATCGAGCAGGGGAACGGCGTCCCCAAGCGCTTGTGGAAACTCGTGGCCTGGGAATCGACGAGCTCGTTGCTCACGTCGCAGTCTTTGTAATAAACCCGGCCTTCCAGAACGTCATGGCTCCTCTCAGTCTCGTCGCCCGTGGAACTTGCGTCGCGAGCTTGCCTCGCGCGCGCGCGTCGCGTCTGCGTCGCGTTGCGACGCGCGCAGGCGCGCGCCTGCGCAACGCGCCAGCGCGACGCAGCAGCAGCAGACAGCAAAGTGTCTACCTCTTGCCGCGGCCCAACATGCAGTTCGGCTTCTCGCGTAGACGTTTTTGCATTCAAGAACGGCGTGATAAATCCCCCGAGGGCTGCGTCCAGGTGGATGAAAACCCGGTTCCGCTTTAACTGCAAATCCTTGTAGAGCACTTCCGCCAGTGCCGTTACGTCGTCGATCGCGCCCGTGCGGACGGACCCGCTGCACGCAACCAGGATAAAGGCCGGGGTGAAGGACGGGTGCTTTTTCTGCTGCGCAGCAGAAGTCGCAGAACAAACTCCAGTGTCACCGGCAACTCCAGGGTCAGAAGTCGTACAACAAACTCCATGATTCGGCAACCAACCACCAGCCGCGGAAGCCTTCTCCTGCACTTTTCGTATTACAATGAAAAATGCCCCCACCCCCGAACTTGAAAGCATTTGGATTGCAAACTTTTCCAAATGAAACATTCGCCCTCTTGCGTGTATCAGCATCACAGATTTCCGATCGTGAATGGCAAAAATTTGTATTGCAAACGATCCCAGCAAGAGCGGCGCCTGTCATGCAAGCGATGCAAAACACGACTAGAATCTGCATCAGAAAGATTCACGCTCCTTTCATGCATGACAAAAAGTTTTCATTTGGAAACTTCGCATCACAAATTTTTGCAATTTCAGGGGTGGGGGGCATTTTTCACTGTGATATTTCGCCGCAGGTCTTCCGGGTCCATCCGGCCCTCCGCGTCCACCTCGACCAGCAAAGCCTCCACGCCCACCAGGTCGGCGGCTTTGGTGACGCTGTAGTGCGAGTCCGCCGCGCAGAGGCAGAAGATACGCAGCGGGGGACGCGCTGAGGCAGAAGATACGATCGCTGAGAGATCGGAAGACTTAATAGTAGTTGTACTAGTTTTCATCTTTTCTTCTTCAACATCTTCTCCTTCCTGTTGCCACATTTGCTGCAGCCAGCGGCGCGCGTTGTAGATCGCAAAGATGTTGGACTCCGACGAGCCGTGGGTAATGTACCCCCAGAACCTTTCCGGGTCCACCCGGTACAGCATTTTACACAGCAAGTTGATGGCCTGCACCTCCTCGTCAAATGTTTGTACGTACGCGTTTTTGCCCGTGTACGGGTCCCCCAAGTTGTTGCAGCAGTTGCCCAACAGGGGCCAGTACTTGGTTAAATCGTGCACGTCCATATTCATTTGGATGCCGAGGCAGTTTTTGCTCTCGGCAACGTTTTTTTCGTAAAACTTGGTTGCAGACGGGTCGGCGGCGGGAGGTGTTCGTGAGAGCCGGTCGCGCTGCTCATCGCCCGGCTGCTTGGTACTAGTATCCCCGACTACTTCGCGGGCCTGGTCGGCAGTGCCAGTAAACAGGATAGCATTACCATTGCTGGTAGCGCAGCAACCTTTTGCCTCGTCCCCGTCGTTCATTTCATCGAGGTCGCAGGCAGCTTCTAAGGCACATTCCATGGGCGAGACGGTAGAGTCCGTCTTACGCAGCGTGAAGAAATTTCGACGCTTCAGCATGAATCCACTCGAGGACACCAATTTGCCCCCAGTGAATTTTCCTCCCTTCATCTTGTCGCCCTGCTCTCCGAGGGGCTTGGACGAAGGGGCGGACTCGTCGTCGTTTTTCCGATTAGTGATTTTTGTTTTTGTGTTTTTCATGTTTTTCAAATTTTTATGCTTTTACTATTTTTATCTTGTTATGCTGAAGAGGAATCTGTAACGAAAAACAGGCACTGTAGAATGCGAAAATTTGTGATGCAAAAGCAACAACTTTTACTGCACGCAGAGGATATTAGTCGCGGCGCTCCTCGTTGGCGACTGGAACTGGGAGGGGCGCAGCTGTTCGTGGTGGTTGTTGCGGCGGCTCCTCGGCGGTGTGCTACTTAATTTCGAGATCGAAAAATTAGTAGTAAACCTAAAAAAATTGCAAAAGTAAATTAGCTCTACAGCGTGGGGACGCTTGTACTGGAATAAATTTTCAAGGTGTAAGCCGTTACGTTGGGCTCATAACTCTTGGAAGGAAAACGTGTGAACACCTTGACCCTCCAAGAGTAGAACGGTACAACGACGGACGAAGTAGGAAACTAGTGGGATACCACTTGAGTCGGGGCACCACTTTGTATCCTGCGTACAGACAGTATTCACGATGGTAGCACGACACTAGCATGATGCTACGACTACTAGACACGATACTACCATGCTACGACAGACGATACTTCTTGTGTCATACCGAATATAGGCCTAGTGCTGGCGTGAACGATGTGAGTACGATACCGATGACGATTCGGGACACGACTAGAGCTACTACCGATGGAGGGACGTTTTTGTGTCACTTTGTATCATTTCTTACAGGCAAAAGAACAACGGACCGCACCCATGGTTTTACTTTAGTATCGTCTTATATGTGAATTGTACTAGGTGCTTGCTCTTACTAGCAATTTCTTTTTCGTGAATTGTATTAGATCATCTGATTGCTCCAACAGAAATTCCTTTACATCAAGTGAGTCTTTCCCTACTGTAGGGTTGCGGAGTTCTTTTCATGCGAAGTAGTCTTTACGTTTTTCGGCAACTGTTAATAGCCGAGAACCCTTTGTAGACTCGACGCGTCCAAGAAAAAAACGGTGTTGTTGAATTGCAAAAAAAACCTATGGGCCGATGACTGTGTGCAGAGGATCTACGGGTCCCGACTTTCTCAAGCCAACCGACAGGCGCGCAGAATTCTTCGGCACGTAGCACCTTGCGCTTATTTTTCATTTTGGCAGTTTTCTTGTTGGTCCGGTGGTCTTTTCATTTTTGATCTTGATCCCTTCAGCAGGAAACACGTACTCCTTGTCCTGCCAGGCCTGCTTCAGATCTCTTGCGGGATGGTCTTTTTTCTCTACTAGAAGTAAAACAAATCGAGGAACGACGTTGACTAGGCAGTAGATGAGAAGGTGATCTTCGTTCAACATGCTTTATTTCATAATACACGGATTATATTAAGGTCGCGCCCGGAGGGCGATATTGGTAACCAAATGCGTGCGCGAAAATCTAACCAGCGCGAAGGCCCACCAACCTTTTTCTAACATCGCAGCGGGGCATCCTTTCTAGCCCCCTGCATGACAAACTGGCCACCTGGCCGGGAAGGTATGTGGGTCATCGGGGGCTTCCGGATTCGCATTCAAAGCTTATCGCAGGACAACTACTGTCGCCCGCGTCGGCCCGCAGGCTCCTGCGATAAGCATTGAAGGCGAAATCCGGTCTGCTATTTCGCAGCGGGCCATCCTTTCGATGCCCCTTGAAACAAAGTAGCCTTCTCTGAGGGCCACTATGCCGTCCCACATAACGTTCTGCACGAGGGCACGCTGGCCAGGTAAAATGCATGAATTTCAAAAAGTGACGCACTTCTGTTCATTTCCGGCTGGCCTTTTGGGCAACCCAGATCGGGCTTTTCCAAGCGGGGGAAGGGTTCCAGTTTGCGACCTCAAAGAGGTCGAAAACCGTGCCCGTGTGACACACCTCCACAGGCTTGATAATTGGTTTTTCTTCGTCCAATCCTGGTGGTCCGGGCCTGCGGAAAATTTTGCGAACCCCTTTTGAGCGGCAATTTCCAAGCGGCTTTTGCTTTTTCAGAAAAAGTTGCCATTTTCAATTTTCAAGCGGTTTCCGGGGGCTGGAGAAAATCGGTAAATTTTGTCGGCCGCTTATATGCTGCGAAAAATTGCATTTTTTCAACGCTTTTTTTCAATTTCCAAGCGGCTGGAGTTGCCCGGAGGTGGCGCGTTTTTCGCTACAAAACCCATCACACCGTCGGCCCTTGCCGAAAATGCAACTATCTTTTTTGAGATTCAGACCGGGCGGAGCTGCAAAATGCTCTTTTTTACCCTTTTCCCACTTGATAATTGCTGTTTTGGTTGCTTTCGGTTAAATTCCCAGAAATTCTGCCTGATCCGCTTTCTGAAGGCAAAACACACTTGGAAATGCCCGATTTTGCCAGTGATTGCATACTCCCGAATTCCTCCCATATGGCAACGGCAAAGCCTTCGCGCTGCGTTTGCGATGGATGAGCATCTCGCAAAGAGCGCTTTGCGCGCGGGCAAGCCCGCGCGCAAAGCGCTCTTGCGAGCGCTTGCGCACGCTTTGGTTACCAGATCACAATCCGAAGACGTAACCAAGTACAAGGAAAGAAACACGGCACATCGCTTCTCCATCGAGGTTGTAAGTGTGGAGGCCCCTGCGCTCCGTCCGGGCATGCGCCTGCTATCAATATTTCATGTTTCATTTCATCTACGCTTGTTACGACCTGAATATGGTTTTTTGATGACGGCTTTATTCGGACTCCTTCTACCGATGTATTTTGTCATCGGGCTTCTTGCCATCATACACGAGAGCATCAGTTCATCATACAACAGGGGGACATCAAATAAACCACATGCGCGAAAGATTTTGCGAAATAAAAAGACACTTCATCTCTACCACCGGATGGCAAGTGGAAGTGGTTCTAGAAATAATTCTGTAGTAGACAAAAAACTTCGAAGCCTGCGGAGTGCGTCGACTCTGATTTTCTAACCTGCAACCATTTCGAAGAGGTGTGGTGTTGAAATTCAAATTGCGTTCGCGATGGAAGGTTCTTGTAAAATGAAACGATCTTTCGTCTTGGGGCACGAATTAAAACTAAATGATGTTTATGCGTGGCCTTGGCTGCTGCACCTTGTTCCAAGAATACTAGATACTTCAGACACAATCGGTGTAGAAGTTCACTGTAGACATTCCTCCCACATGGCCAACAGCTCGTCGATCTTTTCCTTTATCAAAGTGAAAAAAGCCCCCACCCCCTATCGGAAACGGAAGATGCGCGAATTTGTGATGCTGTATTTGAGTACACAAATCAACTTGTATTGCTGGAAAGCCAAGAGACGAAGCTGCGGCCTAAATTGCAGGCAATCTGTCATGCTGTTTCCCACTTCCAGTTGCCTCGTGTCATCCTGGAGCTGCAAGGCTTTCCCACGCTAGACAGCACTACAGTCCGCATCTTTTGCCTTCGAGCATCACAGAGCTCATTTGTGACCACAAATCTGCATCACAGATTTCCGTTTTAATATGGGGAGGGGGCATTTTTCATTGTCATATCCTTGGTAACGTGTTCCATGGTGAAGACGTGGATGTTATCAAATGCAAATATGTCTGGGTCTGAAAGGATGCGAACTTGTGATGCATCTTGCGGACCGTACAACAATCTGTGTTGCGTGACTTGCAAAAGGTGCCCATTTCTGTCCATGCTGAGAGGGTATTTCTCTTGCAGAACAGGCATCACCGAGGGGCTGCAGATCCTGTGATGCTAGCCCCTGCATTCCAGACTTGGTGGAGCTTGGATAAACTGCATCACAAATCTCCGAATCTTCCAGACCCAGACAATTTTGCATTTGATATATGTGGCCGTGCTTCTCCGCCTTGTCCTTGCTGGTCACCTGCACATACTCGGGGAAGGGCGCCAGATGGAACTTTTGGAACAGCTCCTTCGGCGGCACGGGGCACATGACGCACATCACTATCCCACAGAGAAAAGCTGGCAGGGCATAATTTTTGTATAATGCAAAAATAAACACACAGAAAAATCTGTCACGGGCTGCCTCATAGCATGCTGGTTAGGATACGCAATACAGATTTTTTTGTGTATTTATTTTTGCATTACAAATGTGGCCCGCCAGTTTTTTTCTGTGTGATAATCACTCCCGGCGGGTGCCACGCATCGAAGGGAAGCGCGTTTTTCCACAAGTTTATTATGCATTGCAAATATGTTGTCTGGGTCTGGAAACCTGTGATGCTGCGTGACGTATCATGAGGAGGTCACAAGTGCTGGCTCAGCATGACAAGTTTCTCAGCCTTTGCGTGTTGCCTATTCTGCATGACAAACTGCGTTTCTGCATGACAGAAAAGCGGGGCTCTTGGGTAGCCTGCATGACAGATTTAAGAGTCATGCCAGACAAGCATGACAAACATGCATTCTTCCAGACCCAGACATTTTTGCATTTGATATTGATTTTTCTTGTACAAGAAGATGAATTTGAGTCAACATCGCGACCACACAAGAACTTCTCGCCGTGGTGCCTCCTCTTGTTCAACTCCGTAACAAAATAATCCGCGGTTTCCAGGCAGGTCCTCTATGCAATGCAAAAGCATCGCACTCGTGTTGCAATCATGCATTACAAATCTTTTTCTGAGGACAAATCCGCATTACAAAAATTTCCTTTCTCATGCTGAGGAAATTTGTAATGCATTTGTACGAGTACGATACTTTTGCAGTGCATATCCTCGTTCTTTCCACCATGTTTTCGAAGAAATTCTTTTCCATCAACTCCTTCAGCACGATGAAGGGCGCTAGCCCGTTCCGGGACCCCGTCAAGGTGGTGTCCGGCGACCCGATGTAATCGACGTAGTGGTGCTCCCGCATGGCCTTCATGCGGCACTGCCGCAGCAAGTAGATCGAGCAGGGGAACGGAGTATCAAATGCAAAAGCGCCTTGGTCTGGAAGATTGCAACTTGTCATGCTGTTTTTGGACTCTAAAAAAATTTGTATTGCATGACCAGCAAGAGGGGTGCAATTTGTGCTACACGGACAGGGCATTTCTCATGCGGAAGGTGCATCAGGAAGCCCTCTAAAAGCCTGCGGTGCTAGGGCATGCATTACAGGCGTCATGGGTCATGCAAAATATGCATGACAAACCTGGCAATCTTCCAGACCCAGACATTCTTGCAGTTCATACGGCGTCCCCATACGCTTGTGGAAACTGGTGGTCTGGGAATCGACGAGCTCGTTGCTCACGTCGCAGTCTTTGTAGTAAGGCCGGCCTTCCAGAAGGTCGTGGCCCGTTGAACAAGTGTCTACCTCTTGCCGCGACCCAAGATGCAGTTGCAGTTCAGCTTCTCGTGTAGACGTTTTGGCATTCAAGAACGGCGTGATAAATCCCCCGAGGGCTGCGTCCAGGTGGATGAAAACCCGGCTCCGCTTTAACTGCAAATCCTTGTACAGCACTTCCGCCAGTGCCGTCACGTCGTCGATCGCGCCCGTGCGGACGGACCCGCTGCACGCAACCAGGATAAAGGCCGGGGTGAAAGAGAACTCGTGCTCCTCCTGCTGCGCAGCAGAAGTCGTACAACAACTTCCCGTGTCGCCGGCAACATCGTGATGATTCGGTAACCAACCACCAGCCGCGGAAACCTTCTCCTGCACTTTTCGCCGCAGGTCTTCCGGGTCCATCCGGCCCTCCGCGTCCACCTCGATTAACAAAGCCTCCACGCCCACCAGGTCGGCGGCTTTGGTGACGCTGTAGTGCGAGTCCGCCGCGCAGAGGCAGAAGATACGAAGTTGGGGACGGCAATAGGAAGAGTTGTTGATAGTTGTACTAGTTTTCATCTCTTTTTCAACATCTTCTGCTTCCTGTTGCCACATCTGCTGCAGCCAGCGGCGCGCGTTGTAGATCGCAAAGATGTTGGACTCGGACGAGCCGTGGGCTATGTAGCCCCAGAACCTTTCCGGGTCATCAACCCGGTACAGCATTTTACACAGCAAATTGATCGCCTGCGCCTCCTCGTCAAAGGTTTGGACGTACGCGTTTTTGCCCGTGTACGGGTCCCCCAAATTGTTGCAGCAGTTGCCCAACAGGGGCCAGTACTTCGTTAAATGGTGCACGTTGAGATTCATTTGGATCCCGAGGCAGTTTTTGCTCTCGGCAACGTTTTTTTCGTAAAACTTGGCTGCGGACGGGTCGGCGGCGGGAGGTGTTGGTGACGAGAGCTGGTCTCGCTGCTCATTCTTGTCAGGCCACTCGGTTGTACTATCCTCGACTACCTCGAGGGGGGCAACGAAAGAACGACGGACCGCACCCATGGTTTTACTTTAGTAATCGTCTTCTATGTGATGTACTAGGCGCTTGCTCTAACTAGCAATTTTTATTCGTGAATTGTACCACTAGATATGATTGCTTGAACTCCAACAGAAATTCCTTTAGATCAAGTGAGTCTTTCTCTACTTTAGCGCTGCGGAGTTCTTTTCATGCGAAGTAGTCTTTACGTTTTTCCGAAACTGTTAACATTAGCCGAGATCCTTTTGCAGACTCGATGCGTCCAGCAAAAAAACACTGTTGTTGAATTGAAAAGAAAACCTATGGGCCGATGACTGTGTGCAGAAGATTCATCACGGGTCCCGACTTATTTCTCAAGCCAACCGACTACAGGCGCGCAGAATTCTTCGGCATGGAGCACCTTGCGCTGATTTTTCAATTTCGCAGTTTTCTTGTTGATCCGGTGGTCTTTCCATTTTCGATATTGATCCGAATTTCTACGAGGCGCGGTTTGCGGTAATTCGTTAGAAAGTCCATGCAGATTACAACCGATCAGCTAGATGTGATCAAGACGCGAAGAACCGACAACATTTGAAAGCGTCAGTGTACAGTTCTTTTCTATCGATTGGATACCACAACAACGTCTTGTCTTCATTGGGGCTTGCTTACAACAACAACAACAAAAATGAAAGCGCGGAACGCAGCTGGAAGCGCCGCACGCAGTTGCGCCATGTTGTTCTTTTCTGGGTTGATAAAGTCGCCTGCGTCGCCGCGAAGGAAATGATAAAATAAAATGTCCTTTAACACTCTGACTCAATAAATGAAGATGAACTGTCGTGGCTGTGCAGCGTCGCTAATTTGCATGCTGTTCGCGGAAACTCGAGACGACAGCGCGACTTTGGTAGGTGTCGAAATATCTTTTGGGGGATCGAAACTTTTTTTTTGCACGAAGCAGCTCTTTCAAGATCACAGACCCCTGCTTACCGCTCCGGTTGTCGCCTTGGAGGCGCCGGTTTTCTCTTCAGTTCCTAGCTGTTACTTCGCAGGTATGAACTATGGTATCCAGCAAATAGTGCGTGATCGCGATGCAACTGGACCCAAGCAACCCCACATCAGAGAGCCGCACACCCTGAATGGCCTCGATGTTTGCTTTCGAACACGCGTTGCACTCGTCTACTGCCCGATCTTGGTTGAACAGGCCGTGTAGCATTACTTCATAATTACGAAAACCAGGACAAAGCGGAATGCCCTCGTGGTCTCCGAGCAGCAAGACGTGGTCTTTTGCACAGCCATCCGAAGATAAAAGTTCCTCTTCTTCCCGCCTATTCGCTCCTTCATTTGCCGACGCTCCTTCATCTGCCGACGTCTGGCTGTCGTCTTGTGCGAAAATAAGTGCTTCATCTTGCGAAGTAGTAGCCCCCGAAGTAGAAGATACAACTTGCTTTCTGCTGCGGGCCGCGGTAGTACTATTTCTAATTGCTCCCACCTCTGTGCCCCCTGCTCTACTTTTCGACGCCGCGGGTTGTACTACTTCCCTTCGTAACCACTCTTCCAGAGGCGGGTACTTTTTTTCTTCATCTAGGAACAGAATTTTTCTTCGCCCCGCATCTTCCAATCGGAACACGGACCGCAAGCCTCCCACCGTGCGGGATCTGGCGGCAGAGAGGAGCGGCTGAAGGTGGTGCGAAGAAAGTGCAGCAGCTCCGGGGGGCATCTTCGTGGCTCCTTTGGTCTTGCTGTTGGACTTTGAAGATATTGCCGGTGGTTGATCATTCTCAGAACCGTTATTTTCAGTGAAATAACTCGATGCAGCCGTTGTCAAAAACTTCGCAATCCAGGCTTCCGACATGGCCTTGACGTCCGACGCCTTGATTCGGTAGTACCCCTCATACGCCCAAATGTCGAATACCACGTTTCGGCGCTTGCCGTGCCCCGTGAAAAAGGCCTGCTGGATCATGCGCGCGAGAACGTCCGGCCGCAGGGACTTCCTCTTCACACCCGTCGCCGCTTCAACACACAGATTCTCTTCCTGCAGGCGCTGCAACACCGACAAAGGGCTGGTGTTGTCATGTTGGTCCTGCTCCCGTTTTATTTTGGAGGCAGCACTTTTGCTAATTGTGCTTTCCTTCCGCAGCCATTTGTGTGGCGCGAAGAGAAGAAAATGTCGCGCGCCACAATGTGCCCGCTGTCCCGGGGAACATCGCAGCACGGCCGAGGAATTATGGGGTCGTGTTGTCGGGGGCCTCGTCAAAAATGCCGAGATATTCTTAGAGGAATTAGGTGCACTACTGCCAGTAGTATTTTTGTCGCCTATTATCGAATAATCTGTTTGTTCACAATCTTCATTTCCCCCATAGAGGTACAACTCGTGCTGCAGCTCGGGACAGTGCTTCTCGAAGTGCCCGGTCTGGCCGCAACAGCGACAGGTCATGCGCAGTGCTTCCGGGCAGTCCCGCGCGTAGTGGCCGGGCTGGTGGCAATTGTCGCAGAAAATGACCCTCCGTTGTAGATCTTTCTTTCGCGGCTTGGCGTCTGTTTGCGGACCATGGACGAGAGGCTTCGGCTCGGCGTCGCTTGTCGGTTGTACTTTCACCGCCTCAACATCTTCACCCAGGTTTTCAACATCTTCACGAGTGGCGACGATGGTCGGTGCAGAATTTATGTTCCGAGCAGTTGTAGTCCCGACCGTTTCTTTTTCAAACTTGGCTACCGCACTTGATGTTTGCCACGAAACATCAACGAGAAGCGCGGGATAGGGGATCGACGCCACCATATTTCTTTTGAAGTACTTGCAACCCTTTCCGAAGTAGTAGCAGATGGCTCGTGCTGTCCCCTCGCGGGGGTGCTGAGGTCTAATAAAGTCGTTGAAACATTATCTCCGTGATAAGGAGTGGTATTAAAAACGACAAACTAGCGGCTCATAGAAATTTCTGCCCTGTTGGTTTTTGTGGAAGTGGACCACGGTCGTTAGTTGAATTGTATACTGGACGGTAGTTGTGCCACGAACATCTTCGTGGGTACAACTAAGTACCTACTCCCGCGGGTTCCGCGTAGTGGTAGTACATGAGGAGGACAGTAGGGAAAATAAAAAACATTGGAAAAAATTCTCCGCTTCTGATCTTACCCTTGTTCAGCTCAGTTGCAATTTTGATCCACCGCACAAATTTCCTTTTCAACATCTAACAAAGGAACTCAATTTTTCTTTTTTCGACCCCGTTTGAGCGCCGCAGCAGCGTGACGCCGTGCTAAATTTTGAACGCGCACGCGCAGGGAAGATGCGTGGCCAGTTTCGGCGGCCTCAGAGAACCTGGTCGCCCGACCCTTGTGGCCGAGCACTGCGAATGCAGCACGAGGGGGGCGAAGCACGCACGGCGGAACGAAGGATCGCCCGGAGTGCTGCAACGAGCGCTGCCCGCATGAGCGACGGGCGGGTGCCTCGAGGATGAGCCGTGACCTGCGGTGGCACGCGGGGCAGCGTTTCAGCTCGTATGCCGTGGATGCCCACGGCAAAATTCCGGAACGCCATGCCGCGCAGCTGTTCCATGGCGCGGACGTCAGTAGAAGCTAGTAACCCGACCTGCCTGCTGCGCTTGGATCACAAAACAGCGTCAAGGGGGGGCGCCTTGCGTCCGAAACCGACTGCCCCGGGGGGCGCGGGCTTGCCCGAATTCCAAACAGGCGGCCGGCCCTGCGCGCATCCGCAAGAAAGTCGCGCGCCGCTCCCGGAACGCAACATCGGCCGCCCGGCGCCGCGGGCCGTGCAGGAAGATATGGCCTTGGTCTCACGGATGAATAACGCCTCCCGCGGTAGGGGGCCGCGCCGCCTTCGGCCGTCGTGCTTCTTGCCGCACGCATCCAGAGGCCAAGGCGCTTGCCGCAGCGGGGGCGGGCCGCCAGCAGCCCGCGGCGCGGGTTGCGGCGTGGTTGCCCGGGGCCAGATTCCAGCGCGCAAGTCGATCACGCACCCGGTTCGCCACGCCCGGTCCGTCGCGTTGCCGATCCTCCGCGCTAGGAGCCGACCGGGTCCACCCCCGTGGTTGCTGCGGTGCTTTGTGGGTGCGTAGCATTTTGCGAAGCCGCTTGGACATGGGTCCGGCTGCGGATTATGCAGCGCCGCTGCCTCCGGCCCGTTTTCCATGAATTGGGCATGGTAGGATGCATCACAGGAGGACTTTGTTCATTTTTCAATTTTTTCAAGAACTTCCCAGATTTTCACAATATGGTGGAATCTGGATGATTGTGCTACGAGCCACGGTCCGCGCCAGCAGTTCCTGTATTTTCTTTTATCCCAACAGCCAATCCAATACCATGCAATGCTTATTTTTCCTATTTTTTGACTTTTTCAAATTTTGAAAAATTCGTGCGATGATCATACCCCTGAATTTTCTCGCCAATATTGGCAATGAAAATGGTCTACTGTATGAAATTGCAGGATCTTTTCAGTTTATAATGCGGAATATATTTTTAGTGATAAATTCACGGCATTTTTGAGCTGTGAAAAAATTTCAAAATTTTTTCAATGTCAACGCTACTTTGTGAAGTAGTGTGTCGTCGTGAGATGCTGAGAGGAGAAGAGGGCAAGCGAGGAATTTGGTGCGTGAGCTTTTTGAAATTTGGAGCGCTTGACACGAGAGTGTCTGGCTTGAAAGAATCGCACGGGAAACAACTCTCATGAACAAATCAACTTTTGAGCCAAAGCCTGTAGCTGCACTGCTTGTTTTTTTGGGGAACGTGAAAAAATCTACCTGCACAGGGCCTCCTTGTGCGTTTCTGCATGAAAATCTGCTTACTAGTACCGCTGTGGTGTTCCGACTTCGATATCTGCATTTTGAGTACACAGCTTTACTATTCTAAGATCGGTCGGCCATGCCTTCTAGTCCCGCGCGCGTCGCGTCCGTCAGCGATCATTTCTGCTACGAAAATATCTGTCATTCTAGTTACGGCCCTTCTCTTTACGAAATTTGCACCGATCTCGACGACCGCACTGATTTTCTCTGGGATCGCACTTACAAGATAGGAACAGAACAACAGGACCTGTTAGCCCGCGTTACCCGCCTTGAGAAAGAAGCATCAGACTTGAAGCACGCCACGCCCGTAATCTCGGTTGCAAAAGTTTTACAGCGTCTGTCTTCCCGCATTCTGCCACGCAAATAAATCAGATTCTAAGTACAAACACGACGAGAATCTAGTACAAGCCTAGGGGTTCTACTTTTTTTTCTACTTAGCAAATCCGCCTGTCACGATGAGGAGCGCGCGAGAGAAGCGAGTAGTTGTTCCTGCCGCAGCACCATTCTTCTTCATCTTGATTTGTTACACTTTGGCGTCTGCTTTTGTGTCCATTGTTTCCGGAATCTGCTTCCATGCAAAGACGAAAAATCAAAGTACACACACGGGGATCCTACTAGAGCTGAACCTAGAACCAGAGGCGTCGGGTCGTCATGTCTTCCTATTCTCGAGCTCGCGACGCCCTATCTTAGATCCGTATTCTGTTAGAGGCGACGACGAAGGGGCTACAGGCATACTTTACTTTAACGCGGCACCCCTGACGGGACTCTCACCCAATGAAGTCCTTATGCATCACTTACAAAACGAAAACTTTTTCAAATATTTCCACCCACCCAATTTCATAGGAAGCAACTTACTTACCTCTAAAGCACTACTTACTGTCGGAGCACCACAGCGGAGCGCTAAAAACTTTTTTCTTTTTTCACACTTTTGGGGCGTTCAGATCCAGAAAAGAAATCCCGATATGTCGGGAATTGACTGGTCGGCCTTTCCTACCCGCGCGCAGCTCGAGCGGCAGCGAGCAACCAGGCGGCGCATCGGGTTTGTTGAAGGTCTTAACGAGAACACGCGCTGCATCTTCATCCGGAGAGAGCGGTTTTTTGCGACCCTCGGATCCGTTGATGATGGTGCAAACGCCGACGAATGGATCTGCGTCCGGTGCGTCTCCGGCAAGACTTTTTCTGCAGTAGAAATTTCCGTCGCGGGGGAGGAAAACCGCGTCGAGCTGCCCACCTGGATCCAGTGCATTATTACCACCGGAGGAAATCCGCCCGTCAAGCGAATCGCGTCGCACTTCGTCAAGTGCCGCAGCCTCCTGATCTACTTCCCCCGCGCTTCTACACCCCAAGACCGACTGTCTTTTTGCCGCGACATCGCGACCCGCTTTGGTCTCGACAACCCGCAAATTGTGACGATGGACGCGCGCTTTGAAGCAGGAGCACAAGGAATCTTCAACACCGCCGGGGAGTTGACCGATGTCGCGGTCGAAGCCTTTTCGCGCTTTGGAGTCTTTGACAAGATGGGGGACCACAAGTTTACCAGCGATAAGGACCTGATGTCCGAAGCGTCGCAGAAGATGGAATTTTGGGGGTTCGACAGCGAAGGCGTTTTTTTGTCTGATTTGTGTGATGAAGAAGTGATCAAATCTATTTCCGACATTGACGCCATTGAGTCTGAGGCGTACGACGAAACCGGAAAGCTGATGGAGATTGCGATGACGCCCGAGCTCGTGGTCGTTGCCTCCCCGGAGAAAGCCCTGATGGGTACTACCTTGCAGGAGCGCCGCACCATTTCTAAGAACTTGCAGCCCCGCCTGCTCAATGACGACACTGCCTCGGTGATCCTCGACCCGGTCGACCCACCCGACTCCGTTATCGGAGACCCCGAGAACACCGTCTCCTCCGACTTGAAAGCCCTGATCACGTCGCTGAAGTACCCGTCCAAACCGAAGAACTTGCTCCCGATCGACGAATACGGCAACTTGCACCTCCCCCCGTCCCCACTGCCGAAGTCCCTCGCTGCGTCGCGATCCGCATCGAAAGCCGGTGGGGCGGGACCACTCGGAGGTACTGACTCTTCTGGCTCCGACAGTGACGCGGTCGACAAAATTTACGCTGGCCTGCAGGAGATGCTTTTCGCGAACGACTTGTTTCCGGTCCGCGCGTGCAAGTACCTCGTCGAGTACGAAGGAACAAAAGATGATATTCCCCACGACAAGATGAGAGGAATCATGCAAAAAGTCGGAAAACTGCATGAGATTCCGGAGAAGCTCTTGCAGGTCCCGAAGGTTAAGACAGGTGGAATTTTTGAGGACGGTCTCAAGTCCCTGCACCTCCCCTCCGACAGCGGGAAAAAGGACGGGCTACAGGTTTTGTTTCTCCAGAACCAGTCGCAGAATCGCACCTGCACCGACGAAGAGTTCAAGTCTTTCCCGAAACTTGCTATCAGCGGTTCCAACTACATCGCGGAGCGTGACGCCATCTGTCAATGGTTGTACAACATCGCCGATGGCAGTTCAATCCGCGATAAAGCAGTGGTTTACTCGAAGGGGTTCTCCGCCATGCAGAGAATCAAAGGCGAAAAGGTTTCTGTGTGGGTCTCGTGCATGCGCATCGCGGACAACTTCAAAACCGAACCAACTTCGCGACGATTTGAAATTGGCTTCGAGATGGCGCTGGAGACCTTCCAGAGCGACCAGTCGAACACCCACGACGGCGAATACATTGGTCTCTTCCGCGTCCTTGTCTCCAACGTCGACGATTATGTGAACAAAATCTTCGCCGAGGACGCTACCAGCTACCTGGAACTTTTGATGCAGTCGCGCATGATGTACCAAGCCCGCATGAAAATCGACAACGAAGCCCTGGCCGGGTACCGCATTGCAAAAGAAGAGCCACGCGCTGTGCAAGACGTTTTTATCCGGCGCTGGCCCAAACTGAACGAAGGGCTCAACCACTGCTACGAACGCTGTGTGCGCAAGCACGAAAAACACCCGAGCCGGTTCATCGTCGCGGTGTACCACGCTGCTTTTGGAGTTTTGACCCTCCTCCGGAAGCACCAAGATACGATCAAGCCGCGCCCGAAGGAGATTGACTCCAAAACTTCTAAGGAGATCGCGCCGCACAATCGCATCAAGAAAAACTACTACATCCCCACAAACGACTACACGGAATCATCTTCCTCTTCTTCCGCGAAGGTAGTTGGTGCGTCTATGAAAAACGCCACTACGGGTGAGGAAGTCCCGGTCTATGACAACGACGACGGATACAGTTCTATGTACGACATCCCGGGAGTCTCTCCCGCGCCGTCCACGACCCCGGCTTTCCGCTTCAGCTGGGACGGAGATGCTGAAGAAGCGGTGGAGGCGAAGTTTGACCTTGCGATCGGTGACAGCAGTGATCTCCCCATCTGCCCGGTGGCGGAGGCAGACCGGTGGGATTTGAACAAGTATTCAACTCCCGAGTGCAAGGAGAAGGGTTGGTATCCCCGGTGGGAGATGCAGCGCGATGGCCAGCATTTTGTCTTCATCATCTATGACAACCGGTCCGACATCCGAAACCGAAAACTCGCGGGACCGGGACCGCTCCCGGGAAACCTCTGTATCCTGGCGCTTTTTGGACAGTGCTTCGCGCACATGCGGTGCGGTTGTGCCCACTGGCAGCTCGAAGACTGGGCAGCAGAGGTTTTGCGCAAGCGCTGCATCGCCGATGGGTTCAAACCGCAAGAGGGCATCGAGCTGATTGCTTTCGCGTTCCACCTCCTTTTGTCGAACTCGAACCGCACATACCACAAGGAGTTCAAGGGCTTGTCGGTTAAGGACTGCTTCAAGATTGGCTCGGAGAAATACTCCATCAAGAACCCGCTGAAAATCGACCCGCGTACGAAAAAAGACGACCACCGGATGGCAGCTGCGCGCATCACCTTGCCTGTGTACTCGAAGTTCATCAACGACTGCGACGGGTTGTCCCAGGAGCAGAAGGACCGTCTCCTCGAGCTGAAGCGCATTTTGCAGCGCATCAAGCCGATGTCCCTTTTCTAGACGACCCCACCGATGAACCACGACAAACCGAGCCAACATTTTTCATTGGTGGGGTGAATCAAGATCCCCGCTTGTGCGATTTTTTCGAGGACAAGCAGTCGATCGAAGACGCATTGGCAGTTGAAGATGAAATGACACATGATGAATCTTTTTGCTCTTCTCAAGAACATTCTCTTTTTTCAGAAATCAGCACTCAGCAGGAGGAGAACGCTTCGCCGGCGGATGTCCCCCCAAGTGAAGGAGTTAGTGACGACCTCGACATCGCGAGCAACTTCAACGCGATCGGCGAGTCGGAAGAAAACTCATCGGCTTCAGGAGACCAGTCTTTTGGACCAATTTCTTTGATTAGCTTCGAGGACGCCGACGGAGTAGTGGTTTCTGTTGAATCTCCACCAACGGGCGGCATCACTGGGCCAATCGCGGTGGAAGCCCCCTCGTCAACAGCCTCCGACTCAAATCGTTTTTCGCAGATAGCAGATAACACCAACGCTAGTGGGACGGAAAATACCGGCCCTGCGGCACAAATGGAAGAGTCGCAGGACCGGGACCGGTATTCTTATCATTCATCTTTTGGTGCGAATGATAATACCGGTCCTGTGAGTCCTTTTGATGATAAAACTGAAGATTTGTTGTCCTCGCCTCCGAAACTTCAACAACAGCACTGCCTCACAAAACCGTCCTGTTCCGACACTCCCCCTGGAGGGATAACCGATCCCGGCACCGGAACTGGCCAGATGCGATCGAATGCCGATTTCAACGAGGCGCGGCTCTTAGGCCCTGCAAGATTCAAGATGGTCCTCCTCGCCCAGCAAGCCGTGCGGGAGTTCGATTGGAGCCATTGGATCACTTCTGGGGAATGGCGAGACGAAGTGTCGAAGCAGGATTTTGGATACCTTATCCGCAACAAAGATACGGACGAATCTTACTTCTGCCCTGACATTTCTGCAGAAAATCGCATTTCCATTATGCGACCAGGGGTGTTCGGTAACCCGTTCCGCATCACAAACGAAACCGAGAGAGAATCTTCGGCAATCAAGTTTGCAGAATCCCTTGCAGAAGAAACCGCTACTGACGCGCTGGACGCTTTTTTTCAGAAGCAGGTCGATCCTGATGCTACTGCTAAGTGCGAACTCGTTTGCGTCTGCGCCCCTGACCTGTGTCGCGGTGTTGTATGGGGAAAGGTGGAACAACTCCTGATCAAAAAACTCCAAGTAGAAACCGCAATAGCAACGTCCCCTACGCCTTCGCGAACTCTTCTTCCAACGGAACAGCCGGGAATGAATGTATCCTCCTCGGACTCCGACGATTCTCCCACGGCAAAAACAACGGAGATCCCCGCTAACGACCACGAGGAGTACGCCCGGTTCTTGCGAGAAGCTACTGCTTTTGAAGAAACGTACGAACAGCGGCAGATTGCGAAGGGCTTCAATTGTACCGGAGTGAAGAAGGTTCGTGAAAAGGTTGATGGTCGCGGAGGTCCTGTGCCACTCCTTTCCTTCCCGCCGCCGTCGCGATGGCGCACTGTCCGTGAGCCGATTCTCGTTGACCACAAGCTTTGAAGAAAGCACTCGCATGTTGTTGTCCGCGTGGGTACCCGCATTGTCATGCCCGACAAGTGCGGCTCAGACCCGTTCAAGTACCTCTACCACGGGACAGACGAGGACGTTATGGACGCAATCGCAGCAATGGCTTCTGTCAGTTTTCTTTCGACTGAAAAATCCGGCTCCGCCCTGAACATAACCCTCTGCCTCCTCAACTTCCAGTTTTTCGAGTGCCAGCACGCGATCCGAGATAAAGACCAATGTGTACCTCCTTGCACCGTGACGAACTTGAACCCTCTGGCCTGTGACCCGAAGCTCATGACGTCGGCGCAACAACTGTACCACGTCACAAGCACAATGGCCTGTGGAAAGGTCGCTCTTGTCTGGGGCGTGTTTGGGTCAGGAAAAAGTCGAACAATCGCCGCGGTCATTTGCGAACTGACACGCAACAAGGTGTGCCGGTGCGTCCACTTTTGCGCGGCACAGAGTCTCGCTCTCGACTCGGTCATTCGGAGACTCCATAGTCTTGACGTCCCGACCGTCCGTTTTTCTTCGCGAGCACACCTCGAAAAGCAGAAAATGTCCAAGAAAAGCATCTTATCCTCCTTCGACGAAATTTGTTCGCTTGTTGGTGCTGCTAGACCGACGAGCGTATTCGCCGAATATTTGAAGGAGAAGAAGAAGCGTGATCGACTTGCCGCGAGGAGAATCTACGACAGAAAACAAGAAAAGCGATTCCTCGAAAGTCGGAAGTGGTGTGTCAAGGTTGTCCTGCGGAACGCAAAAGCAGTGTGCACAACTGTGAACAATTCCCCGAGTGTCGGGGGCGCGGGAGCCGAGATTACAATCGTCGACGAGGCAGGCCAAATTCCGGAACACGAGATGATCCCCGCAGAAGCAGGCGCGCAGCGGATGGCTTTGGTCGGAGATCACAAACAACTTCCGCCTGTGATTGTTTCTTCACGAAAACTCCCACCGCCGAAGGCAGCAGTAGCAGGACAGTCCGAAAATGCGAAACTTCTTCCCCCGACTGTCCCGGGACCAGGCAGCTTTGACGTCACTCCGCTGCGGAAGAGCCTTTTCGAACGTCTGATAACAAATGCAGCCGGAGAAACAACAAACGCCACTGCTTTTCTTGACACACAGTTCCGCTGTCCACCTGTTCTCGCTGCACACCTGAGTGCCGAGTACTACGAGGGGAAGCTGCGAAGCGCCGAAAATGCTCCTGCAGAAGCAAAGTACACTTTTTCGCACCAGTTCGTCGGAGTCGATACAAAACCAGACATTTTTCTAGCGCGACAAGCAACAGACCGGATAAAGCCGTACGTCTCCCCATCAACAGCAGAACGCGTCCGAGAAATGCGAGACTTTCTTGCTTCCAAGGGTGTGCTTCTGTCCGACATTCAATGTATCTCAGTCTACAAAGCCGCCGGCTCTGGGATGATCCCGCTTGTGAAACCTCTCGCCCTCGAGGGGATCGACGCATTCCAGGGAGGAGAAGTCCAAGTTTTGTTTGCGCTGATCCTGACTCCGCCTTCCGGCCCTACCGAGTGGGCGACAGACCCGCGCCGCAATTTGGTTCTGTTGTCGCGCGCTATTAGCGCTGCCTTCGTCTTTTACCCGCGCGTCGTCCAGGATACCGACACGTGCTTGAAGTCGATGGACATCTACATTCGCAACGCCGAGAAGTGTATGCATATTAGCGACACCTCTTCTATCCCCATCACCGTCGAGAAGGTTTCTGCGCCAACAGTGACAACAGTTGCCGACACGAAGGATCCAGCAATTGTCGCCGAGATTCTAAAGGACCTCGACGGGGAAAAGACAGCGGACGACCCAGCTGAACAGGCCACGATGTTTTGCTTGCGCGAGAGTTTTTCCTCAGAACTCCACCGCTTCAATTCCGTCAGCGGCACTGACGACTTAGAAGACTTGATGTTCCTTGACTTCGAAGATCTTGCCCTGGAGGTCAACGACAAGGCAGTCGAGGCAGCTGTTCTTGGACACCACGGAGGGAAAGAATATGCTC
Source organism: Amoebophrya sp. A120 (assembly GCA_905178155.1). Taxonomy (NCBI): domain Eukaryota; class Dinophyceae; order Syndiniales; family Amoebophryaceae; genus Amoebophrya; species Amoebophrya sp. A120. The sequence continues at coordinate 8,744,396 of CAJINV010000004.1, forward strand.
TTGAAGCTCTCCGCGCGGCGGAAGCAGCAGACGACGGCCACTGGCTGGACCCACACCTTTTTGGCAAAATTAAGAAAGGAGAAAACTCGCAGACTTCGAAGCTAGAGCAGAAGAACAAATACGGGAATTTCGAAGTCTCCGCTAGTGAGATTTTTGTAGCGAAAAACGGGTGCAGTTTTTGGGTTGGAAACTTCGCCGCGACCAGTCTCCCTGGGTGGTACGTGGTCACTAACTGCACCTCGAATGTAGAAGACGCCAACAATTGCGACTTCTACCGTCGAGTCCCCCTGGTTTCCGGTGCGGAAAGCCGGAATGTCCGCGCTTCGCGAAAAAATCTGAAGTGGATTCTTCGGCACGCACAAGCAGAGAAGAAGACTTTGCTTCACTGCGTCTGGGGACTTGATCGCTCTCCTGCTCTTTGCCGTGTCGTCGCGTACTTTATCGATGGGCTCGAAACACCTGCTGTCGAGATTTTCCGACTGTTCTCCGATGCCAGACCTCGCGTTAGGTACAGCTTCCGCGAGTACGACAAGTTTTGGCGCGACGCAATCCAAGCGCAACCTTCAACGAGAGTCCGCCTCCTAGACGACAACTGCATGATCGAGTCTCTCCTTGACGGAGCCCGCGCCAACCCGAGCAAAATCATCGACGAGGACGACTTTATCCTTGAAAAATGTGTGCAGGTGACCTCGAAAGCGATCGCTGCGATTGAAGCGAAGCCGCCCCGTTGTCCTCGATCCGCGATTCCACCACGAACATACATGATGAGCTTTCGCCTCGAGTCTTACAACCCCGACTCATTGAACATCTTCCTTTCAGATCCATCGCGAGCATCTGACGCTGCAGAAGTTTTTGTTGCGCTCGCGCCGTCCTGTCTCGGACTCCCAGAAGCAAAACTTTCAACGAAAACGGCGAAGACTGCGCGCGATCTTGTTGCTGAGCGGAATTATGAGCTCACAAACTTCCTCAACGAGCGCGAAGAAGGAAAGCATGGGTGTTCGGTTGCAATCCCCGTCGACTGCCCGCTGAAACCGATCGCGATTCGCCGAGGTCCAAGCAAAGAAGGCCGCATTGCCATCGTGGAGTGCCTCTACTTCAGCGTCATTTTCGAGTACGCGCCAAACCGTGTCAACGACGCAGCGAACGCAGAATATGACAACGCCATCGCAGGATGCCTGCGAGAGCTGTGGAAGAGAACGCAAAAGCCATTTGTTTTGGCAGGCGATAGAAATATCGCGCCAGAAAAGAGAGATATTGCGCCAAGTCCACGGCTTTCTGCAGAGCAGGTCCCTTCCACCCGGCAGACAGACCGTGACGCGTACGACAAGTTGATCAAGGAGTTTTCACTTACCGACGCGTGGAGGTGGTGCAATCCGACCGCTGAAGGGCACTACACCGGGTTCCACCAGCAGGGGAACTGTCTCCGTGACAACGTCGGGGCTCGAGTCGACCTTTTTCTTCTGTCACCAGGGATGATGCCGCTCCTTCAAAACTGCCAGATTGTCACGACCGTCCACAAACGTCTTGGAGATCATCATCCCGTCTACTGCGACTTTTTGTTGGACTTTGGGGACGAAGTCATTCGGTCTGCCGCAGCGAAAAGAGGCATTGCAAAAGCTCTCGCCGCCCCGGCAGTCGACCCAGCAGGAAGGCAAAACTCTTCTCTTTTTGTGGGCTCCGTCGCGCATGACGAGCGGTTTGGAACACTAGACTTCGAAGAACAGCCCGTGGCAGAGGAGGAGGAACAAGAAGAAGGTAAATCTGAGCAGAAGACAGAGTTTGCAGAGGAAGACGAGAAGTACAAGAAAATCGAGGAAAATTTCCTACGCTCGATCGGGGTTCTCAAAGAATCACACGCGTACCAGAAGGCTCTCGCGGTTTTGCGGAAGTGGATTGACGGCCGTCTCGCAGCAGGGTACACAACTTCGCAAGTGTATCAGATGTTGATGATGGACGACGCAACCGCTCCTGCGTACGCACTGGACGACGCGTTTTTGAAATTTCTTCTCAATCTCGGGGCGGTGATGGAACTCGGGGGTAAATACGGAGTCGACAAAACGAAATTCTTGTCGCTGGTCGAGAAAAGTTGTGGAATGATTTTGAAGGGCGGCTGGCTATCCGTCCCGGAGAAGATGGTGAACGACATCAAAAAACTCGCTCGCTTACCACCAACGCCGCGCCTGATGAGACGGCTCCTGGGGAAATTAGCTTTCTGTCCAAACACCCTTGGGCTTGAGTACTCTCGCCAGGTCCCGATCCTGATCGACCTTTCTCGGAAAACCCTGCAGGAATACATCCGAAAACTCCAAGAACCAGCAGCAATTCACGCCATGGAAGTAATTATTTCTTCTTCTTCTGTCACGCCGCTTTGCCCAATTGATTGGGATCTCGTCGATAGCGGGAAGTGGGTCGTCATTGGAATGCCTGATGCTCATTGTGTCGGGTGGGGAGGCGTCCAGTTTAGCATCGACCTCGACATATGGCTAAGCGACGACTGTTCCGATGTGCGTGCTGCGATCCGAATCCACGCAATCAAAAGCACCCCGCTCCCACCGCGACTGCGAAACCGGTGTAGCGCCGAACATGAATGCTACGCGACTCTCGGGCACTATCAGTACATTGACTACTTGATGTCGGGGCGAAACCGGTTTTGGTGCAACGACAACACAAATATCGCCACGATCGAGGATGAGATGCACCGCTGTACGGTAAAAAGTTTCAACTCTGCGATCGGGTATTTGAAAAGATTTTTTGACCAGCCGGGTCCCACGCGTCTCATCCTCCCCGAGATGTTGATGGCGTGGGGAGATGTTGCTGGCCGTCTCCACCGAAACTGCGTTGTCGCGGCGTCTCTTGTGCAAGAGACTTTGTCTCAACCGAAGCAGGCACTGAAGATCCTGTTTCCGCACGTAGACTTCGAAAAACGAGGCGAAAGCAAACGAATGAACATTATCACGGAAGAGGAGGTGAAGGATTTCGCAGCAGCAGCAGAAGAAGAAATGCATTCCTCCTCTTTCCGCGCGTGCTCCCTCGTTGGAGTCGACCCTAGTGTTGAGGAACATGATGTCAATGCGTTCAATTTCTCGGTCGTCGATCTTGTCGAAGAATTTCCGACACCGGAGACACTTGATGGGTTTACGTACGACGACCCCTTTTTGCACCGCGCCCCTGTCTCTCGGTCCTTCAGCTCAGCAGAAGTGATGGAGGTAGAAGCTGCGCCGGCATTGACCGATGATGAAGACCCTGACCCAGTCCTGGAGCCGGTCGCGCAATATGTGATTTCAAACCCAGAGCAGTGCTCTACGCTCTCGGTAGACTTGATTTCTACCGCAGATTCGTCCGCCACGATCTGCTGCCACGAGCTCTACCTCGACACGGACGACCACGCTCTTGCGCGGTCAGGACATCTATTCGTGAAAAGATTCAGCACCGACGAAAACGCCGTCGACTTTGCTCTCGTAATCGGCAGTGTTTGGGACGGGGCCAACCCTGACGCTGTGTACGGCGACGACGCATTTACAATTGTTTGCAGCGAGCTCAAGCTGAAGATGAGTGGCGAAGAACTGCGGAAAAAGTGCGACGGAGTCCTGCAACACCGAGTCTGTGCCGACGAGTATCCCTTGATGACTGTCTCGGAAGTTGACATGAAACAGGTCTCGTTGGGGTTCCGCGCACAACAAATTGTCGACTTTTCCTACTGTGTCGACCTCCTTTCCTTCACTCCTGTTGCTGGGTTCAAGGGTTTCGACCTGACAACAATGATGAAAACGACCCGAATTTTGCGTGTGAGGCAAGAATCCGCGGGGGTGTGTAGCGTTTCGGATTTGGAGCTCGCTTGGCGCATTCGCGAAGACAAGATCGAGCGCGACGACACGTGGACCCCGATCCTCGCGGTCACAGCACCTGCAGTGCGAAAAGCATGGCTTAACGCCGTCTACGACTTCAACGTGCTTTCTAGTTTCCGTGTGGGTGGAAAACGGCATGGAGATGCTGAGAGCGATAGTGAAGAAGGTAGTCGCAAGAAGCGGAAGCCGGCTGGAAAATTGTTTGACCCTCCGCGAGATCGGCCCACGGCAAAAACAGATGAGGACCTCCCCACGGCAAAAACAGAACAGAACCCTGTCCAAGACCCTGCTTCATCTTCGCGCGACTCGCCCCCAGATGAAGGTCCCCCACCTACAGAAGAACGTGAAGCAGGTCCGATTTGTTATGACATTGGAGATGACTCTGATGACGACATCCCTGTCTTCGAACAAATCAAGAACCGAAAGCGAGAAATCACGCATAACGACGTCCAGAACATGTACCGCGAGCTTTTGCAGGAGTCTGATTTTCTTGGGCTGCCGACGATTTTGCGAGAAGTAGGCGTCGACAAGAAACGAGCGAAGGGGCCCATCCCTCTGACGGACGCCGAAGTTTTGAAGATCCATCAGCTCGACGACCACCGGCCTGCGAAAAGTCTATCCTACGGTCTTCGTGTCGCGGGGTATCAAGTATCGGAAGAACAGGCACAACGATCAATTTTGAAATGCTGGCGCGGTGGGCCGCTTTTCAACAAGTTTTTCCCGAAGAAGAAAGCCTCGCTGCGAATTCCGAGTCCGAATGAGTGGAGCACCGACCTCTTCTGGCTCCCGTGGTCAAACGGTCGGCTGAACCTCCGCGACAAATTGTTTGAGATCACGGACGAACCTTTCTCGGCGGAAGAGTGGAAAAATGTTGCCCGCTGCGACATCTACAGCATCATTGGAAACTCGCGGTGGGACACGCGCACTACCCCGATCGAAGATGGCACGCTGACACTCAACTTCATGCAGTTCGAGAAGCAGATAAAGTGCAAGCCGACCATCATCCTTGTTAGCGATTCCTTCGCGCGAGGGTCAGCAGTTTTGAACTACGGCGCTATCCGCACCGACGTCCCAATGGTCCCCTACCACAGCCAAGACGCGGCTACATCTATCAACGGTCCGCAGCAGTTTACGTTCCGTGTTCTCTGGTACGACAACCACGAGCTGGCAGTAGAACTAAAACTCACCCGGCGTGAGAAGTGCATGATGATCGATGTCCGAATGAACTGCATCCCAGCGGGGAATATCAACATCAACTACCTTCTGCCTGGGCGAGACACAGAATTTATGATGCAGCGCGCCCTTATCGGCTTGGCGGACATGTACGTGGCCCGCGCTCTCCTTCAACCGCGAGTCCAGAGAATGCTCCACATGCGGATCAACGATCGGCACGGACTGACGATGCCGCCGCACTGCGATACATCTTGCAACAGAGAGGAGATGGCGTGCTTCAAACACACAAAACACGGAATGGCGGAGGCGCTGCTAGAAGCGCAGAAGAGGACTACGATTACCTCCGCTGGTGGTCGTCCTCTGACCGTGCAGGGTGAACAGTGCAAATTTGAAAAAGCAAGACCTGCGTCCCTTCCGATTGTGTTCTTCGCTATTTACCCGCGGCACAAAGCGGTGAAGTTGGAGATTTGCCACGGTGACTGGTCCAGTTATGCAGTCAACCCGCTGCAGAGCGACCCGATCGAGGGTCCTGCTCCTGCAGAACAACTTGTCGCCAAGATCGGATCACCGCGCCCTGCAGGATTCTTCCGCGTCCGCGACTCAAACGGATCTGCAATTGCCTTCGAAGCTCGGCGAGGGCGCGAACCGCTCATGCACAAAATCGGACTGCACAAGCTAGAAGACGGAGTTCTTTGCTTCACTCGCGGGAACTACGTGCCTGGCACTCCACGACACCTGTACGGGTATAAAATCCCCGGAGGAGTAACAATAAATGGAGTAAACCGAGCCGCGCTCTACTGGCAGTGGCATGTTGAAGATCGCGCACTCCCTGAGGGTCAGTTCCGCACTGTCGCTCGCCTTTGGATGCGACGCCGAGTAGAAGAAGACGGAGAACTTGAAACCTGGGCGGGGAGTGGCACCTTCAACCTCCTTGCGCCTGCAGTAACAGAACAATCTGTCGCGGAAGAATTTCTTACTGCAGAAACTGGGATCATCGACGAGACAAGCCTGCCTGACAACCAGAACTACACGAATGCGCTTGCAGCTGTTTCTTTGCATGAAGCGACCTGCATGTGCCGCAATATTGCTGAGCCACTCCGCGCACGTGCGGTCCAGCGATGTCCTAGCGGGTTTCTTGTCCCTCTGAGCGACAACAGACGCGTGACTATTTCGGACGACTCTCTCCGCGCATGGACAAGTCATTCTGAGTTCCGAGAAGCAGCGTGTCGCGCGATCTTCGACAGCGCCCCTGTTGCTGACTCATTTGTTTCAACGGAAGGAGTTTTCTTCGAAGCAACAACAACTACGAATAAATTTGACGCAGGAACGGAGTGGAAAACTGAAAAAACATCAGCCCTCGAGGACGTCGCCCTTGCTTGCGCCCAGTTTTACACGGGCGAGCAGTGGAGTGAAGAGTTCGCGACTGCAACTTTCAACTCATGCCGGTACGCGCCGGACGACGGCGAAACCTCAATCAACATGGCGGCTCCGGTCATCGTCGAAACCTCGCTCGATGATTTTGTTCTCCCCGAAGCTGCTTTCCTGCGCGCTGCACCTGCGGAAGAGGGAAATTCGTCCTTGGCACCTGCCGCGGTGCCAGTAGTAGCAAAACAAAAACAGGCTGTCGGACAGTTTTCCAAGAGAGCAACTGAGTCTAAATATGTCGTCATCAAGGCGTGTTTAGATGGGCGCATCAGAAGTGCTGTGTCTCTCGACAAGTTTGAACAAGACGCGTTTTACATCGGGAAGGACGCCACCGGCCCAGCGTTCTACATGCGAGATAGGGTCTCGTTTTTTCTCGCGAAGCACAACGCGCCCCCAACACCGAAAGAGGGAGCAACCCTTGAGCAGATCCTCATCTACATCATTTGCCCCGAGACAGCCTGGAGTGCAATGAATTGTCGACAGTGGTTGTGCGTGTGGTCCAACTTTTGACATCAACGGCGCGATCAACCATTTCCGCGACATCGCTGACAACACAACAGACGAGAACAAGAAGAATTGGGCACAGTCGCTAGCAGATAAACTTCGTTCTTGCAAGAACGTCTTTGACAAGGCCCGCCTGAGCCTTTGCGATGGTGCTGTTACCGAACGGCTGGCGATCACCCTCGGAGACGAAGCAGTCGAGATTCTTCTTTCGCACTACGAAGGTCCCCACTGCGTCTCCGGGTTCACCGGCGGGTCCCGCGACTTGAGCCCCACCGTGTTGCAATTCAAGGTGTACTTGTGCGACCGGCGCACTGGTCGACTCCATCTAACCCCATGTGTCAACAACTATGTGACGCGGCCGTGGTGTCGGAGTGCCCCCACCTGGGAAACTCTGGGCGTTGCCTTCGGAAGCTGTGATCTAGCCCGTTTCAACTTCCGACTTTCGAAAGAAGAGCCAGAGGTTATTTTTGATCTCCCCGACGGTGTCACGGTTCACGTCGCAAACCTTGTCAAGTTCCCAGACGCACCATTGTCGCCGGTAACAGAATCAGCAGCACAAGAAGCCCGAGTGCTCAGCATCACAAAGCCATCGAAGGAAGAAATTGAAGCGCTCCGCGGAGAAGAGGCAGACAAAACAATAACTCTCCGTGCGGGGCAACAAGCAACAGCGGTGGTCGATATTCCTGTTCTTGCTGGAACAAAAATCAAAACTTCGCTCACGACCCCGACAGATGCAGAGCGGCTTCTCCTCGTCCACAATGGCCATGTCGTGCCTCTGATTATGGCTGCACCTCCGTCGCACCAAGTTACATTACGAGTGGAAGCAATCAAGCAGAAGGCGCGCATCAAAAACGGAGTCATCGGAATTACTATCACTCCGTTCCACGGAAACTCATCGCACAACTGTAAGGTCCAGTTAGGGGAACTCGCGGAAGAAGTTGGTCTTGATGCTGCAATGAACCTCCTCACCGGTGAGCCGCGTGATTTGGGTCCCGGTTTAGAGCAGGCAGGAAGTGGCCAGCTCAACGCAGCGGGCGCTGTCTCGAATATTCCAGAACTCACCCCTGCCTACATGGAAGAATGTCGGAAAGAACACGCGAAATTTATCGAGACAAAGAAGAACAGCAGCGAAGGGCCCGACAAGTTTCTTTTCCACGTGTGGCGACAGTATCTCAGTACCGCAGACTGCGAGGCTTTGTATACTTCTTGCGCTCGAGAAGGTCGCGACATCGAGAAAACAATTAAGCTGTGCGAGGCGTTCCTCTTCATCGCCGCTGTCGAGTTCGGGCACAAAACGCAGATGACGGAGGGGCACACGATACCGATCTTCAGATTCCCTGGTTGCGGGTCGGAGCTTATAAATCATAGCAAGACCCCACCGGAACAACCCAAGCGTTTCCGAAACCCGCCGGATTTGGATGAAATAATGCGGATGCTGAGCGACCAGGATGTGATGAGTGACATCGTCGAAGCCTTGTCTGCTACGAAACACGGGTCGGCCAAGTTCGTGAGCATGACCATGTGGGCCCAGCGGTCTAACCGTTTCCTCGGGCGGTGGGTTTCGATCCTGAAGGGGCCAAACATCATGAAGCAAGAAACATACTGCTTCTCGATCATCCCCTCCCAGATCGTCGACGGTCTCCGGCACCATCTGACAATCGGTTACATCGCGGTGGACATAAAGAGAGCACTTCAAGGAGTCCGCGTTTTTACCGAGCTGGGACTTTGGTTGGCGATGACAATAGGAGACACTGTTTTTATACCCAAGAGGGCCAGTCTCGGTTTTACCAGCTGGCCGGGTATTTTTGGACAAATCGTCAACCCGATTTTCCAGGGACTCCGAGCTGGTCCAGAAGCAGCAGCAGCCTTCTTCTTGGAGCTCGTCGACCCGCTTCTAGAACTACACGCAGAAATGGAGAAAGTCGGATTGGCAGACGCGTGCCGGTCGTGTTCACACTCATACCGTGCGTCAATTACAGAAGAGAAGAAACAGCTGCACGCCTCCCAGCGGAGTGGGAGAGAACAAGAGTAGATCATAGAAATTCATAGCGAACCAATACAAATCGCCTCAACTTTTTGATACACGAGAAATCAGCCTCTTTTTCCTTGCGCCGTTCCTATCACAGACCGAAGATCCGCGCCACAATTTTGCTTTGATCTATACAATTTTGCTTTCGTGCACTCGCGTGCTTCAATCCCAATGCAATCATAGTCTTTTCAAAATAGGTAGCACTAAGTGCGAAAAGTAGAAGATATCGAACCGACACAAAAAAAAAAAAGGGAGAAAGAAAAGGATGCCGTACTTCGTCTTCGCGGGCACAACTATTCTATCTGACCGTGACGCAAGTCCTCGCGCGTTACATACAATTCAGAATACTGCCTCAGAGACAATCTATTGGAGGGGTAGCGGCTCGCTCACGGCAGCGCGGTTACGCGAAAACGATCTCCAGTACGCACCTCCTAGTAGCGAAAGTAGTTCTAGTTCTAGTAGCGAAAACAGTTCTAGCACTAGCAGTAAAAGCAGTAGTAACGAAAGTAGTTCAAGCAGCACAAGTTCACACCGCGCTCCAATCGCTAATCGAAGAAGGAGGAAATCACCAATGAGCGGACAGTTGCCGTGTAGTTCTATGCACCCAGGCGGTTTTGCTCCTATTTGATTTCCTTTTCCGTTTTTACGAAAAGGAAAGATTAAGGAAGAAAAAAAAAAAAACAAACTACGAAAAAAAAAAAAGAACGACGCTTTTCTCTGACTTTACAATAAATAAACTTCATCCGTTTACTTTCCCTTACCTCATTTTACTACTAAGTTCTCTCCCGCTCCGGCCGCTTCCGTCCGCTCACCATGTCGAAGCAGATTGACGAAAAAACCGGAGAACCGTTACTCCGCGGCGGCACTCCGGCCTTGCATTGGTCCGGCGCCAGTAAGAAAAAGGGAGGAAATAAAACCACGGTGAAAGAAGAGCCTTCTCCGACCAAAACTACCGGATCCGCTGGAAATAAGGGGAACAAGTCTTCCGCTTCCGGTGCGAACAAATCCGCCGCTTCCGGCGCGAACAAGCCCGCTTCCGGCGCGAACAAAGCCGCTGCTTCTGGCGCGAACCAGACGCCCGATTCCGGTAAGAACAAACAGGCGAAATCCGAGGACGAGTTAGTGTTGCAGAAATCGAAAAAGCGCCGGAACAGCCGCGGCCAATTCTGCTCCGACCCCGCGAAGCGCATCAAGGAAGAAATTACGGACAAGCAGCTGGATGAAGAATTGGAATACGATGTCGCCCGCGCGGACGAGATCCGCGCCGCCGCTACTCCGCCGATGGTGGGAAGTGAAGGAAAGAAGGGATACCGCACCAAGTCGGGACCGGTCGTGAAGGAAAAGCAGGCGCAGGCTTCGGTGGGGAAAGAAGGATTGCCGGAAAAATATGTGCATATTCCGTCGAGTGCCGAGCTGTTCGTCAAAGACCAGTGCGAAAAGCTGAAAAAGAACCATCAGGAGTTGTTCGACACGCACAAGGAGCTGCTCGCCGACTACACCAAAACCCACAAGAAGGCGGTCGAGAACAAGGAAAAATCCGAGGCGATGAAGTTTGAAAAGCAAGGACTCGCGGCGGACTACCACAAGCTGCACGAGGAAAACATGTCCATGAAGAGCGCCCGGAAGATGGGCGAGCTGCAGGCGGAACTTCGTCTGTGTCGTAAAGAGTTGGAAGAATCTCGCCAGGCCCGGCATGGTGACAGGGTGATCACCCGTCGCCGTTTGCGAGATCGCTACTCCCACAGCTCCGCGGCCGATACCCACTCCTCCGAGCTCATCGGAGATGACTCCGATTCTGGGTCGAATTTTACCGCCGGCATCGACGCTGCGCGCAACAAGGGGAAGAAAGGAGGAAAGTACGACGGTGGAAAGAAAGGGAAATTTTTTGGTGGTGATTTTGTCGACGGCGGCTGGATGAACGGAAAATACGGTGATGCCGGAAAGAAAGACGGGATGAAGGGAAAGGACGGCGACGGCAAGAAGGGCGGTCCCATCGGTCCGGCGGACCGCAACCGCGATGATGACTCCTCCGACTCCGTCTTCGGCCCCACCCGTCGCTTCACCAAGGGCGGAAAGAAGGATAAGAATGGTGGAAAGGCGGGCGAATACAAGGGTGAAAAGAAATAAGTGTGTGACCGGGTAGCAGTGGTCTTGCGACTACTGGAGTCATAGCATTATTTTCGTAAGAAAAGTCTGGCATTTATGCAAAAGCACTAGCCCTTGCGCAATACAAATTGTTTTTCTCTGGAAATATTTTTTTCTGTGAAAAAAATATATCACCGCATCGCTCTATAGGCAGCAATCTTTGTGCCACTTCGAAGTAATCCGCAGTATCATGAGCTTTTGGGTGAAGATTTGTAATAAATTCATCCGACGCGATTCCAATAGGGTGCTGGTGTACTACGACGCAGAAATAATTCAGCGACAGAGCCTATAGATGTAGCGGCGGTAATGAAGGGGAAAGAAGGGAAAATCATCCCAACTACTTAGATCTTTTATTTTTTATGAGAGCCTCCTACTCGACAGCTGTTCAAGAAGCCTAGATTAGCAACCACCCGCGCCACAACTTTTGATCTACCGAAGTTTATAGTTGAAAGATCGTCACTTCGAAATGATACTGCCTGAGCGACAAGATCGCGCATTTTCTTTATTTCAAGAACGAAAATAACAACTGCTTTTACTTTTCGACCTTCGCCTCAACAGAACTTCCTCTTCACTCTTAAGCCCAATTTTGTTTTATGGAATTGTAATTTTTCTCTATCAGGATCGACAACAAGTGCGTCTTTTTTATGTGGTCTTCATCTTCTTATCCTGCACTAAAAAAAACCCTCGTAACCACAGCGAACACCAAATACAAAAAAAAATAATATATAGGGCTAGCAGAAAGACATGAAAAATATATCAACAAACCACGTAAAAAGAACGCACAGCAGCCCGCGTTCATTCAAATACAAAAAAATAAGAAAGTCCTCAAATACAAAAACAGAAGAAAATATAAAAACCAAAAACATTTCCTTATTCCGAAAGATATGAAAAAAATATAAAACAGCTTAAGGAGGAAAAAGTGACCTTCTCCCATTTCTAACGAGCAGTAAGACTAAGTAAGAATACGCCTTCTCTCTCAGCCATCTCACGACGCCAGCCGGCGCGTTACTTTGTGAAGTAGTGTGTCGTCGTGAGATGCTGAGAGGAGAAGAGGGCAAGCGAGGAATTTGGTGCGTGAGCTTTTTGAAATTTGGAGCGCTTGGCACGAGAGTGTTTGGCTTGAAAGAATCGCACGGGAAACAACTCTCAGGAACAAATCAACTTTTGAGCCAAAGCCTGTAGCTGCACTGCTTGTTTTTTTGGGGAACGTGAAAAAATCTACCTGCGCAGGGCCTCCTTGTGCGTTTCTGCATGAAAATCTGCTTACTAGTACCGCTGTGGTGTTCCGACTTCGATATCTGCATTTTGAGTACACACCTTTACTATTCTAAGATCGGTCGACCATGCCTTCTAGTCCCGCGCGCGTCGCGTCCGTCAGCGATCATTTCTGCTACGAAAATATCTGTCATTCTAGTTACGGCCCTTCTCTTTACGAAATTTGCACCGATCTCGACGACCGCACTGATTTTCTCTGGGATCGCACTTACAAGATAGGAACAGAACAACAGGACCTGTTAGCCCGCGTTACCCGCCTTGAGAAAGAAGTATCAGACTTGAAGCACGCCACGCCCGTAATCTCGGTTGCAAAAGTTTTACAGCGTCTGTCTTCCCGCGTTCTGCCACGCAAATGAATCAGATTCTAAGTACAAACACGACGAGAATCTAGCACAAGCCTAGGGGTTCTACTTTTTTTTCTACTTAGCAAATCCGCCTGTCACGATGAGGAGCGCGCGAGAGAAGCGAGTAGCTGTTCCTGCCGCAGCGCCATTCTTCTTCATCTTGATTTGTTACACTTTGGCGCCTGCTTTTGTGTCCATTGTTTCCGGAATCTGCTTCCGTGCAAAGACGAAAAATCAAAGCACACACACGGGGATCCTACTAGAGCTGAACCTAGAACCAGAAGCGTCGGGTCGTCGTGTCTTCCTATTCTCGAGCTCGCGACGCCCTATCTTAGATCCGTACTCTGTTAGAGGCGACGACGAAGGGGCTACAGGCATATTTTACTTTAACGGTCAAACATGTAGCCAAAATTCAATGCGCAACGCATGAAATTCGCATATGCATCACCGTTATGCATTTTTTTTGATTTATTCTCTACACAGACTCTTCCCATACTGTTTTTTCTGGTATTTTTTAAGATTGTCAAAATTTTGAAAAATTTCAGATTGATGAAAAATGCTGAAACGTCACACAAAAAGTGTAGAGTTGCCATGCTTTTGCATACTGAATTTAATTCTTGTTCATTTCCCATTGATCCAATTTGTTTTGCATTTTTATTTTTTGACTATTTTAGACCTTCCAAAAAATTGAAAATTTTGCAGAGTGATTTTACTTGAGAAATAATGAATAAAAAAGACCAGAAAAAAGACACTATTATGCAAAAATTCCTTTTGTTTTAATGTACGTGACTAAAGTAATGCTATTATAGTGTGTTATTGAGCAACTTCAAGAATTTTACAAAATTTCAAAATTTTCGAAAATTGAGAGCACTTGGAGGCGTTTGCGTTAGTCATTATATACCCAGACATCGGCTCTGCAGCCATCCTCTTACTTATACAAAGACAACAGTGCTGGAATTTCCATCTGTTTGCAAAATTATGAAAAAAAAAGTAGAAAAATGCTCCACCCTGTGGCCAGCCCCCTCCCCCCTCCACCCCACCCCACCCATAATCGGACCCACAATGGAATAAGGATCCTGTCCCCCATCAACCATAGTCAGCGAGGCCCCCAACTGCATTGCCTGACACGCAGAAAGAGCTACACCCCGCCCCGCGCGTGCATTGCTCCCACCGGCGCTACCCGACGCCGCCCCCTGCTCCGGCTGCCCGCCGCGGCGGGGTTCGACGCGTCGCAGCGCTCCGCGCGCGCCCTTGCCAACGCTCCACGCACTTCCCGACGCTCTGCCGCGGCGGTGTTCGACGCCCCGCCGCGGCGCCGCTCGGATTCCCGGTCATACGCGTGGCGACGCTGCTGGCAGGCGCGGGCCGACGCTTCCTGCAGGCGCGGACTGAGTCCGCGCCGCGGCGTCTTTCGACGCTCCGTCCCTGCGCACCCCGGCGCTTCTGGCTGGCACGCGCAGACGCTCCGGCGCAACGGCGTTCGGCGCTCCGCCGCGGTGCTGTTTGGCGCGCCTCGCAGCGCCGCCGCGAGTTCCGCGCTGGCGCCGCTGCACGCTCCGCCGCAGCGCTGCTTGGCACTCCGTTGCGGCGCCACTTGGCGCTCGTCGTCCTAGCGGGCGCGGCTCCACCGCCCTTTCCAGTCCGGAATGGCTCGTCGTCTCCTTTGATTGGGCTGGGGCCTATCGAGGCGCGCCGGTTTGCGTGCGGAGGTCCAACGCCATTCGTTTTATATTTCGGTCGGTTGAGGAGGGGAAGGACTTCTGCCCCCCCCGTGAGCCTGAGCGCAGCAAGACGTGGAGCTTTGGTGGACTTCGTTCGCGTTGCGGTTTGGTAGCCCATCTTTCTTTCGTCAGCATCGGTGCTATATGCAGATCATGCTTGAATAAGGTGGTCGCAATGCGAGAAGACTCATGCGGACTAATTGCTGTTGCGACATGTATCTACATAGCATGCTGCCTTCTACTAGTAGCTCATTCGCCAGCACGTCTCAATCATTTTGTTTGGGCTGCCAGTGTTGCACGGGGTAAGCCAGTACATTCAGAATATTGGGGCAGACAAAGTAGAGCCCAAATAGTTACGGCACCTTCATCAACACTCTGCACCGGCGCGATTTTCATCACGGCGTGGTTCTCTAGCAATAACTGGTCGCAACGACTTTGTGCGTGCGGATTCTTCTTGTGCAGCAGCTTCGCCGGCAATACGGCATGCTGTTTGCGCCACCAGTGCGGAAAATGTTGGGGGCACATTATGCGTCGAGCGAACTTCCACCAGTCGAGGTTTACAATGTATTACGAGCAGGGTACTAGTTCTGCCACAGCAAGAACGACACACCTCTAGGCTGAGAAATCAAACAGCGAAAAGAATCTCGGGGCCGGAAGCCGAATGAAAGTGCCGAGGGTGTTCATCTCATGAGCGTATTTTGCGACGTTTTTCTTTTTACCTGAACCGCGGCGACAGAAGTGAGGAAGAATCATTCCAACCATGAACAAGAGAGGTCAGCGCCTTTTTAGTCCGCATAAGTACCACGAGGAGCATTTTCATACAGTACATTGGAGCGGGCCCGACTCTCAGAACTGTGCGAATATTAAAACGTCTCCGAAATGGGTTTTCTTGGCGGGGGAAATATTAATCATAGCCTGCAATTAGAAAGAACAGTTGAGACATTTGTGAATCGGTTTAATACAGACTGCTGCTCCCTTACAAGAAAAGATGTGACCACGACCCTCGTGACAACATCAGGGGCTGTTTCTTTTTGCACCTCGTCCGCACGAGGGCCGGCCACCCTGGGTGGAGATCGTGCGCCCACGACTGCGAGGCTGAAGTTCTGCCGCGAGGAGCCGGGCGAAAACCGACGTCCAGAAGACATCGCCGCACAGCCCCGCACGAAGGGCAAATGTAGGACTACAGCAGTATTCTAGGCGGTTGAGGCAGACCCAGACAACGTAGTGCTCGTCCTGCTGTGCTACTACTGACTACAAAAAAATGGGCGGGTCGCTGGCTTCCTACGCCTGCCCCAAGCGGTCCGACCGGGGGCCGACCACGGGGTATATCGATGGCTGCTTTGACATCATGCACAGCGGCCACTACAACGCGATTCGGCAAGCGAAGCAGCTCTGCGACAGGTTGGTCGTCGGGGTGCACTCCGATCCCGAGATCGCGAAGAATAAGGGGCCGCCGGTAATGAATCAGCAGGAACGGGTATGATCCACGGTGTGAAAATATGCTCATAGCACCGCCTTCGTGCAGTAAGAAGTATCGAGTACTACTTGTTCGGTTCTTGCCAAAGGATAAGATTTTCGATTTTGTATCGCACATTTTTTTCTACCGCTGAAAAAAGAATACATGTTAAAAATTATCCAACCTTCGCTATCAAGACTCGGCGGTGCGTTGGAGGCTTTCTTCGCATAGGATAAGTCTACGGCCTTCTGGAGCATATCAAGTGGATAGACAAAATTGTTTACGACGTGCCGTATTCTCCTGGCATCGAGCTCCTGGACCGCGCGGGGGCGGACTTCTGCGTTCACGGTAAAATTTGTTTCTGTGAAGATGTTCGTTTTCTTTAAGAAAACGAACACGAGAAGAAGAAGTTGCACTAATAGTGCAACTTCTTGTGAAGGTGCAGAAACTTGCAACTTGGATTTCGGACGAGGTTGTCAAGCATGAAACTGTTTCAAGAATAACGAAAACGCAGGGGACGATATGCCTGTCAATTCGGAAGGGGTCGGTGCGTACGATGCGATCCGCGACGCCGGGATATCCAGAGCTACTCGACAACTTCCTCCCTTTATTTGCCATGCCGGAGCAGCTGTAAAACCGTAGCTGGTGATGCGAGAACTCTTGCATGGAAAATTCATGTTCTGAAATGTGCAACAACCAAGGGCCGCATCAAGCTGTCTTCAGCACGATAAATGCGGAAGTGAGGGTAGTTTTGTTCAACGTGATACCAGAGACTGAAAATAGTGAAGCGAACCGAGGGCGTGTCCACCACGGATTTCATTGGGAGGCTGCTTTCGCTTTCCAAGTAAGAAATTTATTTTGAAAGCAGTTTGTCTTTGTCATGCTGAACAGATGTAGCACATGTTCTACTTTTACCGCGGCCCATGATGCGTGGGTAATATGTTTCCAAGCTAGGATGTTAGGTGGAGATGAATTTTTGTTGCTCGTCAAGTTATTGTCATCGGTATTTGCAATACCAATTTTTTTCTCACCAGGTCGCACCACGAGCGCAGTAGCCCGATCGCACCGCAGACCCCGCCAGAGAGGAGAACGCTGTCGCAGCAGGGCGTGATATCCTGATGGGAAATCCTCGCACAAGTTGTGATGCGCCAGAACATGAACGTGTAATGCGGCAGAACGAACATGCGAGACATTATTACACTTCCCCTTTAGCCTGCAACTACTGTACGCTTTTTCAAAGTCCCTTCCGACGCATTACAACGAGATGGTGAAGATTTTGCCCTTGCATACTTGAAGCTGCTTGCCTCGACAAGAAGAATATCGGAGTTTTCCCGGCCTCACAAAAGCCCCTCGCCGACGGACACTGTGGTAAGTAAGTATGTTAAAGGTTTTATTTGTCATTCGGTAAGACCATGCCTCTAGAAGTACTTTGTCATGTCAAATCATACACGGTAGAAACACAAGAATACTCCGAGGTCTACTGTGACGGCGCGTTCGACATGTTCCACCTCGGCCATGCCACGACGCTGAAAAAGGCGAAGGAACTCGGCAGCTTCCTGATAGTCGGGGTTTACGACGACGACACAGTGAATGAGATCAAGGGCGCAAACTACCCCATCGCGACTTTGCAGGAGCGGGTGCTCTGCGTGTGCAGCTGCAAGTGGGTCGACGAGGTACTTGTACTTCTAGAGAATTTTGCTTCAGCAGGAGCAGCTTCGCTACTTTGCGTTTGCGAGGACGTGTAAGGTGCAATAAAGATAAACCCCTTGTAGTTCTTCATCTTTTGAAAGAACCTGTTATCCACGATGAAACATCTTCAACACCAACGCGCAAAAAAACATTACAAAAAGGTTATTATCGGCGCTCCCCTCGCCGTATGAACTGCAGAAGTATCGTACTCGTATAAATGCATTACAAATTTTCTCAGCATGAGAAAATCTGTAATGCGGATTTACCTTGAGAAAAAGATTTGTAATGCATGAGTGCAATACGAGTGCGATTCTACACAGGATACGCCGTGACCAGTGACATGATCCACACGCTGAACATCAATCTGGTGGTCAACGGAAGCCACATATCAGATGCAAAAATGTCTGGGTCTGGAAGAGTGCAACGTGTGATGCTGCATTTGGATGCTGGAAAAAATCTGTATTGCATGAGCAGCAAGAGGAGTCAACTATGGCTACGCGGACAGGGCATTTGTCATGCGGGATGCGCATCAAGAAGCGCTCAAAAACTCTGTGATGCTAGGGGATGCACCACAGACATCATGGATCATGGAAATGGTGCATGACAACCCAGACATATTTGCATTTGATACCACACGAGCACGCACTACTTCCGCGAGGCCGGGTTCGGTACCGACGTTCTGTCACTCGAAAACACGGACATGGACCCCTACCGGGTACCGAAGCGGCTGGGGCTCATGCGCATATCAAATGCAAATATGTCTGGGTCTGGAAACTTGTAAAAATGCTGCGTTGGCAATAGTGAGCGCTCGGTAATGCACAGCCAAGCATGAGAAATTTCTTTGCGTTGCGTTTTTCGCATGAATTTGCATGACAGGCAAAAGGGTCTCTTCTTGGACACGCATCACAAACTTTTTGGTCATGCCAGACAAGCATGACAGGTCTCGCAATCTTCCAGACCCAGACATTTTTGCATTTGATAGCGCACCGTGAAGAGCGACTACCCGGAGCTGAACACCAGCGTGATTGCCAAACGCGTAGCGGAGAACCGGCTGGCCTACATCAACCGCAATAACGATCGGGAAAAGCGGGAAATCGACTACTATAAGGACAAGCAAAAGTCTATGAACTGCAAATATGTCTGGGTCTGGAAACTTGTGATGCTACTTTCTGAAGGCTCGGCGCACTGCGTTACGCAGCCACGCATGACAAGTTTCTGAGCTCCTATGTGTTTCGCTTCTCGGGTGACAAACTGCGTTTTTGCATGACAGGGAAGGAGCTGCTTTGCCGCTCATGCATGACAGATTCAAGAGTCATGTGAGACAAGCATGACAAACTTGCATTCTTCCAGACCCAGACATATTTGCACTTGATAAAGTCCAAGGAGTTTCGGGCGGAGAATTGAGATTCGAGGATGCCAAGGTTCAAACTGATGGATCATCTGTGATTTCTTTGATATGGGTCGTCGTAACTGTAGTTTTTGATACTACGCAGATATTAAAGAGCTGCTGCAGAGCAGTTTGCTGCAAGTGAGGAAAGATTATAAGTACACATTAGCTTGATAGTACGCGCGTGTCGAAGGCCAAAGCGTCCGACCATGCGCTGCAGGATACAAACGTGAAAATAAGTAGCGGGATAGAAGGCGAGTAGAGTAAAAAAATTATCGTAGTAGACGTCCTAGTATGTCGCACAGAGGAAAAACTACTACAGAGGACCATGGTTGCCTGCTATTGCGCCGCAGATCGGAGTAGAAAAACATGTTTAAAAGTAGTTCGCGCACTCATCCGCACAAGATGAAAGTGCTCGTACGTGTCCGTAAGTGGTGGAGAGAGGGCGCAGCAGCTGAGAAAGGTGAAGTAAGTACGTTTGTTGCAGGAGCAGTTGCAGTTATAGGAAAACTTGAATTGATTTCGTATTCGTATTGGAACCCGTTCACGTCAGCATAAAGCCACGACGTGGTCCGCAAAACGCACTCCTCTAACATGGTCGCTTGAGACCGGTTTTTGTCGCGCGGCCGCAAGGTTCCGCGCGTAAAAGGGCGGGATGGCGAGGCTGCGGCGGGGGTGGTGGGCACGACGATTCGGCGTAGGAGCTGCAGTAGGGGCCACAGCTTTGGTCCTTGTGGGAGATCCTGCAAACCAACTTGTCTCCGCCGCTGCTCCCTCCGTTCTTCTGCCGCCAGAGTTCCGCGCGTGGCACAACAACCGGGGAACGACGGGCGAAGAGAGTGCAGGAACGCAGGCAACACGGCCTGATGAACATCAGCGTGGAGTTGATAATGAAGACCCAAGCAGGGCTAGAAGGAAGGAACGCAAACGAAGCAGCGCGAAAATTCCTTCTAATCCAGGTCGGTCATCAGCAACTGAAGTAGACCATGAGGAACAGAAAAATCTCCGCTCGGGGACCACGACGCCACCGCACGGTGCAGCTCCAGAAGCAGGTGGGAAAATAAATAAAGCCGCACCAGCACGTGAAGAACAAGGGAGCAATCATCTCTCGTCGGCGAAGAGGGATAAACAACTCGTTCGCACGAGAAACAAGCCCCCTCAACGGCCGAATAGGACGGTCAGCACGACCCGTCCTGCTGCGACCTCCGTGCAACCGAAATCTTCAAAAATCGCAGATGCGCATAAAAAATCGCCGCAGAACATCAACGGGTCGAAATCAAGAAGGATTTCCGCTGCCAAAAACCTCCCCCTCGCCCGCGCCTTGCTGAAGAGCGGTAGAAGTGACGAGAACCAGGGAGATGCTGGTGTTGTCAGGCATGAGGAGAGTTCTCTCGTCCGCGCGATGCCAGCGGCACGGGCGGACCGGAAGCAGAAGAATCGGTTGGAGCCGAAATCGCTCATGCAGACGGGAACCGGCAGCGACGTCGAGTGGACGGTTATGGAACCGAAAATTAATTATGGGTTTTGTTGTAGTGGTGCTACGCGCCGTAAGTGCTTCGGGGCGAAAGATCCCCGCGCGCTAAGTACTTCGCTCCTTAAGTGCCTCGCCCCTTAGGTGCTTCGCACTTAAAGTGCTTCGCCCATTAAGTGCCTCGCTCCTTAAGTGTTTCGCGCCTTAAGTGCTTCGCTCCTTAAGTGCTTCAGTGTTTCGCGCCTTAAGTGCTTCGCGCCTTAAGTGCTTCGCGCCTTAAGTGCTTCGCTCCTTAAGTGCTTCGCCCCTTAAGTGCTTCGCCCCTTAAGTGCTTCGCCCCTTAAGTGCTTCGCCCCTTAAGTGCTTCGGCGATGAAGACCCTCCCCCCTAAAGTAATTCGCTCCTGCTTAAGTCTTTCGCTTAGGTGCTTACGTAGTGCTTCCTGCAAGTAGCGTTTCGCGTAGGTGGTTCCTCCCTCAAGTGGTGCGCCGCTTCTGTACTGCTTCGCTCAAGTAGTGCCCTGTTTGAGTACTTGCTCGCCCAGCTGGTGCTCCGCTTGCGTACTGCTTCACTTGAGGGCTTCGCTTACGTGCTTCGCCTGGGTGCTTCGCTTAAGTGCTTCGCCTGAGTAAGTGCTTCGCTTAAGTGCTTTGCTCAATCGCGCCCCTGAGAAGCGTCGCCCGACAAGTGGTTCGTCGCTTAAGTAGTGCGTCGCTTAAATAGTGCGTCGCTTAAATAGTGCGTCGCTTAGCTGGTGCGTCGATCAAGTAGTGCCCCGCTTAATTAGCGCGTCGCTTAAGTAGTGCCCCTCTTAATTAGCGCGTCGCTTAAGTAGTGCGTCGCTTAAGTAGTGCCCCGCTTAAGTAGTGCGTCGCTTAAGTAGTGCGTCGCTTAAGTAGTGCGTCGCTTAAGTAATGCGTCGCTTAAGTAGTGCGAGTGCCACCTCGCCTCAGTAGTACTGCCTCGCCTAGCTGCGCGTCGCAGATGTGGCGCCCCGCGTAAATGGTTCGCTTCAGTGCCTTTCTCAAGTGCTCTGTCTATGGCGTTCGAAATTCGGTGCTTCGCTTTTTTGCCGAAGACGACAACAACCTTAATTTTCCCTTCCACAACCGTCACCAACCTCGCGTCTCGTGGTCGCATCCAGCGGTTGAATAGCGACATCTCGCAGGAGAGGCAATCCGCAGAAGAAAGCGACCGGGAGTGCCGCGCGGAGCAGCAGAGCATGCAGTCGGAGGTCATGGAAATGCAGAACAGCCTTGGCGAGATATCATTTCTAAAAACGTCCCCACTACATAGTTGTCATGCAAATCTGCATGCTCAAAATGTTTCTCATGCGGAGCCCCATGACAAGCATTTTCTAGGCGCGTTTTGGAATTTGTAGTGCTCCAATCAGCATAATAGGCTAGATCTGTGATGCTGCTGAACAGGCTAAACAGGATTACACTACGAGGCCAAGCTTGTCATGCGCAACACCCAAAGCTGACAGATTTGTCTAGCAGATTTTCCATCTTGGCTATGGGGTAGGTACGTTTTTGCTCAGGATGCGAGATCATGATCCAGTTGGCCGACGAAGAGGCGAAGCAGGGAAAAGCCCAGGGCAACAAGATAAGTAAGTGGCTTACCACAGTGAGGTTAAGGTGCGGGAGGACTGGCTACTTTGTGATCATGCACTTACTTTTACACTTCTACTTCCACCCTGAAGAACCTATTGGCTTTGAAGAGTTCTTTGTGTGATGTTGCTCGCTCTTGCACAGATAGATTCAAGCGTATAATATCTGTCCCCACCTAAATCCTTTTTCTTTCCACACGATACGATGACGCGCACCAGAACAACGCGGACCCGTCGAGTACGAGTGAAGCGTCCGAGAAATGCAACATCGCCGGCGTGCGGGAAAAGCTGCGGCTCGCGGAGAGGCAGTTGGACGAGAATCGGAAAGAGGAGAAGCGGCTCGAGGCGGTTTGCAGTGCGGAAAAGCAACACGCCGACGATCAGACGGCGCTGCTGGAGAAGAGTTCCGGGTCTGCTGGTCTAATATCCTCCGGTGCACGACGTCGTCATTCAACACAGGATCGCTATTTCTCCAAACGTGTACGAGCGAAGACGAAATCAGGTGGAATGACCGAGATGACCGGTCGTGGAAGATTTCGCCGCCGTCAGCATCTCCTCGGGTTCTTGCGCAGGAAAGGGAGTTCGTTTCACTATGGACGACTGCACGGTCGCGCGAAAGGTTTCTCCGGAGCAGGAACCGGTGCGGAGCTGCAGGCGTCAGAGGAGCAGCAGCTGCACGGAAAAGAGCACCGTATTAATCATCATCGAGAACAGTCTGTGACGACTCTTCCTTCGCCGAGAAGGGCACGGCACGCAGAGAAGACGGTGGAAAATGTGGTCGTGCTTGGTGAAAACAATATGTACAACCCGAGTTTCGTCCCAACGATCACAGATACAACACCGAAAAGAAGTAGTAATAAAAGTCCTTTAACAAGAAGTGCGACAACCGCGACAAATGACCCCTGGTACCAGCGGCTACCCCACCTCGCCCAGGGCTTCACGAGGCTCCTGGAAACCTCCGGACTGTACTTTCTTCAAACCAACGGCGGAAGGAGCGAGAAAGAGCACCAAGGACGGCGTCGCCTTCATACAATAGAGCGTCGCAACGAACATGAAGAAAAGATGAACCACGACCACACCACTAGTACCTGCAGTGACACCATCCTGCAGGACCTCCGCGCAGCGATTTCGCAACTGGAAGCGGAAACGGAGGACCACCGGCAGGCCGTCGCGAAGGGGGAGGAGGAGTGCAAAACGGAGAAGTCGATTGAAAATGACGAAGCAGACGAAAAGCGCGAACAGGTCAGCGCAAACGAGCAGCAAATCGCCACCGCGGAGACGAAGACGCAGCAGTTAGTGAATAAGAGAGACACGATCCTCGACGATTTGAAGTCGACAGCGGAAGGGTTGAAGAATTCCCGGAAGACGTGCAAGAAAAAGGCGGAGGAATCTGCGGCATTAATCGAGAAGTTGACCGAAGAGCGGAACCAATGTCTCCAAAACGCGGCGTTGACCGTCGCGGAGCAGAAACCGGTGCCGAAGGAGAAGTTAGTAATCCACGACTGCGAAGTTTCCGGTTGGTCGGACGCTTTGAAGGTCGAATTTTGCGAATGCACGGAGGCGGACTATCGAGTGAAAAAAACCAAACACTACCCGGCGAAGCGACAAATCACCGTCCACCCAACGGCAACCTACGGCGTTGCCTGCCCGGTCTTAACCGAGAACCGGGACTGCGGCAACGGGCCCTGTTTAAGACCGGTGGACTGCAAGTTGTCCGATTGGACGCCGTGGGACAGCTGCTCCGTAGATTGCGGGGGCGGGGTCAAATCCCGGTCCCGGGAAGTCGTCCGCGAGCCGGAGCACGGCGGTGCGGATTGCGTCGGGGTCTTATCCGAACAAGACCAGTGCAACTTGCAAGCGTGCGAACCGGCGACGGTCGATAGTGCAGCAGCTTCACCCGATTCTTCTACTTCCGAGCCGGACGCGGCCGCGCCGGCGGAGCCAGAGCCTGTGGCGGTGGTCGAGCCCCCGCAGACCCCGCCTACTTCCCCCAGTTCGTCCAAGAGCGCTGCAACACCAGCACCAGCAGGCGGGAAGGCTGGTAACGCCGCTGCTCGGAGCAGAACCGCTGGTGGAGGAGGTGGTCGTGGGGGTCGGGCCGGCGGCGGCGGTCGCGGCAGAGGAGGCGGTGGAGGTTCCGCGGGCGGCGCGATTCCCTGTCCGCTGTCCACCTGGTCGAAGTATTCCACCTGCTCGCAGTCTATCAAATGCAAAAGTGTCTGGGTCTGGAAGAGTGCGCGACTTGTCATGCAGATTTTCCATGATCCATGTCAGCTGGAATGCAGGACCTAGCATGACAGATTCTGTGGGATGATCCCTATCGTGCCTACCCTGCATGAGAAACTTCCTCTCAACTTCGTCAAAAATGGACAACTTTTGGCATTTATGCAACGCAGATTTTTGCATGATCCAGAATTAGCATTAGAAGTTGCAACCTTCCAGACCCAGGCACATTTGCCTTTGATACAATCCTGCATGGTCCAAAACAGCAAAGTGAAGCCGTATCAAGAGTCGAGGAAGACCTGGATTGGGTTTAAAACCCTCTTGGAACAAGCACGCGAAACTACAGCTACCTATGCCCCGTTCTCCGGCGTTTTGACGCCCGAAGCAGCGACAAAGCTGCCGTCCTTCTGCAAAGCGGTCGATTGGAACGGAAAGCAAGCCGTGGAGTTAAAGGACTGTAACGAGGACAACCTCTGCCCGAAAGACGTTGCCTGTGCCGCGAGCGTTGCCGAGAATGCGGGCGACGTGCTGCTCATTCTGGATGGGACGGGAAAGGGGGAAAGCGAAATCGCGGCGCAGCGGAAAATCGCGAAACTTTTCGTCCAAAAACTGTTGAATAAAAGGAATCCAACTGTGAAAACGAATCTCTTGCAGCTGGATGACGCGGACTTTGCCTCTAGTGAAATTGCCGAACAAACACCGACTCCTTCTGAGGACGACTACAACCTAGAAAAGCAGGTTCGGGTCGGCGTGTTGCAGTTCACGAAGGCCGGAACTAGCGTTTTAAACGGGCCAGAAGCGGTAGTGACCAGTGATGCGGAAAACATTTCATCGGCTTTCGACACTAGTAATACAACAGGTGGCGGTGCCAACTGGACCTTCTACGGCATATCAAATGCAAAAATGTCTGGGTCTGGAAGATTCTGAGATTTGTCATGCATGTTTTGCATGACCCAGGATGTCTGTAATGCACGACCTAGCATCTCATATTTTTAGAGGGCTTCCTGATGCCTACTCCGCATGACAAACGCCCTCCCCGCGTAGCACCAACTAGACTCCTCTTGCTGGTCATACAATACAGATTTTTTTAGAGTCCAAAGTTAGCATCACAAGTTCCACTCTTCCAGAGCCAGACACTTTTGCATTTGATACGGCACTGCGCCTAACCAGAAGGACGCGCCGGGGAGTTTCGCAGTGACGCTGGCGGAGGAAGTGCTGACGCATTTCTACGCTGTGGGATTCGCGAATGCTACGAAAGACGTGGGCGACACGGAGAAAGAAAAGGCGGCGGAATTACCGTATTATTTTAATCTAGAGTTCAGTTTCCTATTGCAGTATGCGGTTGGTCACAGGTAAAAATGAGATTGTATGTGCATGTTTATATGCTGTCCACTGCAAATGAACTACCTTTGATAAAATCACAGCGCAATGCAAGCTGTCCCGAAGCTGGTAGAGAACGCGACAAAATCCGTTCGTGCGGTGGAAACCGCCCGACGGAATTTGGATAACTCCAACTCGGGTCAGGAATCTTTTGCGAAGCTCTTTTCCGCAGAATACGGCGGGTCCGCGATCAGCACAGCTTCGCTCTTCTTGCAGGAGAAGACCGTGAACAACCGGCGGCGACATCGACTGTTGTATTTGCTGAAGAATAAGCTTCGGTTGCGGCAATCGCACAAGAGCAGGAGGAACAAGTTAAATACAGTGCGCAGAACAAATAAGCAAGAGATGAAGTGGTGGTCCAAGCAGAAGCACAAGACCCTCAGCATGATGGTCAGCAAAATGAAAAACGCAACTAGCAACACGACCGAAGTCGTAGGAGCGAACCAAACGCAGAAAATCAAGCCGTCTGCAGCTCCTGCAATAGAACCTCCGAAGGTCCGCCGCAAAACGATCATTCTCTTCCTTTCCGAGCAGCCGAGCGGTGTTGCGAAGCTGACAAAGTCTCTGCAACAGCTGAAGCAAAAGGGCTTCCGGGTTTTGATCCTGCACAAGAAGCACGAGCGCCCAACGGCTCCCTTCGAAGCGGATCGGGAGGACGCCAATTTAGGGACGACGGTGGACGGGCTGCACACGTCAGAATTTGCGCATTTTGATGCCGGGGATGCGGGGATGCTGAACAACGTAGATGACGATTACAACGCCGGATTACTGCCGTACCTGTTTCTGCAGCAAGGTACGACGAGTGCAACATCATCAAAAGCGACCGCTACTTCCGCGTCGGCAGATTTAATATTTTCCAGAAGAACATCCGCGGCCTCTTCAGGTTTCCTGTGCAAGTCCGCGTCTTTTCCTTGTGCCAGTAACACGGCTCAGGTCAAGAGTTGGGAGGACGCGTTACTGAAGCCACAAGTCGTCCAGCAGCTAGTCGCGGGAGCGTGTCCGATTTTGGTGTGATAAAATGGCCTCGTCTGCATGAACTTGGAGGTTTGTTGTTTTTTCCCAAGATAAGGTCCTTTTCTTTTCCATAGAATCCACTTACTACAGGAAGTATGCGTTCTCACCCAACGCAGACGCCGTTTTCTTTCTCGTCGGGTTTATTCGTGTTTTTACTTTTCAAAAAATCTACTTCTGCTTCTTCGTTTCAGCATCGCATGAGAGAAAGTGAAGTCAAAAACATCACGTTTTCGCGTAGAGTTATGTGGAACAAAACAAAGTGGGCCGGAGCGATTCAAATAGGAAAACGTTTTTCGGAGGGGCGCAAGTGAGGTCCATTTTTCTGCTTTCGACTGCTCATCTGCGTCAATGTTTTTACTTACAACAAAGCAAAAGATTTTTACTATTGCTCATACTTGCTTCTCGGTGCGGCAGTACTAGACACGCTTTATTTGGCCGATTCTCTTTTCTGAACCCAAGCTAACCATGTGACTGCTGGTGCTTTGGGTGAAGATTGGCCGCTTTACCAAGACCGGAAGTACAATCACCCACGCTCAACATGCCTCCAAAAGAGGGCGACCGGATCCTGCCCATGAAGGGGCAGGACCGGCTGCGGGTCCGGTTCGGGAACAGCGCCCCGCGGAAGGTGATCTTCCCGCCGACCGCCCCGAAAATGGCCTTGCTGCACGAATCCCCCGCGGAGTTGTCGCTGAAGCACGTGCACGGGTTTTCGGGGACGAATAACGGCCTGCATTTTGTCGGGGAAAAGGAATTGGTCTACCCGTGCAGCGGGGTCGTGGTCCTGGACGAGGTGACCGGTTTGCCACTTTGCAGTCACACGCACGAAGACCAGAAGCAGAACGCCGGGAACAAGTTGGGCTTTGTGCAGAATTCCGGCCGAGACAACAGCAACGTGGATCCGCGGGTAGTTTTAGCCGCTGGTACTTTCCCATCTTCTTCACAAGCCTCCCCTACTAAAGCCGCCAAACCGCACCCGTCGGAACAGCGGGTTTTCTTCGGGCACAGCACGGAAGTCACCTGCGTGGACTACAACCACACGAAGCGCGTCATCGCCTCCGGGCAGCGCGACCCGAAGGGGCCCGGGAAACCCTTTGTCTGCGTGTGGCGGGCGGCCGACATGATGCTGATCTCCGTGTTGGTGTATCACGAAGCGCAGATTACCTGCGTCGGGATCGCGCCCAAGGGCGACTTTCTCTTTACCATGGGCCGCGACGACGCGAACACGGTTGCCGTCTGGGCCGCGGGGCAGTTCTTGCCCGAGGGGAGCGAGCGGGCGAGGGGGTTCGACGCGCAACGAGAAGCCGTGGTGCATCGCGCGCCCGTCAAAATCGCGGCCAGCGGGAAAGTGCCATCGTAAGTACTTAATATTTTTCTTGGTTATAATGTAATATCAAGTCAAGTAACATAAGAAACTGGTTCTGTCCATGCAAGATTGCTTCCCAAAAATATTTATCAAAAATCTACTCAACATCCCTAGGTTCTGCTGCACGGTTTCTTTTCTTGCCGCCCCCTTCATGTTTGCCACCTTTGACACCGGCGGGTTCGGCCGGGGGATCCTGAAAGTCTGGCGGTTCCGCCCGCGGTTGCACACGCGGCACGGGGACCAAGACCCGACATTGAACGGAAAGGACTGCGTCATCGCTGGTTCGGTGCGGGCGATTACCGCTGCGGCGTTCACCCTGGAGCAGAACCTCCTTCTTGCCTGCGGCGACAACGGCATTCTCTACGTCTACGAGGGAACGAGCATAAAACGCACCATTTCTATCGTGTCCAACTGCGCCTTGACCGCGGTGCTCGATCTCTGCATGCCGGAGCTCGGGTTTCTGGCCGCCTCTGCGGACGGGTGTTTGCACCTGATCGAGGCATATCCAGTGCAAATTATATGTCTGGGTCTGGAAACTTGTGATGCAAGTCCGTGAACAATAACAGTGCTCTGTAATGCGCCGCGAAGCATGACAATTTTTGTTCGTGCTTCTGTGCTGCGTATTTCGCATGAGAAACTGCGCTTTTGCATGACAGGCAAGCGGACGTCTTGGTGGCCGCGCAATACAGAGTGCAGAATCATGCCAGACTGGCATGACAAATCTCGCGATCTTTCAGAGCCAGACATACTTGCAATGCATAAGGCACGCGCGGTGACAGAGATGGACTCGGAGGACGTGGTAGAGACGCTTCCGGTAAACAGACTAGCCGGCCCGGACCATAACCCGAACTTGGTGAGGTTACTGTGTTCCACCTCGGTCCCCGTCGCCAGGTGCTTTTCCATCGCGAAAGCGAACCCCAAGCACCACCACCACCACCATCACGGAGATCATTCAGGCGGTGGGAACAAGGACGGGAAAGTGTTGTCGGCCGGGGAACAAGCTGCAGCTGCTGCTGCCGGCAAATCCAAAAAAGGTCTGTCCACCGCCGCGTCACAGCGGTCCGCGACGGCCTCCCGGATCGCTAGCTACGTGTCGCAAATGTCCGGAGGCGGTTCGAAAACCGCCAGCGGGGAAGAAACCGGCTCGAAGTCGGGTGCTGAATCCGCGTTGAAGTCGAAATCTCGGGCCTCCAACGGGCAAAGTCGCGCGTCCGGATCGAAATCGTCCACCAAGAAAGACGGGGACGAGGAGGAAAACAAGTCGAAGAAGGGCAGTCAGAAGACCGTGGACAGCAGCCAGGCCGACAAGATCGAGTCCATGGTCGCGCAACTCCAGGGACAAATGATCGGGCACCGGGTGGCGATCGGGTGTCAGGACAGCACGGTTTTTGTGGTCGACCTGCTCCAGAAGAAGGTCCTGGAAGTGGTCCAATCCGGCCACAAGTCCGCGGTCGCGGCGATGGCCCGACAGGGAAACTTGGTTGCGACCGGGAGCAGTGGCGGGGATTTGCGGTTTTGGAATCTGAAGGAACCGAGGGCGCCGCTGATCGGGCGGGTGATCCACTTTTCCGCGGTGGAGCGGGATGACGGAAATAAAATCAAGCCGAAAACGAAGGAAGAGGTACAGCCTTACGCTACCTTCCAAGGCATGTACGCAGATAACAAGAAAAAATTTAACCCGCAGAGCAGAGTTGGCGGTTCTTTTGGGCAACAGCCGCAACAGCTGCAGCCAGACCCGCGCGTGACGAGGGGAGACCCGTTGAGCCACAACTACTTTGTAGTGGACGTCGATGCAGCAAACGGGGCGGGGATGGCTGACGCGAGAAAGTTGTTCGCTTCGACGGTCGGAAAGCAGGTTAATTTGGTGTACCCGGAAATAAACAGGCCAGGCGATAATTTCGCCGGTCCGTCCTATTCCGACCAGGAGATTTTGAATTACAACAATTACGGGGGGCAGCGAGGAAGCAACAAAGCTGCACAACAAGGCAACGGCCAGAACCTTTCCCAGCTTCTCCAGTCGAACAGCAACCTGTCCGATCGGTTGAGCCGCGAAAAAAACCAGTTCACAGAAGAAGCGGACCCAACGCTCGCGAACAAGCGGCTAATGCAACCCGCCGGGATCGCGAGCTTGGTATGCTCTGCAAAAGTATCGTACTCGTATGAATTGCAGTCATGCATGACAAATGTGACTGTCTACCTTATCCAGCATGACAAATTGCATTTTTCATCTTGGAAAAATTTGTAATGCAATCTATACTAGTACGATGCTTTTACTATGCATACTTGGCCTTCGCGGACAACTATCTCGCCATCGGGTTTGAGGACGGGTTTCTGCGGATTCTAGACTTCCCCGGGCTACAGCCGGTGGACATGCGACCCCTGGCGGAAGAGCGGATCTCCTGCTTGCAGTTCTCGCCCGATCAGAGGCTGCTCGTCGCCGGTTCGTTTGACCAGATGGTCTACGTGCTGGAAGTAGTGGACAATAATTTTATTCAGGATGTTGCTGACGCAGAGAATCTGTCCTTGTCAGTCGTCCCTACACCGTCGAGGAGTAGTTTTTCGAAAAGGAACAACAACAGAGCTGCAAACCAGACGAGAATCCGTGTGCTCGCCGCTCTCTCCGGGAACACGTCGTCTGTCTTGAAGGTGGGAATTTCACTGGACAATTCCATCCTCATGTCCAACGGCGCCGACGGCTCTCTCCTCTACTACGACTTGCGAACGTTTGAGCGCTACGGAAAGATGCGGGACTTTCGGGATGTGCAGTTTAACGTGGCGATGGCGCAATCCTGGGCGACGCAGGGGATCTGGGCCAGTCAGCACCACTGGAACTCGCTCTCGCTGAATTGCGTGGATAGCTGTATAGAGAATTATTTTCATTCGTAAAGATAAAGAATAACGTAGACGTACTTGATGGCGCTTGTCGTGTTGGTAAAACTTACGCATCATGAGAGACTGTGATTTTGTTTTTGCGTCCTTCTTCGCATGACAAATTGGAAAAAATCAATCTTCTATCAGTTTCCGATCTCTGCGTCACCGGTGACGACGACGACATGGTGAAACTTTTTCCCTACCCTGCCACCTTCGAAAACACGACCGCGAAAGATTTTTCGGGCCACGCGGGGCAGGTTCTGCAGGCCTTGATTTGGCAAGACGAGGATGACAGAGCGGCGATGAACAAAGGTGGCATAGTTTCAGCGGATGTAGTAGTTAACGGTATCAACGGAATAAATGGCCCGAACTCCGCGCACGAAGATAAGGAGCAGATCCGGTCGAGGGGAAACCCGGACAAAATCGGCGCGGTCGACCGTACCCGGAAGCCCGGCCAGCCGATCACCACGAGTACTATCGCCGGGAAGTCTTCGTCGTCGCAAAAAAATATCAAATGCAAAAATGTCTGGGTCTGGAAGATTGCTATGTTTGTCATGCACATTTTGCATGAGTCGTGATGCCTGTGATGTATGCCCCAGCATCACAAAATTTTGCGGGCATCTTGATGCCTATCCCGCATGAGAAATCCTCTCTCCGCGGAGCAAAAACTGGACGCCTCTTGCTGCTCATGCAATACAGGTTTTTTTGGATTCCAAAAATAGCATCACAAGTTGCATTCTTCCAGACCCAGACATTTTTGCAATACATAAAAAACAAGGCCAGGCAACTCGCCGCCGCGAAGCAGGAGCAACAGGTGCAGGGTGTGACTGGCGCGTCCATGAACGCGACCAAACAGGACCCGAGGATCCGGGTTCTTACTGCGGACAGCAACGGCGCGATCTTCGAGTGGGAAGTGTTCACCGCGCCCATGCTGCGGGACAAGCACGTCGTGCACCACATTCAGAACAACGACCGACAGAAGTACCCGTGGGTGGATAAAGCGTGGGTGAAAGCGGAGATTCTGCGGAGGAGAAAGGAGTTGGAATCCATGCAGAGCAACCGGTATCACATTGATGCAAAACAAGGATCGTGCTCGTAGCAAAAATTGCCGTGTAATGCATGATAAATCTAAACTTTGACTTTCTAGCTGATCTAGCATGACAGTCTCCATTCTTTTTCTTCGGATATAAGTTTGTGAAATGCAATTTGTACTACTTTCTTACTTGCGCGATACATAGGGCTTTTTGCAATGCATAGCTGGCTAGTCACCGTCACCAGGGAAGAGTTGCGGAATATCGAAAGGAAAGATCCCCCCTCCCCATATCAAAACGGAATTTCTGATGCTGGATTTGTGTACACATATCAGGTCTGTATTGCAGAGAGGCACTGCGGCCAGATCCCCAGGCTAGGTAGGGGCGTATGGGTCTTGTTGTTCAGCATGGCAAGCGGGTCACTGTTAGGGCCAACAGCATGGCAAATCGCTTCCATAGTGGGGCCGAAGCTTCTGCCCTTGTCTTCTTGCTAGACAGATGTGATTTGTGGCCTCAAATCCGCAACACAAATTTTTGGAAACATGCCTTTTCGATATGGGGAGGGGGAATTTTTACTTTTGATACGGAAAAAGTGGAATGGGTTCGACACGAAGCGGTACCCCCTGTACGAGCCCCCGTGGGCGTATGGCGTTCTCAAACATTACATTCTCAACTGTTACATGAATTTGTCATGCAAAAATACCATCATTATCCACACGATAAAGCTGCTTTGCATGACAAATATGCGAAGGGCTAGACAGCGCCGAAATCTGTGCGGAATTTTTAATGCTACAGGTGCAACCTCCCCCCTTTGACTTTTGCCATTCTTGCATTACAAATTCATGGAACGGTTGAGAGTGTAACGTTTGATAACGCCATAGAGCGCGGTGGCAGGATTTCCAACCCAACAACGAGCAGCGAAACATGATTCGACTACCACCACAGCCAGGGTCACCGTCGATGACTTTGACCCGCTTGGAGAAAAAGATCGCGAAACTCCCGTCGGAGCAGCCGCACGCCGGCCCGGCCCGACCGCCGTGGGCGATATTGCAGGACCCGGCACCGAAGGAGCGCTTCGCGGACGCGGGGTGGAAAACGGCAAATCCCTGGGACTGGCATGGGGAAAAGTGAGTACTTGCTTAGGGACAAAAGGTTTGGACTGCATTGGCATAAATAGTAAGTACAGTTTTATCGCAAGAACCGGTCCTCTTCTCCCAGGATGCGTGCGTGCCCCTCTGGTTCTCGTCTCTTCTTGAGGTACTTACTTAGGCTAGTCGCGTTCTGTTGTGAAGAAGGAAGATGCTTCTCCAACAAAAGTCTCGTGAAGATGCGCAATCGATTCCGCTCCAGATAGATGACGCGGTGCGAGTACAACTTACTACTGCCACACCACGGTAGTTTCATCCAGGTGAAGATGATAGATGAAAATTTTCTGTTCGCCGATAGTACAGAGATCCTATCATCATGGTCAGCGACCTCCATCTATGGATGCAAGAACTCGTTTTCTTGCTCAGGGCAAGAACTTGTGGTGCTCATGGTTGTACATTCGTATGCTGGAAGAACAAACCATAACCACTTTCAAACCATTACCCTTATCGTACAGCGATAGTAGGAGTATAGTAAATGTTCGTTGTAGTACAACATACGAAGTTATAAAAAGCAAAGTGGACAACTATCGAAGTAGGTTTTTTATAACAAGAGCAAAACTGCGCTTTTCTCTTCACCCAGACAATTTTTCAAATCGGATTGAATCGCTTGACCGGATAAAGATAATTCCCTCAAAAATAACATCTCGGTAAAAATAATAATTATCGTCCATGTTCCTGTGGCTGTGCGCCAGCGCATCGGGAATTCATTTTTGTGTGTAGAATCGACTTGAGGTGCTATTTACAACAGCAACAGAACCACGATGGCAGGCGACGAAATCCTGGTCCGGTTGACCACCGGGGCCGGGCGCACCAGGCTCACGGTCCCGACTAGCACAACACTCCAGGAGCTGAAGCAAAGGATCGAAGGGGTATGTGAGTTTTTGAGTATGTAAGACCGACACAAAGATGACCGCTTGTTTTCTTTGTCATGCATCAACTGCTTCTGCTAGACAACTTCATTTCCACTCTCCTATGAAAAAAATACAAGGGCATATCAAGGAAAAAAATCAAAATCGAACAGCAAACCGGCGTCCCGTGGACCCAGCAGCAGCTCTGCTTCGAGGGGAACCGCCCGGTACCGAACAACCACGGTTCGAAAATCCTGGAGCTCGGGATAAAACAGGGCACCATGCTTTTTCTCGCCAACAGCAAAAACGCGGAGATAAAGTCCACATTCACGAACACCCAGAATTTGTTGGCGAAACCCGCCGATTTTTACCAGCAATCCGGCGGGTCGCTGTCCGGCGGAACGGGGGCACCCGGCGGCGCGACCAGCAGTAAAGCACCGCTTTCCGCGCAGCCGACCCCCTCGGACGTGATGTCGAGCGCCAGCTCCGCGAGCCAAATGCCGCTGGCGGGGAACAGTGCGAGTAGTAGCAGCAAGAAACCGGCGGAAAGCACCGGAATTCTGGTAAACGGAAAACCGATGGAGATAGGTACAGATCGTACTTGCGTTTTGTTGCTCGTTGTAGTTTGTTTTGAAAATCATGCGGAAGTTGATGTGAATCTGTATTCTTACGGGACACAACTGCATGAGTATCTATCGTACGTTGTCCTGCGTAGAATGCAAATTTCATGTGAAAGAACTTGAACTTACTATGACTCTCAGCGAAGAAGAACGACCCAACTCACGTGTCCTTCGAAAAGTTTCTGCAGCAGAGGCGGTTCGAAACGGCGAGTCTGCCTGGGATGCAAACCTACAAGCCGGTGAAGATAGAACGAGGGAAGCAAAACAAGTTGCCGCCGCCAGTTACGTATCAAATGGAAAAATGTCTGGGTCTGGAAGATTCTGAGACTTGTCATGCATGTTTTGCATGGGCCGCAATGTCTGCGATGCACGCCCTAGCATCACAGATTTTTTGAGGGATATTCCGCGATGCCTATTCCGCATGACAAATGCCCTCTCCGCGTACCAAAAATTGCATTCGCTTTGCTGCTCATGCAATACAGATTTTTTTGGAATCCAAATTCAGCATCACAAGTTGCATTCTTCCAGACCCAGACATTTTTACATTTGATATCACGCTAGGCCATCAGAAGTTCCGACACGTGGATTATTTGGAGTACAGTTCGTGCGTTTATTTCTGGAGAGTATTGTCAGACAAAATTCAAATTTAAACTACTACATCAAGCCGAATTTGTAGTTTTCAATTTCATGCATCTTGTCATGCGTTGATCTCATTCGAATAAAAGTAAAACAGGTATATGAACGCCAGCGCAATACAAAACTTCGTGGGGTACTGGCAGAGCAGAGACATGATGGAGCAGCGGGGAGGCTATCTGTACGGGTACTACAGGGAAGACAAACATGTGGAGAAAGGCGTCCGGGCGGTGATGGAAGGTATTCGTTATCGTTTGTCTTGCAAAATTCCCATGACACGCATAATCTGGTAACCCGTATGCGACCTTGTGATGCATGGTCGGGAATAGATGTCCTTGAGTTTGTCATGCATAAATGATCTAATCTAATCAAAAGAAAAACCACAACAGCAATATACGAGCCCGTGCAGCCGCAATCTGACTTTGTGCAGTTTTCGAAAATACCCGACGCCGGCAGTGACCTCGCAGACAAGATCGCGAATCGGCTCGGTACTAGGGCTTTCTACTTTTTGTGCCATGCATAAGATTAGATTGACTGCTCTTCTACTGGTCGGAGCACTTTTCATTCGCTAGCTGGTGCAATCGCATTCTCACGCATGCCTGCCGCAACACAGATGTGGCTTGTCATGCACGCTACACGTACACACAAATCAGGTCTCGAAAAAATCGGCTGGATCTACACCGGTTTGCCACGGGACGAGTTGCTAAACGCCCAGGAGGTGCTGGAAATCGCTCACATGCAGCAAAGGTACTTACTACTTTATGAGGCAGGATAGGGATTTGTTTCATCCAAAATTTGTGATGCAAAGAGTGCTGTAACCAGCACCAGTTCTACTTCTTGATTGTTGTCATGCCAAAATCCCCTCTCAACAAAACCACCACTGTCAGGTATAAAAGCAAAAAGCACTATTCCGGCTACGAACTCTCCACCTTCGTTACCTGCACCGTCCGCCCCGACGTGGAGAACGGTGG
Source organism: Amoebophrya sp. A120 (assembly GCA_905178155.1). NCBI lineage: Eukaryota > Dinophyceae > Syndiniales > Amoebophryaceae > Amoebophrya > Amoebophrya sp. A120. The sequence goes on from CAJINV010000004.1 coordinate 8,780,571, forward strand.
GCAGCCGGACACGAAGGTGTTCATGTGCAGCGACCAGTGCTCTGCCATGCTGCGCGACGGCTGTTTGGACGAGAACAATTTGGATCCGAAAAACATGAAAATCAAGCCCCCACCAGAACCGGGCATCATCATGCCGGCGGTGTTGCAGTCCGGGAAGGACGCGGGGAACTTCGACCCGGACTGGTTCATCATCCGCGTGAACGACGGCCAGCCCACGGCGAGGAAGAAGAAATCCATCTTTTCCCAGTCTCTCTTCCCCTTCGCGAATCGACCCGGGAAGCCGCGTATCACACAGAAAAAAGCTGGCAGGGCGTATTTGTAATGCAAAGATAAATACACAAAAAAAGCTGCATTGCATAACCGAAACAGCATACTATGGGGCCACCCATGACAAATCTTTCTGTGTATTTATTTTTGCATTACAAATAATATGCCCTGCCAGCTTTTTTCTCTGGGATACCGCGGCCCAGCCGGCAGGATTTCCGGAACTACATGCAGCAGGCGGCGCCCGGGGGCCCGAGTTATGACAATGAAAAATGCCCCCACCCCCGAACTTGAAAGCATTTGTATTGCAAACCTTTCCAAATGAAACATTCGCCCTCTTGCATGCATCAGCATCACAGATTTCCGATCGTGAAGAGCAAAAATTTGTATCGCAAAAGATCCCAGCAAGAGCGGTGCTTGTCATGCAAGCGATGCGAAACACAACTAGAATTCGCATCAGAAAGATTCGTACTCCTTTCATGCATGACAAAAAGTTTTCATTTGGAAACTTCGCATCACAAATTTTTGCAACTTTGGGAGTGGGGGGGCACTTTTCACTGTAATACGAGTTGGGCCAAGTTCGCGGACTTTCACGCGCTGATCTGGCTCGCACAGGAGTTCGACATCGATACGGTGTTCACGATCTGCGACTCGGTGCGGGAAAGGAAGGACGTACTGCCGGGAATCATGGAAATGGTGGGCGCGCTGTAAGGAAGTACTTACTTCTTGCGGGATGAAAGACTACGTGCAGTTACCACACACAACTACCTGGTGTCGTTGTTCTTCCTCTGGGCGGCCTGTTGGGGAACGGCCGTGGTTTGTTGTTGTCCCAGTGGTTTGCGTACCACCCCAAAAGCGACGAAGTAGACTTTTTGAAAGCGACTTTTTCAGAATACGACGACTTTTGATACTTACTTATTACTCACGAGCGGTTATTTGAATGGCAATGGGCAAATGCCGTTATTTTTGCCAGAAATCTCGAGTCCTGGAGATTTCGCACCCTGGAGATTTAGTACAACATAGTATTTTCCCAATCAAGAATCATGACCTGAATGAAGGACGTTAAACCGAATCATGACCCCGCTGAATTGTTGTTTTAAAAACTGAATTTATCTGTTGTTGATACAACACAAGATTCGAATAAGCTAAAGCACAAGCAAAAAAAAAACGAGGACTCTTCGCTTCGAGCCTCTACGATAATTCGTCGTCTCACGACAGCAGCAGGCAGCAGTGTGCTGTTGACCCGAGCATGGTGCAAAGGAGCCCATCAAGAATCAAGCAAAAGATGTTCTACTAAACATTTAGAAAGCCACTGACTAGCTCATCTCAACGTGAAACTAATATTGCCTCTCCACCATCCTGTTTTCATATCCGCAACCTTCATTGCAGGCCGACAAACAACATTTTTTCAGCGCATCAACTTAAATAAGTCTTTAGGCTGTAAATACCACTGTCGTGCAGATAGAGCTTTGTAATTCCGGATGAAGTACTAGTAGATCCTACGGTAGGCACAAGCCAGGTTTCGAATGGCAATGAGTCAAGATGAGGCTGATCTTGTCGTACTACAACTAGAGTGAGTTCGATTGTTCCCGACCGCCAGCCTGTGGTACTACTGGTGAGGACATAGTTCAGGAATTATATAGTTGAAATTCTTTAAAAATGGACGAAGAATACGACGTAATCGTGTGCGGCACCGGTTTGAAAGAGTGCATCCTCTCCGGGTTGCTCTCCGTTTCGGGAAAGAAGGTGCTCCACGTGGACCGAAACAACTACTATGGCGGGGACTGCGCCTCGCTGAACATAACAAACTTGTGGGCTAAATTCAAAAATGGGGACAAACCACCACCAGAACTGGGTAAGTGATTAGAAGTACATGTTTCGCTTTTGAAGTTCTGCATTATGTAGCAACAGAAGTGGAAATTATTTTTTCTCTCGCATCTTATTTCTTCTCTATCTCTACTTGCAAGAAGAGAATCCAATCCATTCATCTTCTATCAGGTCCCAACCGCGACTGGAACGTGGACCTGGTCCCAAAATTCGTCATGGCAAATGGGCTCTTGGTGAAGATGCTTTTGCACACCGGCGTGACTCGGTATCTCGAGTGGAAATCGGTGGATGGCACCTACGTCTACCAGTACCAGGAAGCGGGGTTCTTCAGCAGCGAAAAGTTCATCCACAAAGTGCCGGCCAACGACAAGGAAGCGCTAAGTAGCGCTCTGATGTCCCTACTGGAAAAAAACCGCTTCAAGAACTTCTTCCAGTTCATCATGGGTATTGAAGATTTCTTTGGTTTTGCAAGTGCTGATGCAATAATTGTAGGGGCATGACAAAATGGCAATGCTCGTGCCGTGTGCTTTATTTTTTCGCATGATAAAAAATCATTTATTTTTTTTTTTTTCCCAAACAGCATGGGACGACGCAAATCCGAAAACATTTGACGGCGTCGATCCGAACAGACACAGCATGCAGCAAGTCTACGACAAATTCGGTCTGCAGCCGTTGACAATCGACTTTTTGGGACATTGCGTAGCGCTCTACCCAGACGACAACTACCTGCGCTGCGCCTGCGGGCCGACAATAAATAAGATGAAGCTGTATTGCAGCTGCTGTTTACCTGCTTCTATTTGCTTGGTCTGTTGCGAGGTTATGCATGACAGGCTACCAGGTTGAATTTGAACCTCCACCAGTGTATTTCAAATTTTAGTACTCCACCGAACTGCCACTATCAGGTACATGGAATCAATCGCACGGTACGGCAACTCTCCATTTATCTACCCAATATACGGCCTCGGTGGGCTTCCAGAAGGGTTCTCAAGGCTTTCCGCGATTCACGGTGGGACTTACATGCTGAATAAGCCAGTAGACGGGTTCGAATATGACGAAAATGGTATGAGTCTTCATCTTTTTGCAATACAGATTTTGGAATGCTCAGAGTACGACCACATCATATCGTAATGCATTACAACTGTCGTTGTAGAACGTTCGTATTTGTCATGCGCAAGAACATGATCATGTTTGCGTGACGAAGGCGAGGCATATAATATGACGCGAACAAAATGAAAATCCTCAGGCAAAGTGTGCGGCGTGCGATCAGGGTCCGAAGTAGCGAAGGCAAAGATGGTCATCTGCGACCCCAGTTACGCCCCAGAAGCAAAGAGGAGGCCTGTGGGGCAAGTCATCCGGGCGATCTGCATTTTAGGCGCGCCAATCCCTAACACAAGCGACGTGAACTCAGTACTGGATTATTTGTTGACGATTTTTAGCTGATTTCCATTTCGAGCATGACAAAACTTTTCCCTCTTCTACCTCCCGCATGAGAAAGATAAAAACTGCACAACTTAAAAATATCAGGTCCAAATCATTTTGACCGCGAGCCAGATGAAAAGGAAAAACGACATTTACATCATGATGGTCTCGAATTCACATATGGTGGCCGCAAAGAACAAATACATCGCGATCGTGTCAACCACGGTGGAAACGCAGAGGCCCGAGGAAGAAATCAAGCCTATCAAATGCAAAAAAGACTGGGTCTGGAAGATTGCGAGATTTGTCATGCTTGTCTGGCATGACCAAAAAGTTTGTGATGCGTGTCCAAGAAGAGACCCTTTTGCCTGTCATGCAAAAACGCAGTTTGTCATGCGAAAAACGCAGCACAAAGAAGCGCAGATATTTCTCATGCTTGGCTGCGCATTACAGAGCATTCAATATTCCCAACGCAGCATTACAAGTTTCCAGACCCAGACATTTTTGCATTTGATAAAGCCGGCCCTGAGACTACTCGGGCCGATCGAGCATATCATGTGCACGGTATGGAAGTTTTTGGAAATTCTAGGTTTGGATTGAAAAAAAAAAAAAATGATTATTTCTTTGTTGAGTTTTGCATGAAATCAAGATCAAACTGGTTTGTGGTTGAACTCGGATTTTTGTCTGCTGCACATGCCAAGTGATGACACCAAAAGTTCTCGTCCACACAACAATTCACAAAAAAACCCGACCAAAAGGTCTCCACACTCTACGCACCAACCGACAAGGGGGAAGACAACGTTTTCGTAACCTCCAGCTACGATGCCACCAGCCACTTCGAGTCCGCATCTATTGACGTGATGCAGATGTTATGCATTGCGAATATGTCTGGGTCTGGAAAGGTTGAACCTGTAGTGTCATTTTGCGTCTCGCATATCTGAAAATAGATCTGTATTGCATGAGCAGCAAGAAAAAATGCGCCACGACATTTTCGTCATGCAAAGTCACAGTCTGTAATGCGCACAAGCACAACGCATGAGAAAGCGTTTCAAAATAAAGTTGTTACCCTTGTTCACTACTATTAGAGGCGGATTCAATCACATCCATGCAGCATTACAGGTTTCCAGAGGACCAAGACATCTTTGCATTTGATAGCTGTGGTATGGAGAGAAAAAAGTTTATCATAGTCACTAATTTGCAGGGTTTGCATTACAAACTTTCTTAGCATCATAAATTTTCCTTGTATTGCAGAAACACTAGGGAAATCCCTAATAAAGTTTGGCTGTGATGCATTTTTACGCATGACAAACAGTTTTGTATTGCAAAAATGCGCATCAGTGATCGTGACGAACTTTTTTTGTTTGATATGTGGAAGAAGATGTTCGGCGAGGAGCTGGTTTTGACGGTTCACATATCCTGAGTAAAAACGTACCCACACCAGAGTTGTAATGCAAATCTGCATGCTGAAAATGTTTCTCATGCGGAGCCTCATGAGAAGCATTCTCTAGTCGTGTCTTGCAATTTGTCATGCTCCAATCAGCATGGTATGCTAGATCTGTGATGCTGCTGAGCTAGCTCAAACAGCACTACACTACGAATCCAAATTTGTCATGCAAAACAGCCAAAACTTGTGGATTTGTCTAGCCGATTTCCCATCTTGACTATGGTGTGGGTACGTTTTTACTCAGGATATCACAAAGACGCGGAAGCGGACATGTGATGATAAGTATCTCTCTTTCACACGGTAATATTCTGCTGACCCAGGGTAGATGATAAATTTTTGAATTAAAGAGTTTATTCCCGCACCTAGTCCCGGAAGTTGGTGTCTAATGTGCGGGTTGACCAAACTTCTGCTACACACAGTTTATATGTAAAACAGTTTTCACTCACACAAATTTTCCGTATCATTTAACTCGCTCTGACATCGTGTTGTAGTAGAGAAGGTGGAGTCAGTTTTATTCCTGCTACTCTCACCGCGTTGCAAGAGCCGGGCGAATGGACACAGCTGTTGTCCGACTTAATTTGTCCGTCAATTAGTAGGCTCAGCTCAACAGTCTGTGGCTGACAAAGGAAGAAATCGAAAATCGATATCCGAAAGTCAACGTTGACACGAAACAGTCACAACAGGACAAATTAATTAGTCCTGCGGCAGCGGACAACGGATGGAAATAGAAGTGAGTACTTCAAATTTAGTATCTCCACCTTCGCGTGGCATTGATTTTCTTCCGGTTCTGTTCGCGCGGGGGGGAAGATTGATCAACATCGCCTGTAGGTGATTATTACGATCATGCTGACAGGAAATTGTAGTTCGAGAGCACTTTGGAAGGAAAATGAACTTCTATGTCGTGCGACATTTTTGGTCACTTTTTGCCATCGTTTCATCTATCCTCGATGTACTAGCGTTAATTCAGAGTAGGAAAGAACGTCGGTCTAACTACGATCCTGTCACCAACATAGTCTGGTCGCTCGACTTGGATTTGGATGTGCCCGCAGACGTGCTCGCGCTCTTCTTCATTTTTCGCAGTCACTAACATTTCATTCTTGATGTGCCCATACTAGTTTCGCTTGTCTATTTTACATCCTACTCCCTTGAAGTCTAGATCCTCTTGGACGGCGGTAGTCAGAGTCACTTTCACGGTGTGGTTGTAGGAAGGACGAAATTTACACTGGTCTCAAACCCCATACAGCCCCACCGCATTACATTGTTCTGATATAGAGTTGTTACAACTGAATCAACATCTTACAACCGACCCTACACCATGCGCCATACGACTACACAGGACTGTGAAGAATAACCCTGCCTGTGCGTAAAGAGCCGTGGCGGAACAGCTACTACCATGGGCAAAAAGGGTCGGTGGGGTACCAAGAAGGACGCCACTACGTCAGAAGCGGACCCAACGGGTGCCAGCCACGATGCGGGCCTCGACTTATTAGCGAAGCAAGGATCTTCAGCGGCTGCGTCCACGTCCGCCACCAGCCCCGACGGTAACAAGAACGCAGCACTCGCCCACCTTGAGTCGGGTATTTTACGTGGCCAGAAGGATGCGAGCTCCACGTTCCGGCAGAAGCGGTCGGAATTCGACCAGTTTAACACGACGGTGGGGACGGTTTCAAACTCCGCGCAATCCACCTTGGAGGAAAACCTGAAGCGGTTTCTAGCCCTTGTTTCCGACCAGGACGAACATTGTTTCTGCCTCCCGGAGGGGTTCTGCGCGCGGACCGATCTTTCCACGTTCGAGCAACTGTTTCAGGAGTTCGAATTTTTGCCGACCTGGAGCGCGAACGGGTTTCGGCTGCGGCGGGACGTGATCGATGTTGGTATGTTCAACTACCGAGTTGATGGTTCATCTTCTGACACCACCAGCGGTGTAGTTGTTGCAGCTAGTCGTGGAAATAACGGCCCCCCAACGAAAAAGCGGTTCCGACCCTACAACGTCGCTGAGAGCGAGCAGGTGCCGGATGGTGCTTTTGTTTCTTCAGAACCACGAAGACCAGGGGGAGGATCAGGAACCCCAAATTGTATCCGGAACGCCGTCTGGGAAAACTGCCCGACGTATCGGAAGCTGATTCAGTTTCTCGTAAAGAAGTTCGAGATTCAGGGGCCGGTGCGCTCGGTGATAAACTTTTACCAGGGAAACAACAACCGCCTGGGCTTTCACAAGGACAGCTACTACGGCAACGTGAATTTTACGGTCGGCGTCTCTCTCGGGGCGACGAGGAATCTGGAGTTCATAACGAATGAAGAGTACTTTCACACACTTTGAGAGAACTACGGAATACATTTTTGCTACAGAGTTTCGAGATTTTTTGTACCGCTTGTTTCATCCTAGGTTGTCGTATTGGACAAATTGATGGTCGTTCAAGAGGAGGCATGATGTGGGCTTCTTCTTCTATCCCAATTGCCATTTTTGCAAATTACGCTGCTGCTCTCGCAGTCACAGGCAGCACTAGTTATACAAATCAACATGATTGACAGGTACCAGCGACAGCAGGCGCAGGGCGGCGGGGGCAACATGCAGGGCGGCCTGTTTTCCTTCCCGCAGGGGAACGGGGACATCTTCGCATTTTCCGAGTACGTAAACAACCATTACCGCCACGGCGTGCCCAACGACGCTCAGAAGCAGTTCGGCGGACGAATCTCCGTGGTGGTTTGGGGCCACCGGGAAACCAAATTCGCAAAGGTGGGTGCCGAGTCGTCGCGAAAACGAGTGCAGCCTCGTGACGGAATGTCGACCAGGTCGAGCAGTAATCGGGACGAAGTCGTCGCTCCTTCGAAGAGTTATTACCCCTACGAGGGCGACTTCGTAGTGGATTTCGCCGGGGAAGAAGGAGAGAGGATAGTGTACGATGATGCGGCACTTCTGGTAGATGGTACTAGTAATCGTGATCTTGTTTCCAAAGGAAGAATAAGATGATGGCGCGGACGAGGGAACATAATTTGTACTAGCATGACACTGTCACTTTTTTGTGGGCATGATTTCTACCATTGTTCGAAGAGAATAAAAAAGTTCGAACAAGAACTGCTGCCTGAAAACGGGCACCCACAACTATTGTGCGAACTTACGCAGCCCTGCATTAGTATGAAGCAAAGGCTGCTTGTTCTTCTTTCCCGCACAATTCTTGCAATGTGAGCGTTTGATTCCTGTTGACAGCGGAGTGCCGTGGTTTAAATGTGAGACTCACAATTGAGTGAGCAGTCGCATTTGGAGAAGGTGTTGTGAGCCTACGCACGAGTGCGGTTTTTGTGGGCACTTGGTGTGAGCGGAATGCTTGATGTGGGTGATATGAGTGGTACTCCAGGTCCAGTTCTGTTTGTTACGGACGGCGTTTCTGTCATTTTGTCTATAGCAAGCGCAACGCGTCGTTTGCGTCTTATTGAGAATGGTCGCGTTTTTCGGCTGCCACGCCCGCCCGGCTTCGACGAGGAGCGAAGACGAATCCTCCAGGGCTTCATTTTCCGAGCCTTCCGAAGAGCTCCGAGAAGAAGCGGAGCATCCCAGGAACACAAACTGGACGCGCAGTGGGCCGACTCGAAAGTAAACGATGCCATAACCGGCATCGTGCGAGAACTGGCGGCGCTTGGTGTTTGGACTGGTGCTTTACATCGTCGCCGCGGCCGATCTCCTCCCCCGGATTGGACTCTGTACTTGGCCGCCTTCGCCCTGGCCTTGCCCCCAACCGGGCCAAGCAATCTTGGGGCGGCTTCCGCGTGCGCCACGGGCACAGCGCGCCCACGCCCTCGGGCCCCATCGCCCGTTAAGCAGGAGGGGCCCCCGTGCCGCTGCCTCGTCGTGCTGGGCCCCCCGCGCCGGCCGGGCGCAGCGCTGCTCCCGCCTGAAGGAGCTAGGGCCGCGCGCCTGGTCTCCCCGGCGCTAAAGGCCATGCGCTCGGGCCCGCAGAGCGTGCGGGCATCATCGTCGCGCGGGCGGGCTACGTGCGGCCTCCCCGTGCCGTTGTGGCTCTCCGATGCGGGCTTCCAAGTTCTTCCCGTGCGCTTTCTGCTGTGCGTGGTGCAAATCAATTGCTACTGCCCCTCCAAGTCCGAAAAAAGCCGTTAGAAGCTCAGGGGCGTTCAGCTACAATGGTGCAGGCGTGCAGTGCCCTGCTCCAGCGTGAGAGGCGGGGTCACAGGTTTCCGGATCTGATATGAGGGTGAGGGCTGGAAGCGAGTTGTGACGCTCGTTGCAACGCATGGTGCCGAGCGAGAGCTTCTGTGCGAGTGAGCTGAAGATCAAATGTGAAGCTCACAGCTGAGTGAGCAGTCCCATTTGAGAAGGTGTATTTGTGAGGCAACATACGAGTGCGGTTTTTTTGGGCACTTGGTGTGGGCGGAATGCTTGATGTGAGTGTTACGAGTGGTACTAGAATTACAGTTCCTTCTTGGTATGGACGATTTCCGCGACGTTTCTGATGTTGTGTCTATAGCAAGCGCAACGCGCCGATTGCGCCTTTTTGAGAATGGCCGCTCTTCGTCGGCCACACCCGCCCGGCTCCGACGAGGAGCGAAGAGGAATCCTCCAGGACTTCACCTTCCGAGCCCCCCGAAGAGCCCCCGAGAAGAAGCGGAGCAGGTGGCTTCCGAGCTCGGGCGGCGGGAAAGGGCTAAATCTACTGCTGCAGCGGGCGCCGTCCGACGTGCGTTCAGGTCATACCACAATGAAAAGCGCCCCGCCCCCAGTGGTCCCAATTCGTATTATTATGGCGAAGCCTGCGCGTGTTTTCCTTGCATGAAAAGGCTCGGGCCGCTGCTACTTCATATGCGGGGTTTTGAGAAAACCGAAGCAGCTTTCACTAAACAAGCTCCATGTCATTTGCGGGACCTTTTTGCAGCACCGATTTTGCTGGCGATTCTGCATCGCAAATTTACGTTCGTTGCAATTCCGAGGTAGGGGGGTTTTTCAATGTGATAGGCCTGGACCTTCGGAAACGACGAAAACTTTCGCCGGGCGGAATAGTTTAGATGTCGCCGACCCCCGCGACAGGGTGATCCGTGGCAGAGAGTTATTCATCCGGACGCAGGTGGTGCGGAGGGGGGCGCGGTGGCACACGGCCCGGCATCCGGACAAAGAGGCGCGCGCGAAGGTATTCGAATCGACGCGGCTCCTAGTAGTATCTGCTGACGGCCCCAAGCAGCCGCGGGGCCTCGCTCGTGTACACCATCAAGAGCGCAGCGCGCCCGCGCCTCGCGGCGCAGGGGGCGGCCTCCGTGCGGCTGCCTCTCCGTTCTGGGCCGTTCTGGGCCCCGCGTGCGGCCGGGCGCAGCACTGCCCCGCCCCGCCTGAAGGCGCTACGCCCGCGCGCCAGGTCCCGCTCCGTGCGGGAGGCCACGCGCCCGGGCCCGCAGCGCGTGCGAGAACCATTCGCGCGCGGGCGGGCTGCGTGCGGCCGTGCCGTTGTGGGTCTCCGATGCGGGCGTTCGCGTTCGTTCCGTGCGTTTGCAGCTATCTGTCGTACAAATTAATTACTACTGTCCCTCCGAGTCCGAAGAAGGCTCGCAAAAGCTCGTCATGGGCGTTCAGCTACAATGGCGCGGGCGTGCAGTGCTCTGTTCCAGTTTGAGAGGCGTTGCAGGTTCCGGAGCCGAGGTGAGAGTGAGGGCTGGAAGCGAGTTGTGATGCTGGTTGAAATGGATGGCGCCAAGCGGGAGCTGCTGCGCGTGCAATGAAGGGCGGATTTAGTGTGCGAGTGAGCTGCGGAGACGCCGCCCCGGGTGGTAGTTTCCCACCTAGCATAAGGCATTCCAGCGGCGCCGGAGCAGCGGGCGGGGCCCTCGAGGGCCTCCACTTTGTCCCAGCCGCGCGACCGCGCAGGGCGGAGGCCGTCGCCCGCCGGGGACTTAGCGTCGCCCGCCAGGCAGAAAAAGTGGCCGGCCCCGGCGCGGGGCTTATGGGGCGGTTTTCTGGGTTTCGAAACATTGCCCCGCACCCGAGAAAGCCGGCCGCGGTGTCAGGCGGTGGGGCGGCCCCCCGGGCGTCGGCAGATTGCCCCCGCCGGCTTCTGATTTTGGGGGCGCTTTTCTGCGCCTCGGAAAACTGCCCTCCCGCCGGGGGAAGCGTCGCCCGCCGGCCCGAAAAAGTGGCCGGCGCCGGCTTCTGATTTTGGAGGCGCCTTTCTGCGCCTCGGAAAACTGCCCTCCCGCCGGGGGAAGCGTCGCCCGCCGGCCCGAAAAAGTGGCCGGCGCCGGCTTCTGATATCGGGGGCGCTTTTCTGCGCCTCGGAAAACTGTCCTCCCGCCGGGGGAAGCGTCTCCTGCCGGTCCGAAAAAGTGGCCGGCGCTGGCTTCTGGTTTTGGGGGCGCTTTTCTGCGCCTCGGAAAACTGCCCTCCCGCCGGGGGAAGCGTCGGCCGCTGGCCCAGAAAAGTGGGTGGCCGGCGCCGGCTTTCGGGTGGCAGCTGGGGAAAACCGCCTCCGGGCGAAATTGGTTCCAGCAAAGTGCTCTGCCTCCAACGTGCTGGAGCAGGCCCTTTCGGCGCGCAGCTGATGAAGAAATCGCCTTCGGGCGAAATTGTTTCCAGCAAGGTATTCTGCCTCCACGTGTATCACTACTGATAGCGACTACTTATTTTGTTGAACTCATGCGCCGAGAAATAGCTGATCCTGATTTTGATTCTGAATTGAGGCTAAATAAAAATGAAGTTTTGAAATTTCGTGGATGCTGTTTTCAAAGGGTTTAGGGAACAACTCGAGGTTTCGGGCAGCGGACGGCAGGCACCACTTTGAAGCAGTTTTTTCGGCTTCGGGGATTCGTACTCAGTTCCCGTTTCGACTCGGAAATTGCGTGAAAGCCCGGCTCTTCCAGAAGACCGCGCTTTTTGCAGGGTTTTCGGGCTTCGCGGATTCGTACTTACGCCGCGTTTCGTGTAGAATAACAATAAGGTGCGAAAAACTGGGATCTCTAGGACGCACCTCTTCCGAGCCCTTTTTTCGGCTTCGGGAATTCGTACTCAGGTCGTGTTTCGGGTAGAGTAAGATGCGGAAAACTGGGCTCTCCGCGAAGCACATCTCAGAGACACTTTTTACGGCTTCGGGGATTCGTGCTCGCGCCGTGCTTTGAACAGAAAAGGGTGCGCAAAACTGGGGCCTCTGCCAGACGTCGCTCGCGAGGTGGTTTTTCATGTGAGCAAAGGCGCAGCAGTGTGCAGCACTACAGATCATAGTTGCTATTATTTCGAACTCATCAGGAACACAGCCTTCGTTTTTGAATTGAAGCCTCATAAAAATAAAATTTTGAAATTTCGCGGATGCTGCTTCAAAAGGATTTGCCTTTGGGCAATTCGCGGCTGCACCACTTTGAAGCAGTTTTTGTGGCTTCGGGGATTCGTACTCACGCCGTGTTTCGCGCAACGAAGAAGTGCGAAAACTGAACGTTTGGCGCGAGCCGCTTCTCGCCGGTTTTTTCGTCTTTGGGAATTCGTACTCAGGTCGTGTTTTGGCTCGGAAATTTCGTGGAAGAGCAGCTCTTCCAAAAGACCGCGCTTTTTGCAGGGTTTTTTGGGGCTTCGCGGATTCGTATCCACGCCGTGTTTCGTGTAGAATAAGGTGCGAAAAACTGGGATCTCTGCGACTCACGTGTTCCGCGCCGTTTTTTCGGCTTCGGGAATCGGTACTCAGGTCGTGTTTCGGGCGCAAGAAAGGCTCTGAAAACTGGGACCTTGGGGGAGAACTGCTCTCGGGCAGTGCTTTTGGCCTTTGGGGATTCGTACTCACGCCGTGTTTCGGCTAGACTAAGATGCGGAAAACTGGGCTCTCCGCGAAGCACATCTCAGAGACACTTTTTGCGGCTTCGGGGATTCGTACTCAGGTCGTGTCTCGCGCAACGAAACAGTGCGGAAACTGAACGTCTGGCGCGAGCCGCTTCTCGCCGGTTTTTTCGGCTTCGGGAATTCGTACTCCGGTCGCGTTTCGAGTAGAAAAAATGCGCGGAAAGCCGGGCCCTTCAGAAGGTCACGCTTTTTGAAGGGTCTTTGCGCTTCGGGGATTCGTACTCAGCTCGTGGCCCGCGCAACGAAGAAGCACGAATGCTGAACTTCTGGTGCCCGCCGCGTCGCGCCGGTTTTTTCGGCTTCGGGAATCGGTACTCAGGTCGTGTTTTGACTCGGAAATTGTGGGGAAGGGCGGCTCTTCCAGAAGACCACGCTTTTTTGCAGGGTTTTGGGGCTTCGGGGATTCGTACTCACGCCGGGCGTCGGGTGTACGGACGCGCGGGAAGTTGGGATCTCCGGAAGGCACCTTTCCTAGACCGTTTTTTCGGCTTCGGGAATTTGTACTCAGGTCCTGTTTCGGGCGCAAGAAGGGCTCTGGAAGCTGGGACCTTCCAGAGGCACGGCTCTCGGGCAGTGCTTTTGGGCTTCGGAGATTCGTACTCAGGTTGTGTTTTGAACAGAAAAGCGTGTGCAAAGCTGGCACCCCCGCCAGACGTCGCTCGCGAGGTGGTTTCTCATAGGAGCAAAGGCGCAGCCGTGTGTGACACTACAGATAGTTGCTATTGTTTCGAACACATCAGAAAAAAAGCCTTCGTATTTGAATTGAGGCCGCATAAAAATAAAATTTTGAAATTTCGTGGATGGTGCTTCAAAAGGATTTGCCTTTGGACAATTCGAGGCTGCACCACTTTGAAGCAGTTTTTGCGGCTTCGGGAATTCGTACTCAGGTCGTGGCTCGCGCAACCAAGCAGTGCGAAAACTAAACTTCTGGCGCTCGCCCCGTCGCGCCGGTTTTTTCGGCTTCGGGAATTGGTACTCAGGTCGTGTTTTGACTCGGAAATGGCGCGAAAGCCCGGCTCTTCCAGAAGACCACGCTTTTTGCAGGGGTTTTTGGGCTTCGCGGATTCGTACCTAGGCCGCGTTTCGCGTAGAATAAGGTGCGAAAAGCTGGGATCTCTGGGACGCACCTCTTCCGAGCCCTTTTTCCGGCTTTGGAGATTCGTACTCAGGTCGTGTTTCGGCTAGAGTAAGATGCGGAAAACTAGGCTCTCCGCAAAGCACCTCTCAGAGCCACTTTTTTCGGCTTCGGGGATTTGTGCTCACGCCGTGCTTTGAACAGAAAAGCGTGTGCAAAACTGGCGCCTCTTTCAGGCGTCGCTCGCGAGGTGGTTTTTCATATGAGCAAAGGTGCAGCAGTGTGTATCACCCCAGATAGTTGCCTTCATTTCGAAGTCATCAGGAAAACAGCCTTCGTTTACGTTTTTGAATTGAAGCCAGACAAAAATAAAATTTTGAAATTTCGCGGATGCTGCTTCAAAAGGATTTACCTTTGGACAATTCGAGGCTGCACCACTTTGAAGCAGTTTTTGCGGTCTCGGGGATTCGTACTCAGGTCGTGTTTCGCGCAACCAAACAGTGCGAAAATTGAACGTTTAGCGCGAGCCGCTTCTCGCCGGTTTTTTCGGCTTTGGGAATCGGTACTCAGGTCGTGTTTTGACTCGGAAATTGCGTGAAAGCCCGGCTCTTCCAGAAGACCACGCTTTTTGCAGGATTTTTGGCCTTCGCGGATTCGTACCCACGCCGTGTTTCGTGTAGACTAAGGTGCGAAAAACTGGGATCTCTGCGACTCACGTGTTCCGCGCCGTTTTTTCGGCTTCGGGAATTTGTACTCACGCCGTGTTTCGGGTAGAAAAATTCACGGCGGACAGCCGGCTCCTTCAGAAGGCCACGCTTTTGGAAGGATCTTTTGGCTTCGGGGATTCGTACTCAGGTCGTGTTTTGAACAGAAAAGCGCGTGCAAAGCTGGGGCCTCTGCCAGACGTCGGTCGCGAGGTCGTTTTTCATATGAGCAAAGCTGCAGCAGTGTGTATCACCACAGATAGTTGCTAGGTATTATTTCGAAGTCATCAGGAAAGCAGCCTTCGTTTGTGAGTCGAAGCCTCATAAAAATAAAATTTTGACATTTCGCGGATGCTGCTGTAACAGGATTCACCTTTGGAAAATTCGAGGCTGCACCACTTTGAGGCAGCTTGGCGGCTTCGGGAATTCGTGCTCAGGTCGCGGTTCGCGCAACGAAGAGATGCGAAAACTGAACGTTTGGCGCGAGCCGCTTCTCGCCGGTGTTTTCGGCTTCGGGGATTCGTACTCAGTTCGTGTTTTGACTCGGAAACTGGGTGAAAACCCGGCTCTTCCAAAAGACCGCGCTTTCTGTGGGGTTTTTGGGCTTCGCGGATTCGTACCCACGCCGCGTTTCGCGTAGAATAAGGTACGAAAAACTGGGATCTCTGGGACGCACCTCTTCCGAGCCGTTTTTGCGGCTTCGGGAATTCGTACTCAGGTCGCATTTCGGGCGCAAAAAGGGGTCTGAAAATTGGGATCTTGGGGAGGAACTGCTCTCGGGCAGTGCTTTTGGGCGTCGGGGATTCGTACTCCGGTCGTGCTTTGAACAGAAAAGGGTGCGCAAGGCTGGGACCTCTTTCAGGCGTCGCTCGTGAGGTGGTTTCTCATAGGAGCAAAGGCGCAGCAATGTGTGACACTACAGATAGTTGCTATTGTTTCGAACACATCAGAAAAAAAGCCTTCGTATTTGAATTGAGGCCGCATAAAAATAAAATTTTGAAATTTCGCGGATGGTGCTTCAAAAGGATTTGCCTTTGGACAATTCGAGGCTGCACCACTTTGAGGCAGTTTTTGCGGCTTCGGGGATTCGTACTCAGGTCTTGTTTCGCGCAACCAAACAGTGCGAAAACTAAACTTCTGGCGCTCGCCGCGTCGCGCCGGTTTTTTCGGCTTCGGGAATCGGTACTCAGTTCGTGTTTTGATTCGGAAACTGCGTGAAAACCCGGGTCTTCCAGAAGACCAGGCTTTTTGCAAGGTTTTTGGGCTTCGCGGATTCGTACCTACGCCGCGTTTCGCGTAGAATAAGGTGCGAAAAACTGGGATCTCTGGGAAGCACCCCTTCCGCGCCCTTTTTCCGGCTTCGGAGATTCGTACTCAGGTCGTGTTTCGGGCGCAAGAAAGGCTCTGAAAACTGGGACTTTGGGGGAGAACTGCTCTCGGGCAGTGCTTTTGGCCTTTGGGGATTCGTACTCACGCCGTGTTTCGGCTAGACTAAGATGCGGAAAACTGGGCTCTCCGCGAAGCACATCTCAGAGACACTTTTTGCGGCTTCGGGGATTCGTACTCAGGTCGTGCTTTGAACAGAAAAGCGTGTGCAAAGCTGGGACCTCTTTCAGGCGTCGCTCGTGAGGTGGTTTCTCATATGAGCAAAGGCGCAGCAGTGTGTATCACTACAGATAGTTGCCTTCATTTCGAAGTCATCAGGAAAACAGCCTTCGTTTTTGAATTGAGGCCACATAAAAATAAAATTTTGAAATTTCGCGGATGCTGCTTCAAAAGAATTTACCTTTGAAAAATTCGAGGTTGCGCCACTTTGAGGCAGTTTTTGAGGCTTCGGGAATTCGTACTGAGGTCGTGTTTTGGCTCGGAAATTGCGTGAAAGCCCGGCTCTTCCAAAAGACCGCGCTTTTTGCACGGGTTTTTGGGCTTCGCGGATTCGTACCTTCCTCGCGTTTCGTGTATACCAAGGTGCGAAAAACTGGGATCTCTGGGACGCACCTCTTCCGAGCCCTTTTTTCGGCTTCGGGAATTGGTACTCAGGTCGTGTTTCGGGCGCAAAAAGGGCTCCGAAAACTTGGACCTTGGGGAAGAACCGCTCTCGGGCAGTGCTTTTGGCCTTTGGGGATTCGTACTCACGCCGTGTTTCGGGCAGACTAAGATGCGGAAAGCTGGGCTCCCCGCGAAGCACCTCTCAGAGCCGCTTTTTGCGGCTTCGGGGATTTGTACTCAGGTCATGTTTTGAACAGAAAAGGGTGCGCAAAGCTGGGACCTCTGCCAGACGTCGCTCGCGAGGTGGTTTTTCATATGAGCAAAGCTGCAGCAGTGTGTATCACTACAGATAGTTGCTATCATTTCGAAGTCATCAGGACAAGAGCCTTCGTATTTGAATTAAGGCCACATAAAAATAAAATTTTGAAATTTCGCGGATGCTGCTCTTTAAAAGGATTTGCCTTTGGAAAATTCGAGGTTGCACCACTGTGAGGCAGTTTTTGCGGCTTCGGGGATTCGTACTCACGCCGTGCTTCGCGCAACGAAGAAGCGCGAAAACTGAACTTCTGGCGCTCGCCGCGTCGCGCCGGTTTTTTCGGCTTCGGGAATCGGTACTCAGGTCGTGTTTTGACTCGGAAATTGCGTGAAAGCCCGGCTCTTCCAAAAGACCGCGCTTTTTGCAGGGGTTTTTGGGCTTCGCGGATTCGTACCCACGCCGCGTTTCGCGTAGAATAAGGTGCGGAAAACTGGGATCTCTGGGACGCACCTCTTCCGAGACCTTTTTTCGGCTTCGGAAATTCGTACTCAGGTCGTGTTTCGGGCGCAAGAAGGGCTCGGAAAATTGGGACCTTCGGGAAGAACTGCTCTCGGGCAGTGTCTTTGGGCTTCGAAGATTCCTGCTCGCATTGTGTTTCGGGTAGACTAAGGTGCGGGAAGTTGGGGTCTCCGCAAAGCACCTCTCAGGGACACTTTTTTCGGCCTCGGGGATTCGTACTCAGGTCGTGTTTCGCGCAACGAAGAAGTGCGAAAACTGAACGTTTGGCGCGAGCCGCTTCTCGCCGGGTGCGAAAGCTGAACGCTCTGGTGCGAAAACTGAACGTTTGCCGCCATTTTGGGGACCGCGAATTTGCCCGGCAGGCACGCTATGCTGGCCTCGGAAGTGGCCAAAAAGCTGCCCCCCGCGGGCAGCCATTTTGGGGGCCGCGAATTTGTCCGGCAGGCACGCTATGCTGGCCTCGGGGGGGGCCAAAAAGTCGCCCCCCGCTAGCAGCCATTTTGGGG